>BQMF02000118.1:600000-1009018 GCA_027922465.2 Turritopsis dohrnii | reverse complement strand
TTAATTTCTCTGTCTGAGATTTTAGTCTTTGCAATTTCAACCTTTCGTCTAGCAAGATGTGATACAATCCATAGGTGTGATCAAAAGTATTACGTTGCAAACACTGAAACACATCAAAACAACAATATGATAAAGGCTATCATTCAAATGAGAGTTTGATATTAAATCAAGCAACAAAAAGAGTTGTTGCTGGTTTCAGCTTTGAACAACATAAGAGACATAAGTCCAGAAAAAAAATCTCTAGAACTCTAACAGGTTGGCACAACTAAGCAACATTTGTATCGATTGGCATCAAGATTCTTTGAAAACTTTTAAATTTATTGGTTCGAAGGAACATTTCGAAATTGCTTACGTCAACAACTTTTTCTCTATCTTCTCCTAAACTTTCCATTTGATCAAGGATAGATTCGTTTATTGTTAAACTTCCATCCTCCTCAGTAATGTGTTGTTGTGCAAAACAGAATTCGTCTTCCTCCAGTAAAAACTCATATGGTTCACCTTGTATGATCCACTTATGCTGCTTAATCTGATTCATTGTGTATCTTTTGTTCAAGTCCACAACCAGCATATGGCGAATAAGATTTTCACAATCTATTGATTAGAGAAAGTTTTACTTAAACAAAATGCATGAATCTAATAGTAGGTCTCATAATGTTTTGTCTTATGTCTACATACCAGAAGACATAAAGAAAGGAATGCGAAACTTCCCAGCTAAAACACGTTGCTTCAGATCAGGAAGTGTCCGGCCATCAAAAGGTAGTGCACCACAAACCAAAACATAAAGCACCACTCCCATACTCTAAACGTAAACAATTAAATTTGAAAGCGTACTTCTAAAAAAAGACCTTCTCATATATCTCAATGGACTTTCAGCAACAACAACAATAACTACCCAAATATCAGCTGCTGGTCCATAGTATTCTTTACCCTCAAATAACTCAGGTGCAGCATACGGCGGACTGCCACACCATGTTTTCAATTTAGCACCAACTTCAAAGATGTTGCTAAATCCAAAATCTGCCAGTTTTATTCTACTGTTCTCGTCAAGAAGTAGGTTTTCAGCCTAGATTCAACAAAAGTGAAAACAAAAGGAAAAGAGTGAAATTAGTGAAATTGAAAGGAAAATAGTTATATATATCACCATAAATTTCATAAAGGGATTCTGTGATAAAAAATTATATAAATTATATATGATAAAGCTCCGAAAGTTGATTAAGAAGTCTTTTCACATTTTTTATAAATCTTAAGTTGTTTTCAAAAATTCTAAAGTAACACATCAAAAATATCACTATCCTAACATCATAATTGTACCTTGCATAATTTGATATTTTTAAATTGAAATATAGGCTAAAGGGAAAAACATTTTCAAAAACTTATCAATTTAAAAAAACTTATCAATTTAATCAATTTTTTGGGTCCTATCATGTGTCAAATTGTCATTTCTCGTTACAGGATCTCTTCAAGATTTAATTCAAAATATCCTCATAGTAAATGACATTCCTCAAAGAATTAAATACAGAAGAAAAGAAACAACATTCAAACTGCAGGTGAATTTCAAACTTTGTTTAATGAGTTCAAAATACATTAAGTCTTAATATGTCTCAGATATATAGAATGAATGCTCTTAAGAATCCTTAAAAACTAAAATTTTACTTTGAGATCCCGATGTACTATTCTTTTTAGATGAAGATATTCAACTGCCGATATTATTTGTCGAAACATTTTTCGTGCTTCTCTTTCATGCAACCTCCCATTTTTAATAAGAAGATCTATAATAACAACAAAAATATTTTAGTTGTTTGGTAAATATCTAACATGAGAGAATGGCTGCTCCCATTGTCAGAAAGTGCTGCTTACCATAGTTACACATTAATCTTTTTATACAATGGATAATTTCAATGGATAGGTTCAAATACACAACAAGTATTCGTTGATTTAAAAAAAAACATTAACATTGGGTCAAGATCATGGAAAAAATAATTTACTAGTTTAACAATATTCCTCCACCATTTTGAATATTACCAAAATATAAGATTTACAATTACTGCCTATTAACATAGATTAATATTTTTATTGTTTTTATCAGAGGGTAATGAATCATCAAGAGTTTACAGTAAGCTAATTCTGTGAATTTATCTCTGCTATAGAAACAAACATCTTTCGTTTTTTTGTCATAAATTTCAGCTTTATCAGCTCTTACAGTTTGATCATTATTACAGACAAGTGATTTCTTTATAAATCTATCATGGACCCTATTGGATGACATAATCATGCCTTATGTTGCAAAGTGTATCCGAAAAATACAAAAATTACGGGTTTTAAGAACAGATCAATAGTTACAGGAGCACACTGCAATTAAGCCCAAGTGGATTAAATAAATAACACCTTGTGATGTTAGTGGTGGCATTATAGATACATTATTAACTTTATCTGTTTATTTATCTCTATCTCAAACCTAAAATGATTGTCCCATTGAATCTAATAATTTATGCAACAAATGAAAAGTTTCGCATCATCGTACTTAGCGGTTTGAGCAGGCACAATTTACATATAATTATAATATAATGTAACAACTTACCAAATATTTCTCCTTTTTCTGCGTATTCAGTAACTAAGTATAAATACCTTTCAGTTTCCATAACCTTAAAAGTCAAAGAAAGAAAGAAATGATTATTACTTATAGTCCAATGGGAATATCTTTAAAACTTTGGCACATACAATTAAATACAAACCTCATATAGACGAATTATATTAGAGTGATTCATTAGTTTCATGATTCGAACTTCCCGCATAACTTTCCCAAGATTTTCAGCATCTAACTGGCTCTTATCAATCATTTTGATGGCAACCTTTATTTGATAATGAAAAACAGCTGGGTAAGTGGCTTTCACTACATTCATTGCAGTTCAGATTTATAAAAAATATTTATACCAAATTAGGTTTTATAAGTGATGGAAGTCACAAAATTTATATTCATGCTTGTAATTTAGTTGAATATTTTACATGTATATTATCGACTTAATATGAATGGACATGTTTACTACCATTATCACACTTTTTCACAAAAAAATATTGGAAATTCCCCAACCAGGTTAATTGAGAAATTGTTGTTTGAACTCACCTTAGCGTTGCATGTTTCTTGCTCTGCCAATTTAACAACTGCAAAATTTCCTTTGCCAATTGTTTTTCCAACACAATAAGAACCAATTTTAGTAACATTTTTGGGAGAATTCTTGCAGCTATCTTCCGCCATTTTTATCGTATAATTTCTCTGACTAGCTAGCAAACGTACGAAGAAAAAAACTCTCTCCCATTACAAACAACTTCTTCGTAGATAGAAGGAACATAATAAACCCGAAATATTACAGATTTAAAATATGGAACCTTTTTAAACCATATTTATTATCCGCAATGAATGTCCACTAGTATTAATTAATTATCAGCGCAGTAGAACTCAGACAAATTAACCATTACTTGCTGTCTGATTGAAATTATAATCTTTTCAAGCGACTTCCGTACTGTGTTCATGAAATTTCTGCGCTATTATATCGATGATGGTTTGATGTTGATGTCGGCTTTTCTCCTTCTCCTTCTCCTGTGGTGGGCAACCGTGTTTTTGTTGGTTTTTCAAATCAACAATTGCTGCACGCAAGGTACTGTTATTAACAGTTGTTGTGGTTATATGAGTTTATGGTTCAGCAGCAATACTACGTTATAAATTTTGAAAGAAATTTTGAAATTTTATTGTCATAGAACTATAAATATCGTAGTGAGAGATTGTTTGTCTCTCCTTTCCATGTGAATAAGAATTTTACTTCGTTTTTGTTCTTAATGTTTTCAGTTTTTCAGTTGAAAACGAACCGAACATCAGAAATATTTCATAATTTTCGTCGCGCAATAAGGCACGCCGTCATATGCTAAGTGGATTGCATCTTTATATGATGCAAAACCAGAAGTCCATTGCCACAAAAGGTTGGGATTATGCCGGAATAACCAACTTTCTGAAACTTGATGCACCGCTTAAAAATAAAAACCCCTTCATGGAATTCATGGAAATAGTCGTTGAATAATGTTAATTCGGGGTGCGCGAATTTAAGTCCGCGCGAAAATGAGTACTGCGCGAATTTAAATACACTTAAAGGTAGGTCCTAATTAGGTGTGGAAATTTTCAAAAATATTCTCTATCAAATTCCCATGGTTAGTTAGAAGACATCTGAATTCCCCGACTTTTCCCCGATCCATGAGGTCTCTAATACCGTCGTCATCATACTGTCACAATTTTGGGTCAAATACCGTCATACCGTCTGAAAAGGATGCCGAATACCGGTACCGGCTCTTTTATTGGGCCAATTATTCAAAAACCCGTTGCTCGAAGGGTTGCGAAACCACTTAATATTTCAGTTAAGATATTAAAGAACAAAAGCCTGAAAACGTAATTTTGCTTCGTTATACTGCGTTCTTGTTAACTTCGCTGAGAAGTAATCAACATCCTAACAACAATTTTTTCCAGATGTATACAAAACACAAACAAATAATTCTTGAAAATCAATATTAACCATTAAATGGTTAAATGTGATATTTTATAATATAAGCTATGAAACTATTACTATAAACAAACATTAGCGATGCACACTGCAAAAAAGACTATCGTCGTATGATTTGATGATAGTTATTAATTTTCCATTCAAATTTAATCTGATTTTAAAAGCAGTTCCCGCTATGGATTTCAAAGTGAGGGGGCGGGGGAATTAGGAGCTAAAAAAATAATAGTTACTTTAAAAAGGCCGACGAAGAAAATTTTGGTTCCCAGAGTGTCTAGAATGGCCTCTAAATCGATACTGGGGAAATAATTCTCACTAGAAATTTCCATTTTACTGAGTGTGAAATGTTGTGAAAAACGCAAATTGTTTAGGAGAATCTTGCTTATCTCGCAAACTTCTTAGGTTCATTGAATATAATAAAAAGAAATGTGACAAAATTTGGTTAAGTAGTAAAACTCAGTAGAGCTTAAAAACAAGTACACCGTTAGCTTGAAATACGAAAAAATGTGTGTCAAGTGTTCATGTAAAAAGCAACTTCGTTCAGGTACAATCAGATAACGTTAACACGACTCGCTCTAAGAAGATTTACTGCATGCTCGTAAGTTGACACATTTATAAAAAAAGTACTGTAATAAACTATGAAGTCAACAAAGAATCTGGCAAAAAGGTAAGGAAAGTCGGAAACAACCATAGAGCCATTCCGACAAATGGTGCTAATAGGTTACTTTTCTTCTTTAATATTCGCGGACTTGGCTTTGAGTGTCATTGAACCATTGAAAACAATGACCATACTTTATAATTACGGACGATTTACCGTCACCGGCAGAAGATGAAATACCGTAATCCCGTCAATTTTTTCGCCAAATACTGTTATACCGGAAAAAAAAAAGGCCCAATACCGTTATACCGGAGAAACACTGAACAGAAATTAGGTAATTGTGAGGTTGAAAGGTTTTTGAACAAAATACAATCACCATAGTTGGTCCGCCAGTTGATGAGTGTAAGACGAAAATACTCTTTTGAAGAACCATATTGAAAAATTAAACAGTCAGATATCTTTCCTAATTGTGTTCGGGGAAAGACGAAGTGACAACAAAATGAGTATTTAAAGCTTGGTTCACATGGGGCGCTAGATTTTTGGCGACTCGTCACGATAATTTTCATAATTTTCATATCGCCCGATAAATTCATGAATCGCCTTGAAATTATCGCCAACCGTTCTCACCAAAAACGATTTTATCATCAAATAAAAATTTTTCATATAAACAAATGATGGCATGCAGACGCAGCTAAAGTTTTTCGTGTAACAACTCGTCAGCGGCACGAATTTAGCAAATTTTTTTTCTTCTTTTTTTTGGCCAAATCCTATAACACACTGATTATTTATAAGAATTTCTTTTATATTGTCTGGCCCTGCTTATTATACAAGCAAAGATAAGTTTTAACACAGTTTGTTTTAACAACTTCTGACAGCCTTTTTTTAAAGGCCCCATCTTCACGTACATACCTCTGTTCAAAAAAATTTTTTTCCCATATGTAGACAACATCTTTCTTTGGCATAAAGATACAATATATACAAAACATAGCATAACATTCCTTTCTCTGATAATGCTGACTGTGTTTGAGAGATCCATGTCATTCATATCTTGTCCGGTGACAGTACGGTATGATCTAGAGCCTCTTTAACAAAGTAAGGTAGACTTTAACAAGACAATTTTGTTTTGATAAAAGTGGTTTTAGCTGCAAACGAGGTGTTTTTCTTTTCGCATATCATCTCAGCAAGTCTACTACAAAATGTTGCGCATACTCTTGCCATTCCACCGTTTGTAGAGAATACCAAGGGCGTAAATGTCCTATTCTCCACTTGCAACGCCCTTTCACCGTATAATGCTTTTCCTCGTTTACGTTTCTCTCGAAACACTTCTTGAGTTCTAGACCCCTGTATCTTTGTGCGTTTAGGTCGAAGACCCGTACATCTAAAAATACTTTGACCAGGAGTCCAGAACCCGGTTGTGCTGATATCGGAGATAGAACAAAATAGTTCTCACCTATTATTGAAAGTGAAAAAAAATTGAAAACAATATATTTCTTAACCATTTATCTTGCTAGAAATCATGAATTGTTCTAATTTTACAAGAAAATTCTCAAGCTGTCCTTAAATTTTGATGTGAGCCTCAGGATGTTCTTATTTTTTGGTCAAATCCGAGTCTTGTATTCTTATAAAATTGTTCATATGGAAACTAAATCAATGAGCTTTTCAGCCAATAATTGCAATGGCTTTTAAATGAATTTTGCCCAAATAAATGCCCCGCCCAGAACTTCCCCTTTCTAAAAGGTAATAAGTCCTCCTAAAGTATCAAAACAACACTGAAGTTTCGATTATTTTCCAACTACGAGTCGCTACAGAAAGGCATAAAATAAGAAAGCTTTCTTCATCTTCCCATATGAGCATCTGACAAGAAATCGAATTTGGGTGTTGTCCTAATTGCTCCACTCACATGTTTAAACGTCACCAATACAGGTTCCAGTGTGTTTTTGTTTTTACACACTGCTTCAGAGTTACTTTTACGGACTAACTCTGATATAAAACACTTCATAGCTGACAATAGCATTGCTTGTATAATCGGTGCTCGAATTGTTCCTACATCCACTGCAGGTAAATGGATGCCCAGTTCACTGATCGTCTTATAAATCCAATCTAATTCATCAGTAGATGAAACAACAGCCTTTTCATGTATCGCCTCACTGCATTCGTCAGCCTGCATAATGGTTGTGACATCTACTTCTTCATCTTCCGTCATGTCACTAATATCTCCATTCTCACTTTGAAGTTTTTTTAGTTCGACTAAAGCTCCTTCTTTTTGTTTAATTTCATCCAAAATTGAAGAGAAAGATGAAAGAGAAACACCATGGCGAGTCTTTTTTGAAATGCATTGCGCGCACCAATAATGCTCATTTAGCTCGATATTCTCATTCTCGTTATGCCCTTCGACAATTTTGCCGCACAACGGACAAAAGCACAGTCCTTGATCATGCTCAACAACTTTGAGAAAGTTTTCCGTCGGTGTGTAACCATTTCGCCTGCACCATATCATCACCTGTTTGGTGGTTGGGATTGACATCGCTTTATCATGCGCCTCAACATATTCGATTAACAAACGTTTCAAGAACACAGACCTTTGCCATTCACTAGCTCGACGCTTCGAAAACGACCAGCTCTTATACAAATCCAAGGATACACAAGAAAATGGTCGGAGTCGCATATCCGGCGTTGGGTGAATCAATGGTGCATCGGCAATCAATTCGCGCAAAAGAACATCGGTTTCTTCGCTTGTTATCGAATTTTTGGATAATTCAAATTCAACAGGAGATGTGCACCTAGACGCCGCTGCACTGGTAACACAGCTAGAAACGACTGATGAAAGTTCTTCGATTTGCTTTATTCTTGAGAATGGATCTTTCTTCTGAACTGCTATATCAGTTTTGGTTTCCTTATCATCCACCAAAGAATCAGTGGAGTTGTTCTTGGAATACACTGAGTTGTTGAAATTTTGATGCGATGTTTGGTTGACAGGCGCGGCTTTATCTAAATGAAAATCACCTTTGGTATGTCTACGAAGCTCTAGTTTGACAACTGTTTCAGCACCGAGAGTCTGGAGACCAGTGTATGTCTTGTCCAGTTTTAAATTGTGAATAATATCGAAACGTTTGTTATTAGCGTCTTTAAAATGAAGTTGAATGCGTATGGGAAATTCGCCCCAGCCTCTTCGTGTTAACTGGAAAGGCGGCTTGTAAACCTGAACAATATCGTTCGGGATGTAGCTGGGATGAAGGAAAAACCATACGGATTTAACATAACTCGAAATATCGGGTTCGTGCGTTGGACCACGAACGTACACCATCCACTTGTGTGTGACCTTGTCTCGCTCTTTGTGATTGTCGTTTACTAGATACTTGGAGACGTTACCAACATAAATTTCTTTCATTACATAAAAACGATTCATTTCAATACTGGAGTATGTTTCAGAATTATTGTCATCTTTTAGCGCGATGTGACTTTCAGTTTCCAGTTTTCTGGAAGTGATATTACTTAACATCAGTCCATCACTTCTCAACGTCTCGCCGCTGTTATCTGGAAGCTGTCTTTTACCACTCAGCGTACTTTTGACTTCCGCACTTTTCGACATTGGTATAAGTTTCGCACCAGATCCGTAGTAGCTGGCAACCACATAGGCACGTAATCTATCGAGCATGGCTTTGGTTTGACGAATACGTTTATCTATAGCAGAAATTTCGAGGTTCTTTGCGTAGATCTCTTTGTTAAACTGTTCTTGCAGAATATTTTCAATTTTGTTTATAGTGCGTTTTTTCGTCACCAATTCTTTCCTCTTTGAGGGGTCAACAACCTCTTTATTGTGGAACTCGTTGTAGTCTGGATCCTTTTCATCTGCTTCCATTTTATATCACTATAAGCAAATAGGATAGCTACTGTTCAAGGAGTTTGTGCTGTCACCATTACTAATCCAAATTAGTCTTCCTTATTTGTTCGTGATTTTAAAAGAATTGCCAATGAGAAACAAACCAATGATCTAACAAGCTCATTACATGACACACTATCTCACTATCAAAACATGTATCAGCCTGCGTAATATAGGAGAGAAAAAAGTTTCTTGGACAGGTGTGTGAAAATAAAAAGGTGCATGAAAAAGCATCTCTCAAATTTATGAGAGATGCACAACCATTTGATGTACAAAAATTTGGAGCAAAAATATAAGGGACACAAATATTAATGAAATTTAAGGTTTATATGTCAATTTAATTTTGTTCCCAGGACCTTTTATGACGAGACTATCATATACAACAGTTGTGAACAAAAAATCACACATTTTTGTGTTAATGCATTATATATATATATATATATATATGCCACTCGGAGATCACAACACCATTATTGCAAGTGGGGAAAACAGTGCATTCAACTAATATGGAACTCAAGATATAAATGGCTAGTTATACGTCACTGCAACATTCACTTATAGAAATCAAAATCTAAAATTAATGTAGTAAAACCATGGGGAAAAATGATCATTGTTGTGTTGGTGGGTGTGAAAATGATAAGAGATGTGCAAATTTACGAAGAAGCCATGTGTCACAACAGGGGCATCGGTTTGCAACTGGCCCAGTGAACGCCCTCAATGAATGAAGCTAATTGGGAAAGGATGTGCTGATTTCTGCCCTGGCAACTGAACTTACGTTTTTCTAATCATTTTGTGAATGACAAACCGACAACACTAAATCTGAATCCCACTTTGTTTCTGACAGCATCAGATCTGCTTAAATCTACTTCCAAAAACGTGTAAACAAACAGAGATCGTCAAATTAATGACATGACACACGTAACAAATAAAAAGAAAAAGACTCTTGAAGGCAACATTCAAAGTAATATTGTATCACTATCACATACATTTGAAAACATTACTCATGAATATGATGTACATTTCTACACCCCAGTAGGCAAATTTGTTGAAAAAACTTTGCGAGGGAGTGTATTTCTATAGAAATATACACACTTTTTCAATGGAAATTTACTTCGTCACAGTGACTTTTTGACAATTTTGCCCACTGGGACAGGTTTCATTAAGCCTGAAATATTCAAATGCTTATTATATCATGTTCAAGGCTTCAACACTGCAATATTGGGATGGTACAAAAAAAACACTCAGAAAAAGTTTCTATTCAACTAAACTAAATGACATATTATCATCACCAGATATATTCCCTAAACCTGGACCAACAAGAAAATTGGAGCAAGAGTTTTTGATGGTATTAACGAAATTGAGACTTGATTTGCTTCAACAAGATCTTGCTTATCGTTTTTATAATATATCTACTGGAAAAGTATTGCAAATAT
Source organism: Turritopsis dohrnii (assembly GCA_027922465.2). NCBI lineage: Eukaryota > Metazoa > Cnidaria > Hydrozoa > Anthoathecata > Oceaniidae > Turritopsis > Turritopsis dohrnii. The sequence goes on along the minus strand of BQMF02000118.1, from coordinate 998,566 downwards.
TTATCACATGGGTTAAGCTCATATCCAAAGAATTTGGAGTTTTAATTATATGGCCATCAAAACATTTTCGAAATGTTTCCAGAAGTTATACCCCAAAGTAAGAACAATCAATGATTGCACCGAGATTTTCACAGAAACTCCAAGTTCTTTAGAAGTGCAGTGTCTCCTTTGGAGTGACTACGAACACCATACAACTATCAAAATATTAATTTGTATCACACCACATCACATGTTTGAATTTATGTGGAACAGGTCATAAAAAACCCTAAAGATTATCAAATATTGAAAAACGAACTTAAGTTGTTGTATCTCCCTATTTCAGATGATATCATTAAAATTGGTTGTGTATTCGACAACTTGAAGAAACTACTTAAAGTATATATAAAGCAAACACATACTTGTACTATATTCATTATATATATATAACATACAGTACATGTCAACAAAGAAAAGCATTTAGTACCTGAGGTTCTTTGGTAACAAACACTATTAAAATTAACTGACGTAATTTGTGTTATTGGTTAGTGGTTAGTATATATAAACTCAAGATCTGCAGTTAGGACCACTTGACCAAAACTTGTGATAAAAAGCATTTTATACTGCCATGACAGCCATAGGACAAAATGCATTCACCGTTGATTTATATATTATATTTATTAAATTGTCCAGAACAAATTACTTGTGCTTTTTCTATAAACCCTGAGAATATGTAAAGAGAATTTGTCGAGATATAGACGAACTGGCGACTTTTAAATATTTTCATGGATTTGCAGCTATTTTTTTCATTTCCGGAAAAGTGAATCCTGAGAATCGCCACAAGGATGAAAAAAAATTATATACTGTGTCAAATATCCCCTCGAGCTATGTTTCTATGTAAGGTTGTCATCATTCAATCGAATGTATATGAGATTAAAACAATATTATCAAGTCAATTCTTCATACCGTCTATGTGCCAAATTACGGACAGCCTTCGTTATTACGGACATCAAAATGTAAACAAAGATTCTTGTCACGAAAATAGAAAATACTCTTGCCAAGTTCACCATGTATAGCTGAATAAAATGTTTTATGAAACAGAGCAATAGAGAGCAATTAGCAGCAACACTTGAAGAATAATGGACCGTGAAGAATCATAATGGCCTATATTTCAATACTCAATAAGAAGTGTCCTCTCCCACTACGTTTGACATGTAAAAACTTTATTTATTTGAATTATATTATGATAATTAACTTTCTAAAAGCATTATCTAAAATCATTTTCATTCCTCAACTCATTTTTAAACATAAATGTTCGATCTGTCAAAGACCTTTGCTTATACGATGACATTACTGATATTTCATGACGGAGGTGGCCATTATTATTTTTTCATCTGTAAATATGGCTACCATTGTACACACGGAGCTCATAAAAATATGCACGATGCTCAAGAGAGCAGTCTATTTTAAAAGAAATCTTTAAAAGTTTAAAAAAAATAGATTCTAAACAGCATATTGGTAATTTTCTAGCGTTCAAATAAATTTAATTTTCTCTGAAGTTTGTTTTATTACAGTTTGGTTGACAGTACAGGATGTGCCGTGTTTTTAATTTACATACGGTTGGAATTATGTTTTGATCGATGTCCGTGTAATAACGAAGGCTGTCCGTAATTAGGAACATAGACGGTAACAAATCACGATTATTTTAGCGACAGATTCTGGTAGAGTGGTCCTTACTGATCTGATATATATTATATATTATCTGATATATATTGTTAAATAATGTTGTTTTTACAAGTTGCTTACTCATCAGTGATGTCGTCTGGACATCATCACTGACGAGTTGACACGAGGAGGTCAATGAAAGTATTATTATAGATGTGAAAAACTTTTATACGGTGGATACTTATCGTTATAACTGACATTTTGTTTGCCACCCACTCGCAATATGGCGTCTCATGATCTCTGAAAAATGGCTATAATCATGTTAATGATGTTATAAACAGCATTTTTTATATACTCATTAAAATTGGAATGTATCATACTACATACATTCATTGACAGTGTCACACTCTCTCTGGTCGGTTTATAGCGGGTTCTGGTCGATTCACGTTTTAGTAAACACGTGATGTATACACAACAAACAATAATTAGTGCCAAAACTTTTTTTGAAAGTATATAACAGTTAAATTGAAATCTCTGCCATTAATCAATAAAGTAAATAAGTTTCTTTTTAAGCTTAATTAGGCGCAATCATACCAATGAGATTTCTATATTTTCCAAATTAGGAGTGTTTCCTTGTTTTATACCAAAAATAGTTACAGAAATAATACTTTGCTTTATATACCTTTTCTCCAAGTTTAATTTGCGTTACTGAACATGCCATCTTGCGCGGGAAATGTTAAACTTTTGGCTATACTCTGGAAACTACACATAACATGCTGGAAGAAAACGATAAGTTAACGTTTCATTTTTACCTTTACCTTTATATTCCAATCACAACTGTCAATCACACAGGCCACCATTAGTTAGGTAAAAAAGAAGGCATTGATTTTTAATATTTACACTATAAGAAAGGTTGGTTTCGTAGTTGGCGTATCATCAACGCAAGTTCAATTGTTAGAGACCTATGTTAGATCATTTGTGTTTATGCTGAGTTTTCTTGTTATTTTTAAGGATTTTGAGGGGGGGGGGGGGGGGGGTATATTTGTAGCAGTTTGTTGTATATTTTTGTATATTGTATATTGTTGTAATATTTTGTAGCAGTCTCTTTCTTGTGGTTGTTGAAAGTTTACCAGATCATCAGAAACAGGAAATTTTTGTTTGATTTATTCATAGCTACACATCATTTATTTTTCCCGATGGTTATGGAAAAGAAAAGGGCAGAATATCTGAAACCAGTATCTTACAGTTGTACGTAGTAAAGGGATTCTTATAAGATTTGATTCTTGGATATCATAAAAAAAGCAACTTTACTTTTAAATTTCTTCTTCTTTCCCCCATCTCAAACAATACACACGTACACACCACGTGTAAAGAGTTGGGAAAATCATGGAGAAATCTACCCAGGATCTATTCTAGGTCGAAAGAGCGTCCGTTGATCGTTCATAATGTGCCCTTTTCCCTTCTGCCGGACGCTGCCGTTCCATTCTAAATTAGACGCTGCTACCATGCGAATAATTAGATTAATCATGATTAGATCTCAGTCCCTTTGCAAACCTATATTCTCTGATCTGGTTTTACGGTATGGAAACTTTCAACAACCCTTTCTTGTGTTGTGACATACACAACTCTGTTTTATCATTTTTCATTATCTTTTTTATTACATTATATATATTCTTTGCAGTAAGTAAAATGGTCACCACAAACACATTAAGTCATTCTGATGATAATGTGCATGTAGAACAGCAAACCAAGTTTTTCCTTGGTGAAAATTATCGTGGTGAAGGAACCCTTTATGTCGCAGAGAGGTAAAAATCATTTTATTGTTTCTTATCATTATTTGCTGTCTTTTGATTTGCTTTGGAATTCTATTTTAGTGCTTCTTTTTCATTTATAAAAAATATTGTAAATAAATTGGATTTTTTTAAAAAACTAATATAGTATAATATAAACAGGGTTGGAATTAAGGATTCGTTATTCGTGAATCACGAATCAATTTCTTGTTTCTACGAATCAAAAATTCGTAAAACTCCCATTTTTCACGAATTGTTTTTGAAATTTTTAACTACGCATAGCGCTGCTCAGGTATTGAACTCAAATGTAAATTGGAGTATGACATCATAAACGGGAAGGTGGAAAAACTAGTGTGCAGCACTTGTAAAAGATGCAAAATAAAAATAAATTTCTGATCAATGATTCGTAAAAACTCGTTTTTCTTTACATCCTTCTCATTGGCATTGCACAACAATTTTCTTCATTTCATTTATTTCTTTGTTAGAGAATATTTCATTCATTCGTTCGCACGTGCCGCATTAGTGTACGTGTAACAATAACGAAAAACGATATACGGTACAATGTGCCGTCCAACACTTCTTTGAGATTCACATGGCTGCAAAATGCTGTAATAATGACGGCTGTATTTTGCGAAAGTGTTTTCAAATTGTGATCCATTTCTGTCAAAAACATTAGATCTTAGATCTTATTTTTGTTTTAAATGATGGAAGGATCTGTTAAAATAATAAAAACAGGGACTCCTATGAAAAAAAAAACATAAACAAATAGATAGCGATCATACTCGTACTTCGCATAAAACGTAAAAATTTTCTAATTTTTTCACGAAGTGATATTTTTTCTTAATTCCAACCCTGATAAATATATTAGCTTTTTGATAAAGGGATTGATTAGCAAATTTTCCAGTCATTGGTCATTCAGTGGTCAGTTGCAGTTTTTTTATTACCTTTTTGTTGCTTGCCATTCAAAGTGTTTTAAAACTATTGACAAATCAATTAAGTTTATGAAAAGATGTTTTTTTACCTCTTAATGGTGATTCTTTTATGTGATGTGACGTTGCATGAAGACTTAAATTGTAATATGAATGTACTAGCATCTAACTTCAAAAATGACGTGTCAAATCCCTCTTTGCCATGTTCGAACCCTGTGCTGAAAAATCAAATCACCAAATTGAAAGTATACACATGTTTTAGAGGTCGAAAAACTCATAAAAAATGTATGGGATCATTTTGTTACAATCAACCATTGAAGAGATATCGTCAATCAGAGGTTTTGGTGACGTCACGGCTGTACCACTAAAAAGAATGAGGCCCAAATATTTCATCACTCCATCGCCTGTTTCTCAGACCCCGTCAGTTATCCTTATTGATTCCCTAGATATTTCCCTAAAAACATTGTGTTCGATTGGGGATGCAATGCAATGGTTCAGCCTGCATTGAGTTCACGAAAAAAAAGTTAAGGAATTGGCAATGATGTGTGCCTATGTTGTAGAGCTTGAAAAACTGATTATTATAAGATTGATTTGGACAATCATTCTTTTTGAAGAAGTTAGAGGTCAATATAAGTAATTTTTGGTTTTTGTTAAGATATTTAGCAGGGTGAATTTCTTGTGTGATGTGAAAGATTTGCAGAAACAGGTTTTCATTGCAACCCTTACCATATAAACAGATTCATCTGAATGGAGCCATTTAATTTACATTAAATGTTGGTTTTCAAACAAAGGAAAGAAGAAGAGTAGAAGCACAGAGCAGTAAATTATGTTCAGCAGACATTGTCCAGCAAGAGAATGTGCTATGTTCAACATGAGATCCTGCATCATGTCCTGTACAAGTTTGCTGCTCTTGTTCTTTTGTTCTTTTCTGTTGGTCATTTTGAACTGGATATCACAATACCACTCTCCAAATTAAAAGTATGCAGAATGAATTATAATGTGCAGGATATAAAGCTCATTGATTATAAAAGATCAAACTGTTTATTGGAATTCGCAAAAATATTCATTACTTAAATAATTGTTTATTTTCTTTTTGAAAAATAGAACATGCTAAAGAGTCCCTCTCCTAAATTTTATAACAGTGTAGAAAAGTGTGGGACAGGATGAGACGACGAGACAATCAAAAACATTTTAACTTTGACTTGATGGGTTACATAAATTTTCTTTTAAACCGTTTACCTTTAATTTATATGCCAAGCAATCATTAACTTACCTTTTTCTGATTGATCCCAGAAACCACTTGGAAAGAAACTTGGAAAAGCATGTCTGACATGAAATGATAATGTCCTTACTGGACTGCATGCATCTAGGACATTATTCCCAGTAAGGAAAAAATAAATTATTTACAGGCCTGAAAGCATACTTTGAACCAAAAAAACAAAAAAGAAATAAGTACAATGTGACAATTTATGTTTCATGATGTAATACCATACATTTTAATAGAGTTTAAAATGGAAAATCAAAATGCTGTTCGTCACTACTTATTTGTAATGACCTTCAGGCGACCTACACTATTTATAGATGCAACAAGATCACTTTCCAAAAATTCAATTTATATAGGGTCAGAATTTTGAATTTGTTTTTTATCTGTTTTTTATATATTTACTAGTATCCCGCGTAATTACGGGTTTTAACCGCGATAACAATGTGTCAAATCCTGTGTTCCCATGCGTGTGTACCCCGTGATGAAAATTTTAATTATAGAATTGGAAAGAGAAAGTGTACCCATGTTGTAGAGCTCGAAAAACTGATCAAAAAAATGTATGGGATTGTTTTGCTACGATCAACCGTTGCAGAGATATCGTTGATCAAACATTTTGATGACGTCATAGCCGCAGTACCAAATAAGATTTAGGCCCAAATTTTGCGTCACCCCTTCACTCGTAATGCGGACCCTAAAAAACGTCAGTTATCACTATTGGTTCTCGAGATATTTCCCCAAAAACGTCGCGTTCGATTAGGGACGCAATGCAATGATTCCCCGTGATAGATTAAAAAACTGATGTCACAGCACGTGCTACCATGTAATAATCGTAGAAAACGCTCTCGCCTCTGCATGGTTTTACGCACAACTAAGAAGAACTTGACCGTAAATCTAAACTAAATATATCACTCTCTAATATATAAGATATGTTATTAAAGTGTAGAGGGGTATTGGGACAGAAACTGAGTCGAGTTCCAGCTAAAAGCTCTAAGACCAGTCAAATACATTAAGGATAGTCTCTAACCTATTTGCTCAAAAAATAGCAAAAAAATTATTTTTAGTGTTTCCTATGTAATCTTTATCATAGATTAAGTTTCTGGAGTCAAAAATTTAAATTTAGAAGCACTTTTTCCAAAAAACACGTTTTTGTGTTTTACTCAACATTTTTTAAATAAATATCTTTTGTTCAAAACGTGATCTTTTGTGAAGATTCAATAAACGTTGCTGATCTTTATTCGTATTTTTCTTTCAATCTTGCGTCATTCGCTAATTTCAATTCAGATATTATGTAAACACGCTTGATCTTTGAAAAAACTTAAATCGTCGATATCTCGACAATGTTTTTTTCGCTGTCATCCTGGCTTTGCCAAGCTCCAAGTCCCCTACACATCAATCGATGTCGACGGAATGATGTTTATTCGAACCAATAGGATCTTAGGAAAAAAAACCTTGCCTCAGTTTTGTCTAATTTTTAGTAACAGCTGAGAAATTTATGAATAAACAAGACAGACCATGCGTAAAAAACGGGTGTAAGTATATTAAACGATGATTGTGAAAGATCTATTGGTTTTGATGAAAAAGTGAGGCAAGATTTTGTTAGCGATATGATGAGGATCACGTAGGTAGAACTTTCACAAGAAATGGATAAGGCTGAGGGGACTTAGAGCTCGAATAGCGTGGGAAAAGTCAAATTGGTTCAATAATTTTTTTCTTTTTTGGAGTTTATTTTTTATTAAAATTAATCTGATAGATCGATAGAGAATTTATTTCAGAAAATGTATACTCTTATAGGGGAAAAAAGAAAGTGATTGAGATATTTCATAAAAACTGAACATGTGTTTAGAGGTTAGAGACTATCCTTAATGTTAACTACTAGTAGGTTTTTGAACGTAAACATAAGAAATATAAACATAAGAGTTAGATGTTAACTGTACAAGGGGGAAAGTACATAAGTATAATATAGCATAAATGAACTAGATAGGTGTATTTCACAAAAATATATTAACATTATAGACCCTAATTGTGATATGAACATTAGCAGTTTTGGTGACATTAACAGTGACATTTCGATTTTGGTGGCCTCAAATTTGGAGTTGTTAAGTTCTTTAAGATTACTGGGCATTTTTTCCAAATGCTGAGCCAAACTATAACAGCTTTATTATGATGTTACCAGATGTTGTAAAGGTTAGAATAAATTATGGGCCAAAATTTATTTGAAGTCGACTAGGTGCCTATGAGGCTAGGCTATGCTATGCTATGCAGTGATTTGGTTATGCATTTATATTTTCACCACCAAAATATTTTTTTTTTCATTTGGGATTTACAAATGTCATTTTTAGTTCATATATAATATGACATACTATGATAGTACGTGAACCTTTTTTTTTTAATCAGAGATACTTGAATTTAATTTTCTAAATTATCATTTTTTCGTCCCTAATTTGAAATGCTACACATAATATGTTTTAGTAAAGATTGGTTTTTGATTGCCTTTGATAGTTATTTCCTGATACGTTTGTTTATTATGACGAAATTGTCTTACACACTGATGCGATTATTTATGTAATTCTGCAAAAAAGACTATTCAGTTGTATAAGGGGAAATATTAATCACATTTAGGTCTTATAGTTTTTAACTATGTCCATAATAACTTCTCAGTCAGTTTTAACTCTTTGGCAAAAATTCTGAGAGAAATGTATCATTTGACTATGCGTGAACATCTTTATTTCATAATAAGTTCAAAATAAGTCTTTTTGTATCCACCAAATCCACCCTGATTAGTATGGACAGTGTTTTTATCTGAACATCAGCTTGATAGTAGTTATACCATCGTAATTATTTAATGATACATTTTTCTTGTTATCAATGTACACACAGTAATTGATAAAATGTTTGGGAAACTTTGGGGAAATATAAAGTCGCATTTTTGCGCATCTTGTTGGTTATTACAACTATTTTATCAGGGTGAGTGTGACTTCTAGCAAATTGAAACATAAACTTGCCCAACATGCCAAGGGAAGTTTGAAATATACCGTACAAGTAAAGGAAACACAGACAGATCAATTATATCTGCAGTGATTACCAAGTGATCCTTTGATGTTATATACTACTGAGATAACTTGTTTTGTTTCTGGTTTTAGCATTAATTTGGGTGGTTCAGGAATGTTGTTATTTTAATGACGAAACGCTTCCGCAGAGTTTTCCACCAAACTTCTTTTCAGCATTTAATTATTGTCTTGAATCTCTAGTGCAATCCTGTGGAAAGATGATGAAAATAGTTTTCAGTTGCAGTATCCAAAAATATCGTTGCATGCAATTTCACGGGATTTGTCGAGTTTTCCACATGAATGCATTTATTGCTTACTTGAATCATCAGGTATGTATGATTCATCTGTCTGTATTATTGAAGTATTTGTACATTGCTACATGTTCAAGAATTTAAAATAGCCTTTTTACTTGCAGATGCAATAGAGTCGGAAGAAAAAGATCCGGAACCAGATGTCACAGAAATTCGTTTTGTTCCTTCAAATACTGCAAATAGTAAGTGACTAGTGTTATGTATTTTCTTTTTTGAGAGGGAATAATAATTGTTAAAATGTAAATGACTAAATGTACTTTTGTCCTGAATACTCATCAATCTTAGTAAAGGTTGCCACCATGGGAAATATGTTGCCAAAGGTAACGATCATGCTAAAATGTCCAGGCAATGTTGATTATACATCAAAGAACATTCTGATTCTGATAAATCAGTCATTTACAGTTCCACTAACATTTATCAAGGGGAGTTAGGTTGCAGGAACGCAAAATAAGAAAATAAAATCAGGGTTTTTCTTAACTAAAATAATACTTTTTCAAAGATAGAATTCTAGAATGAAAAAAATTCAATTATTGGTATAATCTTGATAAAAGTTTGTGATCCACGATTTTCCAAATTATTTTGCGGGATTAAACCTTTCTTCAAAAAACAGAAAAAGTTTTCTCCTGAAAACCTTTTAATTACTTTGAGCTCTGAAGATCATAGAGTATTGAAATACAATCATTTTTTGCGGATAAAAAGTCGCCTACAATCTAGCCTCTTTCCATGACTTTCTCCCGCAGAGGCTAAAAAAGAAGCCACATGTAAAAGCCAAATTATTAAGACATGTATCGCCAAATTGGCACCAAATTTCGAAAGTTCTTCAATTTTCATGAAAATTTGCACAAAGCACAATTTAAAGGAGCCGATTTTGCATTTGACAGTCATTTTGTCAGATTTGACCAAAATTGGGCAATTCAGGTCAAAATATAAACAATTATAACAAGGTAATATGTAGAATAATAGATGGTATAATAAACACAAATATCTGGTTTTGTATGAATCGTCTGCTTCTTAATGAAAATCGACTAAAATCACATTTAATCGACCGAGGGTTTCAAAGCATGAGTCTTTCTTGTTTAAAGTTTTAGGTTAAAGATACCATCATTTTATATTTTCTTAGTTCAAGCTATATATGATGCAATAACTGCATGTCAGGAACTTCACCCAGATCCAGATGATATTGAAAACATTGATGACGAAGAAGATGGAGAAGAAATTGCAGTAGGTAATAATGACAGTGGTGTTTACGAAAATGGCCGGCAATTCCAAATATTAGCGAAATTCTAAGAAATGAGAAAATGGGCGTTTCTCCTCAATTAATAAAACAACTTTATTTATTTATTAAATAATGAACTATTGCCAATGGTAACCAGAAAGTGTTTATCAACTGATCTTTGAACTGTTTCTTTCTTCCATCTCTTAGATGAAGGCTTTTATACAGCTGCGGATGACATTGAGAATATGGAGTTATCAGCGGAAGGACAGGTACGAGTTAAACGTTTTGGTACGACAACCTTAAATAATACCTATATCGTATAATTAGTTCTACATTGTCAGCTACAAGTGTCAATTTAAATTTTTACATCGCTGAAATCTTTCGATTATGATCGTAACTATACCGACACACAAAGTATTATGTTTACTGCAAAGTATTATGTTTACTGCAACTTTTCTTAATTTACAATCACTTATTACCAGTTTCAAAAATCGAGGACGAACAATCCAATTACCACTGGTAATAACACCACATTAACACAAATTAAAATTGTTAGCTGTTTCATTTCAAAAACATGGACGACATGAAAGGTCAGAAACAACTACTGGATATTATTGCCCCGCAGCGAGCGTAAGCGAGCGAGGAGGCATAGTAGTTTCACGAGATAGGCGAATGTCAGTTTCCGATTTTGTTCATCATCATCATCATCATCATCATCCTCCAACTTTCGTGTTGACGTTACACGGTGGAATGCAATTATTAGCTGACTTTGCTTTTTTTCCGTTTCAAAGCATGGTACTGTAAGTGGGAAAGACAGAATGTTTTTTCGTATCTCTTTCCTAATTTATTATTGTATTATACTATGTTATTTAGGAAGATCGTATGCTAAAATTGCTTAGATATTTTCGTGTTACTTTTGTGTTGTTTTAGTGAAGTGAACGACAAGGATTTTGAAGCACAGCTTGAAATCTGAAATTTTGCCAACCATACATTTTATTTTTGTATATATATGTTTTAGCTCTAAATATTTCATTCAATAAACTTTGTTCAACGCACTAATTTTTGGCAAAGATTTTAATTGGATTTCTGTGTATGCAAGAAAGCTATATTACAAATTGTCTTTCTTCGTGTTTTTCTATTTTAACTGTCCACCTCGCGCCAAACCTAATCATACTAGTGTTTGATCATGATCAGTAAAAGCTTTTTACATTTTCTTGTTGTTTTTTTTTTATAAACATTGGCTACTTTTTGTTTTGAATCAAAGTTTAAAACGCAGATTTCTAATGGATTTTTTGCTTTGATTTTTTTTTAAAAAAAGTTTGTTTTTTTTCTTTTGGCTCTTACAGAATTTCTTTAACAAATCTTGTTTTGATTATAAAATACGTATCCATGGTTTCAGTTCACACATTTCTTTTGTTTGTAGCAAATACTTTCTGATATTACTTGTTAAGCCTTTATTACACTTTTTGAAAGGTAATGCATCAATAAAAAAGAAGTTATCCTAAAGAAAGTTTAACTCAATTACAACGTAAGCGAAAAACCGTGAAGACCATCCGTCAAGGAGTTTTCAAATCTGATCTCCCATTTCGAAATGATCATGCTCGCAATTCTTCTTGTTTTTATTGTGTTTAGTTTATACAATGTTAACAAAAGTTTAAATGTATATATTTGTTTCTGTGTAAAGACTTGCAAAAACATTCATCTGAATTTTTTTGAGTTTTCGGACAAAAATTTGTTTTTGTTTCCGTTGTATAGCTTGCAATGTATAGCTTGCTGTGTGTACACATTGGAATGCTTGAGCGCGGGGGCATTTTTTAGCTAAAGCTACATGCTAGTCTAGTTGATGTTGTTATTCATGTGTTTTTAGGAAATTCTAGCACGGTTACAACAGAACATGCGGATCTCATCACAGGGAGACGAAAGCAATAACCTCAGTTAGTTTTGTTTGTAAATTTTGATTTTATATCCCAATGTATTTTAGTCAGAAGATTAGAAGCTTAATGATTCCTATGTTTTCTATTGATTAAAGGCATATATACTGATTATTGCTCTTTTCTTTAATTCTAGATGGCCAGTTTGATGACGCTGATATTGAGCAGTAGGGATGTCGTGAAGAATACTGTTGTCTTGGTAAAGAGCGAGGGTACATTTGAACGAGTTATGTGTCAATAATGTAATCAAACACTACAGCAGTGTTTACTGGATTATACCTAATGTCACATGTGGAAGCATTGATAAATGTCGTTTGTCCATCATTCCATACGCCGTGATCTTCGTGGATATGCCCAAAAATATGATACTTTGGTCGTACTCTCTCTTGAATTGTCGTTAATAATTCTGAACAACCAACATGTTGTTTTCCTTTTACCAAATCACCTATACCCAATGGGGGGCCGTGAGTTATCAAAATATCAATGTCATCCGGTATCTTGTTCCATCTTTCTAGAAGCTCTTGTCCACGATTTAAATTGAATGCCAGGTTGAAATGTGGCGGTTGCCATGGGGAACCGTATATTTTTATCCCTAATATTTCCACGCTTTCATCTTGAATGTATTGGCAATTCGTCAATAAACTTTTCGATTGCTTTGGGGTCAACATTGCAGAAAATGGGGACTGCAGAAAGTATAGTTTTGCAAGTGACATCAACATTCCGCCTCTATTCCACGTTGCTTCATCGAATGATATCTCGTGATTTCCAGCAATGACTAGGATGTATTTATACTTATGCTTCACACTTTTCAAGAAATCGTTGAATTCCCGTATTTCTCTCTCACTGCTTAGTCCAGTAAAATCTCCAGCGTGTATCAAAATATCACCGCTTGGTAATTGATCTGCGTTTTTTGTTTTACTGTGTGTATCAGATATGCACACGATACGGACAGTCCGACCTGGACCAGCATCACTCTTTGATGTTAAGATTGACTTGTCATGAAGTTTTCGTAAGTTATCAAATCTACCGTTATTCTTTTCGTATGCATAACATCGATTTGGATTATCTGCCAAATGGTGAACAGTTATTATACTGGAATTCTCCATGGATAAACCTGCTGCACACACACACCACACTCAGCTTCGTTCGAAAACATAACACACAATTTGAGTCTACCATCTTTGTTGTCAATCCGATTTGCATGGTATTTCTCCCGTTGACCCTAAGTAACTAGATTAAGCCCATGAACTGTACTGGGTGTTATCAAATTACTACGCAAAAACCGTACACTGTCTTCTTGAAGGGCCGCAAAAAGTACAAAGGAAATATTATTGATGATTTATTTACGGCTTACAATCCCTTATAGATTTTTCAATTTGTGAATGAGGATTTTTCCGTTGAAAAAAACCCGAAAAGTTTCGGTTTCATTTCGTTTTCAAAAAATCTGGATATTTAGTGGAAAGGGAGCGCAGGGTTGAAAGCACCAAAGATTTCGACATAGGTTTACATTTACGAAAATACAGGTCTTCCCTGCATCTCCCTATCCTCTCATTAGTTTATTAGTTTCTATTAGTTAAGTTTTAATCCAACCGATAGTTCGACACGGTGTTTTGCTGGATTTTATTCTTGTTTTTCTTATATCAAGAGGAGAGAAAAGAGATGGTTGGCAGGAAAAGAGAGGAAAAGTACCGTCATCAAGGTTCTTCTTCACAATTGGTTACGAGAAGAAGATCTCAGCAAGGAAATCTAGAGCCAGAGAATGAAAATGCACATCCTTTGAATGGAATTCAACTGACTTTAGTTGTTACTGTAGAAATGGTTCATTATTGTTTTGATGTTTTGCTCAGTTATTTGAGACGCAGTGAATTTCCCAAAGGAAGGATGCCAAAATTTACCAATGACCCATAGTAAGTATTTTAATTCTCAATTTTTGAAGTCATTATGTATAAACTATGTATAAATAGCACAATTTTAAGTCTTAGGAGGACATCCAGTTTATATACTTCATATTTGAAGCATCACTTGAAAGCTAAGTTAGTGATTTTGTTGGCAGTTTTGTTTTGTGTGTAAGATCAGAAAGAAGATAAGAAGATAAATATTATATTTATTTAAATTCTTAGTTTTTTAACTCTTTTTAACTGTTTTAACTAATTATATTCTTGTTTTAAATTTTAAAGCCTAGTGTTTGGGATAGATTTTAATTTTTTTTCATGTTTTTTCGTAGAAGATCATTATCGTTCATTGTTATTATTGAATTGAGAAGTACTGGTCTTGAGCTTGAAAAACTTCAAAAAAAATGTTTAGGATCAATTATATTATATATATATAATAATAATTTGCAGGTTACAAACGTTGTCAGGGTATTATATACTAATGTTTCAACTATATTATATCAGCACATACAAAACCACCGACCATATATATATATATATTATATATACAGATGATATACTGTAAAATGGGGTGACTTGAATCAAAATTCGCTGTTTTTTGAAAAGGTTTGCTCATAACTTTTAACCTAAGAAAGTAATTACTGTGAAATTTTGAAAAAAGGTCTATTCATCTTTTGTCTTTCAGATAACGAAGTGTTCAAACTAATTGATGCATATCATCTCAAGTTATTGCTTCACAAAGTACAGAGTACTAAAATTTATCGTGTGGGGGTGACTTGAAACAGTGCTGTTTGCACAAAAATGTTGTTGTATAGAGCGCCGAAACAGAAAACATGTGATCTACAATTACTTGCATATAAAACATAAATTAGAATAATTTGTTAATGCCAGCTTCATTTTTATTAAGTGATGGAGGGTGTTAGTAAATTTTGAAAACTCAAAATTTCAGAATGGTAAAACATTGTAAAAAATAAGTTATATGAAGCCTTTAAAATCATTAAGCATGTGTTATTGTAATTGTTTCAGAAACAATACCAAAAGCATGCAAGATGAATTTGAACTTATAGCTAGTTTACATGACTGTACTTACTGAAAACTTGTATATAAATTGAATATAATAAAATTCCTGTCGCATCTTTTCAGAGTGCCCAACTTTCTTTCTCGTGCTTCTCTTAGTTTAGGATATATTTCCTTTTCCATTTCAATACTACAGATGTCACTTAGAAATTGATCCATCATTTAGTTTTTTCCACACAAGGGCTTCATCATTTCATCCGGATTACGCGAATTTATTGCGTCATTGTAAATGACATGTATTGCATATGGAGTATGAAAAATATATGGTATTAAAAAGACAAGAAGCCCTGGTAATGAGGTTAAGTATGAAATTGTAATAGTAACAACACGCAGCCTGCCTATCGCCAATTCTACAATAAGTATGGTGTGCCCCATAGCCTTAAGTGGAGGATATCATTGCATCACCGATTCGTTCAGAACTCTGACTGGTATTCAGTCATGGTCAATTGAGGTTAATTCTTAGATATAACCCTTCTATTAATTGAACTTATGATAATTACCAAATGAATTATACCACCTTTGAAACTCCCTTGGCTGAACTTTATCACACATCAATGATTCGACTGCATCATGATTGATAAGAATGTTTATGCAATAATCGAAGAGACAAAGTGTATCGAGTGAAAAAAATCGAAACATTTTAATGGCATATATTTTAAATATTTTTCCCTTTGACCTTTCTATTTTACAAATGCAAAAAAATGTATATTTAGCGATATAATGCTATATCGCCGTGACGTGCTATTTTACAGCAGTACTGGTTTTCGGAACTTTTTTCATCTTCAGCTTCCGAAGAACTTCCTTGATTGAAAAACTTTTTCCATCGAATGTTGCGCTGCATAGTTTCCGAACGGAAATCTGAAAAAAATTCGGAGTTTCATACATTTCATGAGAAATAACGATTTTGCGATGCTGTTTCAAGTCACCCCCGGTGTTTCAAGTCACCCCGCTTTATGGTAATATATATATGATATTGAGATATTGTTTATCAAAAATATTGATGATGTCAGAGCACATTACCTAACACACTTTTTATTATAAGAACCACTAAAATCTGACGTGAGGCTGGTTGTTCTTATGTTTTGAGCCTTCTTCAGTATTTGTTCTTATTTTGTTCTTAGCTTTGAAAACACAGTTTCAGATTTCAGCCTCGTTTTCTTCTTATTTATGGAACCAGTAAAATTAAAATATAAATCTTTTTAAAAACAACTGCTTAAGCATGGTTGATGTTTGGTAAATGACCTGAGAGAGTTTGCAAGGTGAAAAAAACTACTTCTAAACCATATGCCACTGAGAGAATTCACATCATTAGTTGTTCTTATCATGAATTGTTCTTATTTCACAAAAAATTAAGGCTCAGGCTGTTCTTCATTTTTCAAACATTAATTTGAGCCTTAGGTAGTTCTTATTTTGTTCTTATTTTTTTACCAAATCTGAGGCTCGTGTTTATAAAATTGTTCTTATAAAAAGAAAAAATGTGTAAAATAAAAACCAATTTTTGTAGAAACGCCTTGGTGACAGTTTGAATTAATTTGTAATGAAGTGTGGTTTTAATTTTGAAACAATCTAAATTGTTAATATTATCCTTTTAGTGAAAATAACATGGCAAAAAAAAACTATTTTTCAAAATAGAATTTCTATCCCTTCAAATCTTAGTTTATATTACCCAGGCCACTTATTTTCTATTAAATTTCATCATAACTTATCCGACAAATTTGAATTATATTAATACAACAAGTTACAAGCATTTTAAAAGTACCTATTATAACCATAAACACAATCTACAACACATTTGGGGGTAAAAGGATTTATTTATAAGATGGTCAAAATAGATTTCAACAAGATGCCCTGACAGGCATAAGGATTTCTGCGAAACCAGCTGAAGCATAAAAAATGAAAGACTAGTGACATTCTTCAAATTCGAAGATTGAATGACGTCTACAATACAACATAACATTTTTGATCACACACTCCCTAGGAATCCATGAAAGCATAACTGATATATATATATAGATCAAAAATAGATAAAACGAAAATAGAACTATACAGTTAATCCAGCTAGAAGGTTTGTCAACTTTTGTTCGCAGGGATGATGGAAATTTACCTTTTAAAAAGTGTAAAATAGGACTTAACTAAAAACAACAGAAGCTTTTACATACAAAGAAAAGAAATATGCGTAAGGTGCGAATCGTAACCATGGATACACATTTTATATGACAGTTTTTTTAAAAAAGAAACGATGTAAGAGCTAAAAGAGAAAAAAAACACAAACTTTTTCGAAAAAAAAATTAAGAAACAAAGTAAAAGCGAAAAACTCATCAGAAATACTTTGTTTAAAACTAACTACGTATCTACCTACCTAATCTAGCTACTAAGCATTCAAAAATATAGCTTTTAAAAAGTTTAACTATGAACGACTTCGATAAATTTTTCCTAACTGCAAGAGAGCTTCGAACCACAAGATGTTACCAACAACGAAAATCATAAGTTTATTACAAGCGATGCTTCGAATTTGGTGAAACTGAAGTTCTCCGTTGTATTTTTAGTGGGAGAAATGTCTGTTTTTTCGTGAAAAAGTGGCAAAATACTAAAATACTTTATAAAAAATGTTTTGGTAGTTTTCATGTAAATGTACGCACGAAATTTCAAAAAACCGCTAGGTTTGGACAGCAGAAAAAAAAAAAAAAAAAGAAAAACAAAGCCGGTTTTAAAGTATTTCTTGCTTTCGCAGAAATCCAAAAAGTCTATAATATTTATATTTGATAAATTTACTTTTCTTTTCAAATTTTGCAAGAAATGTTTTTAATTTAATCCATTGTATTGATACATTACCTCAGGCTCAAAACAAGTGAAGCTGAATTTCGAGAAACTTAACCACAAGAAATTTGTTCAAGGAATAAAGAAACTTTAAGTTATGAGAATGTAAAAATATTTCATAAGCAAATCCTTTACCTTTGTCATCTAGAAGATAAAAAACAAAACAAGTTAAAATGTATAAGTTAAAATATAAGCTTTTTGGTAAACAAACCATTTTCTATATTGTACTTATTTTTATATGTACAACGTTGAAAATGGTTTGTACTGTTATCTTAGTTGTTTTGTTTTTGTATCTTCTATGTTTTCCGATGACAAACTTATCAAACACTTTGTCATCTTTTTCTCGACAACAGGACCATGTATTCGAAATTTTGTGCAATGATGTAATAGAATTTTTAAATTATGTAAATTTAAACATAGCCTTCAGCAGTTATTCACACTGAAAACCTCCTTCAAATAGTTTCAAGCAGGTTGCTGATATTGTAGAAAGAAAATAGAAAATAGAATACAATGGAGGATGGAGAAAGTAGTTACTGCAAGAACATTTCCACATCAGGAAATGCAAAGATATACAGTTCAGGGACATTTCGAATTGTATTGAAATGTACGTGTCTTGGAGTCAATGGTGATTTTGTTAGGTCAACCTAATACGATCCTCAAAGTCTTTTGTGCTTTAACAGACTTTTGAAATGGACACTATTTGTACTTCAAAAGATTCGTTTCGAAAGAATTGCTTTTCATACAACAGTTTTATCCATTTATTGATCCCTTAACCAGTGATCTACATGTATCGGATATTCATTTTCTTCCTCAAACATATTCCTTGAAAACACTATAGAAAAAAGTCATCACGGTGGCAATAGAATACAATGTATGAATAAGCATACATAGAAATCTTTTTCTTTCCATTTCACTAAATTCTTATGCCTTCTAAAAGAGGAAAATTCACATATTTCTTAAGAACTATTCCAAACACTGCTGACTGTCTACAACCAATAGAAAATGTAATGCGAAACAGCTTCATCCCAGCTATAACGGGAGGACATCAATGTTCCGACAATGAAAGGCATCTCCTTGCACTTCCTGTCAGGCTTGGTGGTCTCGGTTTAGACATTCTTACCAATATTTCTGCAAGAGAATATGAAAGTTCCAGAAAAATAACAAAACCACTTGTGAAATCTGTCATTAGACAAGAAAAAGGATATGAGGGTGACGAAGATGAGAAAAGCAGGTTAAAAGCCGAGGTAAAGAACAATCGAAAGGATTACTATCAACGGAAACTTGTAGAAGTACGACAGTTTTTGAATGATGGACAGAGACGACAAAATGATTTGGCTCAAGAGCCTGGATCTTCATATTGGTTGAATACCGTTCCGCTAAAAGATCATGATTACACACTAACTAAACAAGAGTTTTGGGATGCCATCAGAATACGATACAATTGGCCGTTGCCAAATCTGCCTACAAGATGTGCATGTGGGATGAAATTTGACGTAGATCATTCCATGTCTTGTAAAAAGGGTGGCTTCATCACACTTAGACACAATGAGTTGAGAGACATCACGGCAAAACTTCTAAATGAGGTGTGTAAGGACGTCGAAGTTGAACCTGTCTTGACAACATTAACAGGCGAAGAATTCACCCAAAGCACTGCAAAATGTCAGGATGGTGCAAGATTAGACGTAAGCGTTAGTAGCTTCTGGATCAAGGGTCAAAAAACATTTCTTGACATCAGAGTTTTTGACCCTAATGCTGCAAGATACAAGAATCAAGCGCTCAAACAATGTTACGTGAAGAACGAATTGGAGAAAAAACGCCATTATAACGAAAGAGTACTTCAAGTGGAACAAGGTAGTTTCTCTCCTTTAGTGTTCAGTACGAATGGTGGTATGGGCAACGAATGTCGTATATTCTATTCAAGACTTGCAGATCTCCTAGCTGAGAAAAGACATGTATCGAAGTCGTTGGTATCATCGTGGTTAAAAACAAAGATCAACTTCGCTCTGTTGCGATCAATGCTGCTTTGCGTACGTGGTTCTAGAAGCATGTATGCCAAAAATGCTACAAATCTCGAGCTTCAAGACATCGAAATAGCAGAGAACATTTCTAAACCGATTGTTTAAATTTATTAACTTCCTTGAATTGGAGTGCAGAAAGTTATTAATGATCGAATTATTGTGATTGGGAAGAATTATCATGTAGTATATAATTTAATTGAATAAAAAAAAAAAAAAAAAAATATGTGAAACAATATTTATGCAATACTTTTGCATTTTAAGTAGATAAACTGGAATAACCCGAAATCTGTGAGATAGATGAGATAGATCGATAGAGTGTGCAAACCAAACAATTTCCTATCCTAAAATTAAAAAATATACACTGTTTAACGGTATTCCAGCTTAGAAAATAATAAAGATAAAGAGCATTTTTACTGAAATAGTGTGTATTGTATAATAACATGGTGAATTTTTTGCATATGAAATTTTCTGTTTTCATTGTATTTCTACTTTACTGACTTTATTATGATGATCTTTCTTTTATAGTCCTTTGTTTGTCACTTGGCAAATCGGAAGAGATAGGAAATTGAGAGGATGTATTGGAACATTTTCAGCCCTCCGGCTTCATGAAGGCTTGAAAGAATATTGTTTGTCAAGGTTTCCATTCGTTTATGTTTTATGTTATTGTTTTGTAGAGAAAAGAGAAGAATAAGTTCTATTTGTATTCATAGTGCCTTAAAAGACAGTCGCTTTCGACCGGTATCGTTAGATGAAGTCCACAAATTACATTGTAGTGTATCTTTACTTACGAACTTTGAACCTGAGAAAAACTATTTAGACTGGGAGGTAAACTCGCTATAGTCACTACTATTTGTTATATATATATTTGATTTTTATTCTTCGTTTAAAGGCCGAGCTTATGGTGTAATTTAGTCCTATTTGAGAAGACCATTATGTCGTTTTTTTCTTACTTCCAGGTTGGTATACATGGTATAAGGATAGAATTTTATAATGAAAAAGGTCATCGAAAAACCGCCACCTACTTACCAGAAGTTGCAAAAGAGCAAGGTATTATTTTGAAGATTTCCCTGACAACGTGTTATTGATATACTGTGATGTAATGTAAAAATACTTGTTATGGTCTGTTGACAGGATGGACAAGAACACAGGCTATAGACTCTCTGTTGCGTAAAGCAGGCTACTGGAAAACGATCACTGATGAATTCCGTAACACGATAAAGTTAACGCGATACAGAAGTGAGAAAATAATAGTCAGTTATGACGAATATTGTGCGACTCGACAAGGTTCATGACGTCCGTGATTTTTTTCTTCCTACAAACAGTTAGAAGTAAAATAGTTTTGTTTTACTCTTTGTGAGGTAGGTTTCGAGTAGTAGGGTTATTTTTCGTGCAACTGTGGGTGATTCAAACACAAATCATTATTTTATGTGTCAACCATTCTGTTTGGTTAACGATGATTGCAGTATAACGGTAGCAGTTGGTTCGGGTTATATTCGATTATTTTTCATCGTGGCCTGCAGAAACATACTGCAGTAATATATCGCTACCAATATATCGATTTTCTTGAATATACTTCTGGAAGAGTACATGTTAGAATGAAATTTTGTGATTACATAACTGTGAAAGTTATTTCTTATCACGAGAAATCGTTCTTATATATTATTCTGGTATTTTGGCGATTTATATTTTTGCATGTAGCCATTTTGCCAAGCATATGGAACATATGAAGCATAAGTTTCTGTAGTGTTTTTTACTAACGCCTTAGTTTTATTGTATTTATATTATATATATTATTATAATGTATTCACTGGTTTTGTTATGAAGATATTCCAATCAAATCTTTTTGGTTTTAATGAAGCTAGACTGAACTGATCCCCAAAATTAACAAAGGAAGAAGTAAGAACTTCTCAGAATTAGTTTTATTACGAATTACCTAAATGGTATAATTTTTCGCATAACGCCGTCGAAGTGTGATTTTGCGCGCATGACTTTTTATGCTTATGCTACTGCTTGTTTAATTCATTCTAAACTCAACGTAACCATAGTTCATATGACGTAACGAACAACGTAACGTATCGAAACTAACATCTAATACGAATAGAAAAAAGTGCATTTTTTCAAGTTGAGAGTGACAATGAAATGTGTTTGAGTCAGAGAATTTATGCACATTCGTATAAGCATAGTTACCGTTTATTCCGAGTTAACTATGATTTGGGATCTGTATTGGTATTGACTGTATAATAGATGATATAGACAAGGACAATTTTAATAACAAACTGGCGACCGGTGTGATCAATTATTTTATTCTTCAATTTCGGTTGGCCAAGTAAGAATAAGACAGTCGTTTGTTTTATCAAAAATTATTTGCAAATACTATTTAATAGTATTTATCAACTCACATGGTACCCTCCAAACATTGAAAAGGGACTTTATTTTGATGATGTACACTTCACAAAGATGTTTATATAAACACACCACTGTCTGTGAGGTGAGTGCATTCTGAAATTTTTTTTTTTTTTTTGAATTTATTTTAACGAGGCCGGGGGGGACTGCCAGTGTTATTCACTGATGTGGGCCTCCACCAGGAATGTATACCTCAGATTTTAAGGCAGAGAACTTGCACATACTAGACTGATAGGTGATTGTGGTTTTTTTATTTATGTTATTTGAGGCACTTGTTCATTACATCGCAAAATAGCAAACTGCCAATAGCTATAACAAATCCGGTCCTTTTTCACAATTTTGGCCCCCTCACCCTAAATTGTTATCTGGCAGTCCTGATTTTACACCGGACACAAAAACAGCATAGATAAATAAAAATACTTTTCGCTTGGTTCTCCTTTCGGGGTTGTGTCGATATGTATTACTGACATTAGATTAAGGAGATAATATACTTATTACCTCCGTTATATATCATTCTATCATACTATCATGCTATCATACTATCATGCTATCATACTATCATACTATCATACTATCATACTATCATTCTATCATACCATCATGCTATCATACTATCATACTATCATACTGTCATACTATCATTCTATCATACTATCATACTATCATTATATCATACTATCATGCTATCATACTATCATACTATCATACTATCATACTATCATTATGTCATACTATCATTTTGTCATACTATCATACTATCATACTATCATTCTATCATACTATCATACTATCATACTATCATACTATCATACTATCATACTATCATACTATCATTCTATCATACTATCATACTATCATACTATCATAATATCATACTATCATACTATCATACTATCATACTATCATACTATCATTCTATCATACTATCATGCTATCATACTATCATACTATCATTCTATCATACTATCATTCTGTCATACTATCATTCTATTATACTATCATTCTGTCATACTATCATACTATCATTCTATCATACTATCATACTATCATACTATCATTCTGTCATACTATCATACTATCATACTATCATACTATCATACTATCATACTATCATTCTATCATACTATCATGCTATCATACTATCATACTATCATACTATCATACTGTCATACTATCATTCTGTCATACTATCATACTATCATTCTATCATACTATCATACTATCATACTATCATACTATCATACTATCATACTATCATACTATCATACTATCATACTGTCATACTATCATTCTATCATACTATCATTCTTTCATACTATCATACTATCATACTATCATTCTATCATACTATCATTCTGTCATACTATCATACTATCATTCTATCATACTATCATGCTATCATACTATCATTCTATCATACTATCATACTATCATTATGTCATACTATCATACTATCATTCTATCATACTATCATGCTATGATACTATCATTCTATCATACTATCATACTATCATGCTATCATACTATCATTCTATCATACTATCATACTATCATTATGTCATACTATCATACTATCATACTATCATACTATCATACTATCATACTATCATACTATCATTATGTCATACTATCATTATGTCATACTATCATTTTGTCATACTATCATACTATCATACTATCATTCTGTCATACTATCATTTTGTCATACTATCATACTATCATTCTATCATACTATCATACTATCATACTATCATACTATCATACTATCATGCTATCATACTATCATACTATCATACTGTCATACTATCATTCTATCATACTATCATTCTGTCATACTATCATTTTGTCATACTATCATACTATCATACTATCATTCTATCTTTTTTTTGAATTGAATCATTTTGAATTGTTTCTGAGTTTGATTATTTCTGTTGTAGTACAGTGAACTCCTTATAACTCTAATACCCAAAAGAAATTTTAGTTTTGTATAGTTTAAGTTATGAAGGGATTGTATCTAATTCATCCAAATTATGAAGGTTCAAGTTGTAGAGAGTACACCGCTTTCACAATGTTTTCCTGTAGTTTCTCTTTTCAATTCAGGATATTTGTTCCGAAAAACCAAAAAGATTCTGTAGATTCCTCACTATTCAGGATTTAAAAGTATAAACGTCAATTGATCATTAGAGCTTATACACAGAGAATTGCGAGATCTTGATCTTAATAAATCAGATTTATTGCTACTTGTGTTTCTAGTTTTGTTAAGTAAGTCAAAAGTACTAACTGTTTCAGTTTTCTATTCGGAACGTGTGAACAGTTTTGCCGATAGGTATTGTGGCAAGATTGCTCATTTGGACTTGGTATTGTGTTACATATGCTCGTAATGTTATGTTTAGTTAATGTTTAGCATTGAGAAATTCAAAGTGTTTAATCTTTGGTTGATATAAGGATATGGCATGGTAAAGTTTGTATTTGCACAATTACCTCAGGTCTGAAAAACATAATGTTTTAGCAAAAAATCATATATTTTACCCACTTTTTTCATATATTTCCATATATTTTAGCCGTTTTGGGCCATATATTCATTATGATTGTCAAAATTTCTGTGGGAGGCCTGAACAAGCTTTAAAGTGCTATAATTGTGTATTGTGCATCTCTCTATTATACAAATTTTTGGAGATACACTCGTTTTATATCACTTGATATTTTAAACCAATCAGGAAGAGCAGCCATATTATGGTGCGAGGTTCCCCTAGCTGTTTTTCTGCAGTGCCGTATCCAGACGTCAGTTTGGGCACACCGCGAATGCGAAGCAGGAGCGTTCGAAAAATCACCTGGGGGGTCTGGAGGATGGAAAATTTGACGATTTTTTGGTTAAAATCACGTTCTTGTGTGCGAATTAAAACGTGTACTACTGACTTTAACATTCACATGAAGAACAAAATGATATTCGATAAAAGTGAACCAAAATCATTTGAAAATCTGCCAACTTTAATATCAGGACCTTCCAATTGTTTTTTGTGCACACCTTCCAAATTTTGCCAGAAATGTGAATTTGGTAATATATTTAAGTAAACATTACATGAAATTGTTCATAACTTGCATTAATAGGAGCAGGAGAAACTTGGGCATTTCAAAGATTTTAATCCATGACATTTAACAGGATTACAAGAAGATAAAAATTATATACAGTAGACTCTCTCTATCTCGAACACTTGTTATCTCGAACATCTCTCTATCTCAAACCAAATTCTCGGTCCCTTGGACATTTGTGAACGCTCTAGAGTAAAATGCTCTCTCTATCTCGAACCTCTCTATCTCGAACTTCTCTCTATCTCGAACCAAAATCATGGTCCCGTCAGACAATTTATCTCTCTATCTCGAACTATTTCACTATTGCTCTCTCTATCTCGAACTTTTTTACAAAATTTTAGACCCATTGAATTATTTCTCTCTCTATCTCGAACTTTTTCACAAGTAAAGACCTTTTTACACTGAAAATCGAATAAAAATGTTCTACTTTCGAACGAATTTTTTCGAAGGTCGAATTCCAATTCAACCAAAAGATTGTTTCTCGTGTTTCTCGTTTTTTTACAAAATCCTTGTAGTCTTGAGGTGAACGAGAAGCAAAGATGTCGGCTGTAAAAAGTGCAAAAAGGAAACTTGTCAATCACTATCTACTACAAAAATGCAAAATTATTCGGGAAATCAAAATTTTACTTATTGATTAAATAAGAGTCTTTTCACATGGAAAATAAACATTTAATATCTCTTATTATCCCTATTATTTATTTATTTATTTATTTAAAACGAATATTTACACAGGATAACCAATCAAAAATTTGTTATAATATACAATATATACAAAATTTCTGTTTTTCATTGGGTCCTGCCTTTGAAAACAAAAAGGTAACAGTTAAAATTAAAAGTAAAAACATTAGTGACTGGTGAAAAAAGACTAGAAATCTGAAAAGAAGTTAAATAATCAAAGTTAAAAACACGTTTCAGTATCAAGCAAACTGTAAAGTGTGGGAAATTGTGTCCAAAGTAAAGGATAGTGTAAAATGTAAAAATCTAAACATTAAAAGCTTTTTCATATAATGTTAAAAATTCATTCGTAGAGCCAGCCAATCGTATATTTATTGGCAAGCTGTTATATATAATGGCTCCATTGAAATAAAAAGCTCTTCTAGTAGCTACCAGCTTTATCGATGGGACACGTATGATGCAGTTACTGTTTCGAGTACCATTCTCCATGATTTCAAAGTAGTTCCTAAAGTTAGGACAGGTGCTTCCTTGAATACATTTGAAAACTTGAAGACAAATACGCTTTTTTGTAAGTTCTGATATTGGTGGTAGCTTTGCATTCGAATCTACTTTGCCAATTACTTGTTTAGCACGGACTTCCAAGCGGTTGACTTTAGTTTGGAAAGTTTTTGTAGCATTACCAGTGAGAATTGAACAATACGTGAATAGTGGAACAAGCATCGTTTTGTATATCATCAAAGCAGCACAGGTGGTAATTTGTGGACGAATTCTCTTTAGAAGGTAGAGTCGACCTGAGGCTTTCTTGTAAACAGATTCTACGTGAGTGCTCAATGACAATGTTTGATCCAATTTCACACCAAGGTAGGTATAGGTGCTTGTAAAATTGAGAGTGTTGTGACGATAAGTGATGTTTAAGTTTTGGTTTTTAATTCGCTTAGCAGTACCAAACAGAATACATTCAGTCTTTCCTTTCTTCATGTTGACTATAAGATCGTTCAATTCAAGCCATTCACACAAAGACTTGAAATCCTCTTGCAGCTTTCCTTCAATACTTGTCTTGCATTTGCCTGAAGTGTAAATGATGGTATCATCAGCGTAGGTGATAATTTTACAGTGTTTCAGGTTGGCGGAGATGTCATTAAAGGTCACCAAAAATAGAAGAGGCCCCAAAATGGAGCCTTGAGGGACACCACATGTGACATTTTCGACAGAGGAAGCATCTTTTGCGAAACTAACATATTGCTTTCTCCCAAACAAGTAATCAACAAACAGATCTTTTTCTATTCCTTCAATACCATTGCTGCATAGGCTTTCAATAATTTGTGAGTGTCCCAGCGTATCAAAAGCCTTGCTGAGGTCAATGAAGATGGCACCTGTCAGCTCTCCTTTGTCTGTTTGTCTGCGAATGTCGTCTAGGAGCAGTGTCGCTGCCAACTCAGTGTTTCTACTGGATCTATATCCGAATTGAGTGTTTGATAAGAGTTCATGTTCCTCTAAAAACTTCATTAGTTGAGCGTGGACACATTTTTCAAAGATTTTTGAACATATCGGCAATATCGTTATTGGTCGGTAATTGTCCATATCTTGCTTCGGTCCACTTTTGTGCACAGGTGTTATTTTCCCAATTTTAAAGTCGTTTGGGACAATACCACTTTTTAAAGTTAAGTTGATGATGTGGCAAAGAGGTTTAGCTATCTGTTGGGCAACATCTTTCAGTATACCTGGTGGTAGGTTGTCAGGACCACATGCTTTCTTTCTTGACAGCTTTTTCAGCAATTTAAACACCTCAGCAACAGTAACCTCTTTGAAACGGAACCGGTTGTAAGTTTTCGGATAGACTGTCTTCGGTTTTGCCCAAACAGAATTTTTCAATGGAAAAAACTTCTTTTTCAGAGTTGAAGCTATATTTGTGAAAAATGCACAGAAATTATTGGCTATCATTTTAGTGTTTGTGGTAATCTTATTGTCAATCAGGAATGCTTTTGTTGCTGTCACTTTCTGTTTCAGTGAAAAGACCCTTTTAATGGCTTTCCAGAAACGATCAGGGTTGTTTGCCGACTCAATCAATAGATTTTTAGTGTGTTGTTGTTTGGCTTTACGGACGAGAGTATTTACTTTATTTCGTTGTGATTTGAAACTGGTAAAATCATGATTCGATTTTGACTTGAGAAACTTTTGATGCAATGTATCCCTCAAGTTCATTTCATTTTTGATTTCTGAGGTCAACCAGGGTGAATTCTTCCCTTTGACTCGCTTTTGGATAACTGGAGCGTGATTGTTTATGTTTCGCAGCAATATGTCTTTAAATGATTGCCAAGCTGTGTTCGGATTTTGATTTTCAAACACGTTTACCCATTTCTCTTTTTGTAAATCATTCCGCAGATTATATGGTTCATACGATGGCCCAGAAGTGTCAAACTGCGCGCACGTCAAGAAATACTGCGCGCTTCCCTTTTACTGCGCGCTTCTCCCTTTTACTGCGCGCTCTTGTGTAACCTTACACTGCGCGCTGTCATCGACTATTCTGCGCGCTCTTCATAATACTGCGCGCTTCCCTACGACCACACTACTACGACCATATCAAAATTCGTGTTTTCGAATGGTGTGATTAAAGGAAAAATGTGTGATTTTTTAATTAGTCCATTTGACAGAAATATGTTTACATAAAGCAAAAATTTTAAATATTCAAAATGAGTTCTAGAAATTGAACTTTGTTGTAAAAACGTAGCTCCATTTACAACACGAGTTAAGTTTGACTTGTGTGTTTTACACTAGTAATCACAAGACATAGAGTAAAACACGCTTTGTTTTTTTTAGTCAAAAAAAATTTTAGAGTTATTTTCAATTTCTCTAAAACATCGTTTTCCATTTTTTTCCTTTCCAACTGTTCAAAATTAAAAGATACAAAAAAATAGTATATTTTTAGATCTATCCTTCAGCTTCTCAGTAAGAGCTTTATTGATTTTGTAAATGGAAATCAAACGTAAGTGGCTCTGACATGAAAAATGAACACTGAAAAAAGAGCTTTAAATACAATTTTTAATCAATTTCTATTGTATTATCTCCTTGGTTAAATGTACCTTCACATTTCTTGAGGCAATGAAGAAAATGAGGATTAGGAAGGCTAGGGAAAGTGACGGAAATATTTTTGATTTTATATTACATAAATAGTTGTTTTGTGAAGATAAAGAAGTAGACCATCTCCAAATTGTGCTCAAAATTTGAATTTTTTCAAAATTACCTTTTTTCGTTTATCCGCGAAATTGAATTAACTCAAAATTTCATCCACTTAAGGTATTATGAAATAAATTGCTCTTGGGATAAGAGAAGCGCGCAGTAATACGAAGAGCACGCAGTGTCACGAAGAGCGCGCAGTATTACGAAGAGCGCGCAGAAAGGTCGATGACAGCGCGCAGTATAAGTTTACACAAGAGCGCGCAGTAAAAGGGAGAAGCGCGCAGTAAAAGGGAAGCGCGCAGTATTTCTTGACGTGCGCGCAGTTTGACCCTTCTGGGCCATCGTAGGCACCTCTCCATATGTTGCAACTACACTCTAGATCTGCATATTACCACTTCCATGGAGTCTATAAATAACACCAATTTGCACGAAAAGACAAATGACACAATAAAACTTTGTTAGGATCTGTATGAAAATGTTCTTTTCGAACATGATATACCTTAAGGGGATTTTTTTTGCGTGGACTAATTTTTGCGAGCCAAGGTTTGAGAGTGTTTGGTTCTCTAATGTTGGTTTACACTCATCCGTATTATATAACATACTGACGTTTGGTGTATCTAAATCAACCGGATTTACAACCACAGAGAGATCTTTGATTATTTCCAGAGGCGTAGCCAGAGGTCAGTCAAAATTTGTGGAGGAGGGTTTAGTCATTTAAAGTAGAAAAGGAAAGCGTGCAAGTAACCTAATCGATACTTAAGACTGAAAAGAAATATCGTAATGTTGTACTCCTCCACTTTCTGTGACTGACCTTGAATACGCCTATGATTTCTGCATTAATATTCATTTCTAATGTGTTTTCGTCATGAGAAAAATTTCGCCCGTCACGGACTAGTGGGTTCACCGTTAGAAAATCTATGATTTTGTTTTTTTCCTTTATCTCATTCTTTAAAAACAAAATTTCGGTTTTCAGCAATTCAACTTCTTCCTTTTCGTCCATTCGATCTCCTGTTCTTTGATGTAATTCACTGCGAATAAAGTCAGTCAATGAATCTTTAAGGTCTTGAAACAGCATAGTTCGTAGGTTTTTCAAACGAATATCATCACAAATCTTGTCCAAATCACAAATGGTATTTTTCATATCCAAATGAATATCACCTTGATGATCATTGTTTTGTATCTTTGATTCCACAAGAATTGGTAAAACTAAATCTTGGTTGTCTAACAATTTACTCAAAGTGTTATCGCGATCATTGTTGCCCACGTGTCCGTCCGCCATCTTAATTTTCAAAAGTAAATTCATACCACAAAACTAAGACGTAGACCCATTTCAAAAGGCTCTTTTCACATGGCAACACTAATAAATTTTCTCAAAAGGTTAAGCAACAGTACTACAAGGATCTTACATAAATTAGCAACGTGCAATTTTGAAACGATGCAGCACTAGCATAGCACTAACTAGCATACAGCACATTTGTTCACATTGTTACATGCTAGGTTGCTACACTAGGTTGTTATTATGTCCTAGACTTTGTACTTAGATATATAAACGTACACAATGGATTTCAAGCCTGGAAATATATATTTTTTCAATCAATGCTTAGCAACAAATTAAGCAACACTACTACTAAAAAATGGAATTTAGGGAAGATTTAAAGGGTAAATATATTAACAAAAAATTTAGCTGTTTCAAAGGAGAGTTAGGAAAGAATGGTATGAAAAAGCGGAAGAAAAAAATAAGAAGAATCGGTAAGTCCTGATTCAAATATTTAGTTTGGAAAGTTAGAGGCCGATCTCACGATGCTTTATACTTGAGAAGATGTATATAGTTAAAGTTTCTTATATTATAATAATTTTATTTATTTTCATATTCAACCAAAAATCAACCGAAAAAATTGGAACGAGATAACAATCGAAGCAGCTCGTTATCCGTTTAAAGGAAGGAATAGAGAAAAATAGTTGAAAAGATATCAAGAAGATCAATGGAAATAACAAGCAGTTAACGAAAATAATTTGTAAAACTTAAATAGAGCACCAGAAACCCAATGCACACTGCTCTATTAGGTCGGAAGTGATGGGTTTTAATCCAGGGTAGGATCGGTTCAATAGTGTAAGAACCGTTTCCTCTAGTGTATAAAATATTCTAATCTCAATAGACCTTTCCCGAGTTTATTTTTTATCACACTCCGCCTCGTTTTCAATTGCGTTACTATGACAACCGAATCTCTTGTGCTCAATCATTAACACTATAACAATTATAACACTTATTACACATTACTGAAATGAGTCCCGTGACATTTCGTTACCATATTAACCATTACGAAAACGAGGCGGAGCTTGATAAAAAATAAACTCGGTAAATGTCTATTAAAATCAACTAGAAGCCTCAGGGCTTGAACAATTTCCGCAGCAGGCCTAGAGGAAATAGCTTTAGGCTAATTTTCAAGATATCCGAATGACTATCCATTCTGTTCTTGTTGCTTATGTGAGAACAGGTCTATCACAATTCCCAGAATATGACTTATGGTTCACATGAAGAATAAAATGATATTCGATAGAAGTGAACCAAAATCATTTGAAAATCAAGGAAAAATCTGCAAGTAACTGCCAACTATCAGGGCCTTCCAATTGTTCTTTGTGCACACCTTCCAAATTTTGCCAGAAATTTGAATTTGGTAATATATTTAAGTAAACATTACATGAAATTGTTCATAGCTTTCATTAATAGCAGGAGAAAGTGGGGCATTTCAAAGATTTTAATCCATGACATTTAACAGGATTACAAGAAGATAAAAATTATATACATAACTTTAAATCAACATTACGAAGATCTATTTATCTATGTCTAAACCGAACTTTACCAACAAGAAATACATATCTATTTTCAAGTACCAAAGTACATTCAGTAGAGTACCATAAGTAACTAAAAGTCCCAGTTTTATGTGGACCTATTTTATTAATATTATATCCGTGCGCTCATAGATTATATGATAAAATATCAAAGAAAATGCTTTAAATGTTTGAAATTTTAAAACCTTCGAAAATTCAGGCTGCGTTCTCTCGTTCATAAGAATTTATGTTGAGTTTTTCGTGTCCTGAAGGCCAGCGGATCCGTTTCTTGCCTTTTCGGCACACGGATGGTGGCGCGATCGCCATTGAGTATAGTCTGTCGGAAAATTCCCGTGTCGGTATTCACGGCACCTACGATGGCCTATACATTCTAAACACGACCAACGATTCACGTGTTCGGTGTGCATATTTTACTGACTTTTTAAAGAACTTTTAAAGATAACTGAATTGGGAAATTTTCAACATAAAACGGCTAAAATAACTTTTAAAAGTATTCCAAAAGTATAAAAAGCTTATTTTTTTTATGAATTGATATTGAAAGTGGCCTTTTTGTATTACATTTTGCATAGAGTTTTGGGTCTGTCATTAACTATTCTGAATAAACAAACAATCCGAAATCCGAACGGACTTTCCGAAAACGGCAAAAAACTGTTACGGTGAGAGATAGATAGAATGTCTCTAAATCAAACAATTTCCTTCGCTAAGGCGCGGAAATTGAATTATAAAAAAAATTATAAAATTTGTAAAGAGGTGGCCACTCCTCGATTAGCTTTTGCTACTGAGTGGTCTCCTTGCTGTATGCATTTAGGATTCTTTAGGACTTAACTGCCTTTTTGGGGATCTAGGGCACTTTAAAATATCTTTGGAACTAAATGCGCATGCGTGGTGATAATTGAGAATATAAAGCATCTTGGTCAAGCCTTTCACCACAAAAGATTCCACGCGATTCCACCTACAATAAACTTTTTTTACTTACAAATTACCCCAAAATTTCTTCACCATAAGAAGTGTGGTATGCATACTCCCTCCGAGTACCTTCGCGCTTGAAATGATAATGCCATGAGACTGTAACTTATGCATTTTTCAGAGGTTCCAGAAAATCACGTTTGTCAATGGGAATAATACAATGTCAATTTCATATTTCAGGCAAAATAATATTATTTTGTCATTTGGGGAACCGTCGGGACAAATTAAGACTCTTGGAATTCTTGAATATAGGGAGCAAAAAAAAAAATCTTTTTTCTGCAGTATTTGCTATGCACACTTGATACTTAATAGGTTTTAGGGAACATCAAAAGCCAATGTGATCCAAAATTTAAGCCTACTTATCTCACACGCCAAATTTCAGGCGCAATTGATAATAAGGATGTACGGTGGCCCATTAGTGCCATCAGTTATTTAAGCACACTTTGATGAATACTGCGCAGTAGACCACCATTACTGCGCAGTAGACCCACATTACTGCGCAGTAGCACCTCATTCAATTCTCAACTGAGAAGTTCGCTACTGCGCAGTAGAATTATGCTACTGCGCAGTAGAAATTTTACTACTGCGCAGTAGAACATTTACTACTGCGCAGTAGAACATTTATTACTGCGCAGTAGAACTATATGCTACTGCGCAGTAGAACATTTACTACTGCGCAGTAGAATAATGTTGAAAGTTTCACGTTTGGAGTTATAGTTTTTATGTCATAAAGCAAATGAGATATGTTAACCTACATAAAATCATATGATATATCGTCAATGCCAATGTAAACAAATGCCTGCACACTATTAGTTATAGACTAAATGAACCTTTCTAAAGTTCGTAGCATGGCATCGACAGAAGAGGTACATTCAAAAAATTTTTAGTTTGTTTTTTGAAGTATGGGAAGGGTTGTACTTTATATTTATTACTACGATCTTTGTTTTAATCCTTACAGGTATGTGCGTTTTTAAAAGAAAGGGGACTGGCGAGCGTCATCGTGGAGATGTTCAGAATGAACAAGGTTAGGGCTTTTGTTTTTTTATACCTTCATCACTATATTTTAGCTACAGTCAAGTGTGAAAATGGTTTTGAAAATTAAACAGGAAACTGTTAGTCCTTTTATTAGTAGGAAATATGAGGAAATATAAGGATCTTTTTTTGTAAGCAACAGAATTCGTTGATAAATCAAAACTTTTTTAAAAAAAGTGTAATCACTTAATGCATACATGAACCACGTGCTACCTGATTTTCTCATTAATAAGTCAGAAAAAAAGACTGAACATATTCTGCATGAATGAAAAACATTTTGTTTTTTCTGTTTTTATATGTGTATAGAATGATGAAGGTGTCACCACGAATTTCTTATCATTATAATATAAAATTTATTTTCCAGTTTTCTTTACAGTTGTATGGGTATATATATTTCTTATATTCTGTGAACTGAAAGAACAAAGAATATAAGAAATATATATATATATATATAAGATACCCATAAAATAGTATTATAATACATAACATTGCATTGGGTTGCTGTTGACATTGATATATCACAAGAAGATGTCTATAGAATATTTAGTTGTTACACATTAATTTTGACTCAAATATTTTTAATTAAATTCAGATGGACGGTGCTGCTATTATGGTTTGCATGGATGAGCAGCTACGAAATTTGGGTTTAGAAGCCATAGGAGATATGTTGGCTGTAAAAAACTTTGTTATGCAGTGTGCTAAGGATGGTGATGAAAAATCAGATTTGATAGCTGTTGTTCGTACTGGTAATCAGAGCAGTTCCAAAAAGTCCAAAACAACTAGACTGGTGCATCTTGGTTTCCAACATTTTAATGAAAAGAAAAAAAAGTATGTTAATGTTAAAAAATGTGGAGGAACAAGGAACCTAGAATTCAATAAAACTGCTACTGTTGATGATATCATTTGTACTGGTAAAAAGCTATTTTTTCCAAATGGAAGAAACCATTTGGGTACATCAAGTATCTTCGAGTTTTCGTTGGGGAATTTCAGTTGTAATATTTTGGATAATAATGATGAAGGTGTAACTTGGACCTTAGAACAGTATGTGAAAGAGAATAAGCTCAGTCACGTACGACTGTACTTACTGGCAAAGAAGAAGACATTTAACTGTGATTACAGTAGTACTGATTCATCTGATAATTTAAGCAATATTTTTCAAGATAATTCAAGGAAAAATCGAAGTATGTATTGGAAATATTTTCTTCTTATGATAATCAAAAGCCAGAAATTTCCTCTCTCAGAATCAATAATTCTTTATCATCTTAGCCACAAAAAGAAATCATTCAACTCCAGTGACAGACTTATCTAGCAGTGATGAAGAATTTAAAGTGTCTAAAGATGGTAAGACTTTTCTAGGTTCTCTTTTTATGAGTTTCTTGTTGTCAAAGGGAAAATTATGTAACTTCCCTGTTTTTTCAATCACACTTTCTGATATGGTTTTTTCCATAGTCCTAAAATGCTGATGGACCAAGAAATTGCCATCATAAATAATGGATTTTTCATTACGATATAAAATAATCCCAATCAACTAACGAATGTTAATGTTAAAACGTTCTATATTTTATATTAGAGTTAATTGTCCTTTTAGAGAGAAGGAGATTGTGTCAATGTGGTTGCACAATGGTTGGTACAAAATGTATACCTTGTGAACAAGACAAAGAATTTGATATAAGTTTAGAAGCTGATCGAAAATTAAATGAAGTTTCAAGTGGATCAAAAGATAACACTGACACAAGTGGATTGCTGGAAACTGTTAATGAACATGTCTGTGTAGAAGACGAAGTTAGTTTTGACCTTCAATATGTACGTGAAAAAAGAATCGAAAGGTTGGAGGGTAAAAACATTTCTTCCTCAAACTTGGTTGATATTGTAAAAAAGGAACAGAACATTTTAGGTGATGAAGAAACTGAGCGTTTTCTCAAGAAATCTGATGGAATCGCTTATCAAGCCAATTCTTGTGACATTTTCCCATGTGTAGACACAAAGGCAACTTTAGAACTGGCAAAGAGAACATATCTTAAAATTTGTGATGAACTTCCTGAGAAAAATATCATTATACAGAGATCAGTTCAAAGATTTTGGGCAGTACTATTTAGAAATGACTTCCATTTTGGAAAAGATAATGTGCATGTTATATTTGCAGGCGAGTGTGCAGCTGATGCAGGTGGTCCTCTCAGAGAATTCTTGAGACTTTCTATGGAACAATTCCACATGTGTTCCCCACTAGTAATGGGGAAGTCTTCACAAATCCTTTTTACAGCTGATCCCTTTGGGGTTTCAACAAAAAGATATGAAACCTTGGGAGAATTGTGTGCAGTATCTATAATTGTACTGTGCCGTGGCCCTGAGTGCTTACATCCTGTGTTAGCAAAATCCATTTTTGATATCGACATGCCCAAAGTTATATCATTCGAAGATAATGAATATCTCCATAATGTAAAGAAAATAGATCAGGGGGATTATGACTGCTTATTGGATGCTGGAATATCCGCAAAAGACATCAAAGAAGCGAAAAACATTTATAGTATGCAGTATGCCATCTTTTCTCGATTTTCGGCGATTCATCAGTTTAAAAAAGGATTGTGTAATGTGGATTCTAATATAATTACCAATCCTGGTTGCTACTTCGAATTCTTTGTTGAAAATAAAAGCGAATTACACTTAAAGGACATATTGGCGTTGTTTAATTACTTGTTTGAGGGTGAACCTGGATCAACCCTTGGACTATCGGAAGATGATGCGATGTTGGAATTGGAGTTCTTGGTACGTGATCTAGCTGAAGGGAAAATAGATGATCTTGGGTTAAAAGATTTATTGATTTTCATCACGAGTTATGATCGCATCCCTCCTTATGGGTTCGAGAAAGATATTGACGTATCGTTTATGCAAAAGGACCTACTACCCACGTCATCAACATGTGGTTTTGTTTTTATTGTCCCCTGTGTTAATACTCGGAAAAACATTTTGATAGCATTGAAGTATGGAAAAGCATATGGTACAGTTTGACATTTGATATATCACGATGTTGTTTCTTTTGTTTTGTTAACGCTTGATATTCTGTTTATATTAGAATCTTTCAGAAAAGCATGATTGTCAAGAAAGTTCTCTCAATTCACAATTTGGTGGATATGTTTTATACATTTGTTCTTTATTTAACACGCTTTGTTTTGTTACTTATCAGTGTTTGTTATTTAAGGCCTTGAAAACATTTTGAGATAAGACATGTAGCGTGCATGAATATATGACCGATTTTGTTGTTATCTTTGTTTTTTAAAGGCTCGTTAAGTTCTTCTTGAAAAATATATTTGCAAAAATATAAGTTGACAATATTACAAAGTTTCTGCCAAATTTATCAGTTCTACGTATAATTGTTCTGCTTCTTCTCTGTTGGACGGAAACTTCAAATTGTTTTCCCTCATGAGTATAGCAGCCAATCGAGCGAACTCGTTTTTACAAGAAAAGGACAAAGGCTTTCGTGTCAGAGAAGACTTGCAGATATTAAGTTCTTGCTCGTTATAGGATACCTTGCAGCAGGTTGTCCCGAACAACCCTGGTAACGAGAACATGACCTCAGGGCTCCCCGATGGCACGTCTGTGTTTCTACTTTTACGAATTCGATGATGATTCCAATACAGGACAGTTTTGTCTAGTTCTGATTGAATAATCCAAGAATAGCAAAACAGTAGAGCTTGAAAATGTACTGGGTTAGTATCATCGTAAAGGCCGGTGTCCCTTAAATCACTGAAATAACTTATCCATCCACTCGCTGTATCCTTCTTAAAAAAGGACCACCATGCTTCGATGCGTTGGTTTGAAGTTGATTTCCCATATTGAAAACTGTTGTCTCCACTTAGCCTGTCTGTATGGTTTCGTCGTAAGTACCGTTGTATGCGACAAACGTTGACATTTTCGGTACCTTTGTCACCCCGAATTCTCTTTGGAAGACCATTGTGTGATTTCAGTGCTTCGCAGAAATAATGCGAAATAATGGCTGGGTCTTTATTAGTGCAAGAAACTTTCAGCCAAATAATTTTGCGACTGAACGCGTCGATTGCACCGTGGATGCAAAATCCGTAAGGTTTCAATTTGTCAAACCCATCTATATGCCATGTCTGATTCGGGCCTTTACAAACGTACTTTCGTCTTTTTAGTCGATGTGCAGTTCTTCTCTCTGTTCCACTTGGGTCAATCACTTTCAATGCCTTACGAATTGTTTCCCTGGTAACGTTAAATCCTCTTTCTCGAAGTCGTTGATGAATACTCCTGTATCCTCTGTTTCCACCACCTTCTTCAATAAGCTCTTTTACTAGTTTTAAAATTTCAAAGCTATCGATACTGGTACCCCTTCTTCTAATACCATTTCTTCTGAGTATCCTGTGCAATGTGCGAATACTTATCTCCATATTATGATTCTTTGATAGTAATTTTAAAATGTCATTATATTCAAATCCAGCCTTAACATAATTTTCTATGACCATGACATCCGCCATATTGATAAACAATTAGATAACAGATGACACGTGCAATTTCTCGAGTCAAAGATGATATTGTGTAACATTTTTATTGTAAGAAAATCTACTTTGTTTCAATTATATCCCAAGTATGGTACACACAAAACTCTACTGCGCAGTAGCATAGTTCTACTGCGCAGTAGCGAAAGTTCTACTGCGCAGTAATAAATGTTCTACTGCGCAGTAATAAAATTTCTACTGCGCAGTAGTTAAGCTTTTACTGCGCAGTAGTAAATGTTCTACTGCGCAGTAGCAAATGTTCTACTGCGCAGTAGCGAACTTCTCAGTTGAGAATTGAATGAGGTGCTACTGCGCAGTAATGTGGGTCTACTGCGCAGTAATGGTGGTCTACTGCGCAGTATTCATCAAAGTGTGCTTAAATAACTGATGGCACTAATGGGCCACCGTAAGGATGTGCCCTGTAAATTGAACTCTGTCTTTATTACGGTCGAAGAACGAAGTCCGCATAGACAACAAATTTCTAGAAAACTCCAAAGTGTATTGTTGAATGAATGAATAATTCTTAAATTCAACCATCTCAACACATTTTACAAGAAATGCAACATGCAAACGTGAATCCGGAAGAGGCCTAGTCCTCAGTCCATTTGTCTGATTTGCAGAAACAAATTTAATATACCATGTTCATGCAACTTCTAATGCAGATTGGAGGCGAGAGATGTGCTGATTTTTAAACTAAGCCATTAAAAAAAGCCCAACTCATCCTCATATTGACGACACTCAGACTCTCATATACTCTCTTTTTAAACAACGTTTTTTTGCTTTGAATACGATTTCTTGTTATCCAGGTATAGCATTTAGTACTAACATCTGAACCAGAAGAGACGAGAGAGTGGGACGGTTTAAAAAGAAAATATAAGACGTCTTTATTCAGATATTTAAAAAAAACTGCATGTGAAAATAAGTCATGGTGACAGAATATATGAAAATGGAACTAAACAAAACTGTAAAACAAAAATATCAAAAACACTTGTCCTTTTAAACCCATCTTCACTGTCAAACAAAATCGGAATTCCAAAACAAAAACAAAAAACGTTGAACAAACCATAAACGCTATTACAACGGTTCATTTTTCAACGGTCTAAAATACTTTGAAGCGTATTTCTTCTTTTCGGTTCGAACTTTTACCAACATTCGTCTCAAACCGTATTTTTTTAAACAAAGCAAAGTGGTGTGTTCCTAGTTATAGTCAGGAAGGTGAGAGCCAGAAATCAAAAAATATTTGCCGGACAAATTGAAACTCTCAGAGTGTATTCTCATACACAAGAAGGTGCAAAAAATGTTTGCTGGAGATTCTTCATTTTCTTGAGGGTCTTTCACAGCAGCGAAAAGTAAATTACTACTTAATTTTTTTTCTTTGATCAGAACATAAAATTTTTAAAACTAATGAATAATAGTAACAAAAATACATGGAACAAGTATTTAGGTTCCATCATAATATTGACTGAATCGAGAAATATTCAATATTCGTTGTTTATGACGTCATAGACAAAAATTAGATATTCTCTTCAAAAAGGGGTGTTACTACTTAAAACATGTATACCTAGAAATTCAGTATATGTAATAAAACAACAATATGAATGCTAAAAACATCTAATAAAGTTTCTTTCTATTCGTCTGGAGATTAACCAATGTTCTCATCGCGGTAATGGTTGAATTTATCATCTCCGTGATGATTATCTTCATCACCATTTTCGTCATCATCATTATCATCATCATCGCTCTCACAATCTTTACAACTGTACATGTAAGAGCACTTGATAGTATGACAGTATGATAGAATGATAGTATGATAGTATGATAGTATGATAGTATGATAGTATGATAGTGTGACAGTATGATAGGGCGATAGTATGATAGTATGACATAATGATAGTATGATAGTATGATAGTATGATAGTATGACAGTATGATAGTATGATAGAATGATAGTATGATAGAATGATAGTATGACAGTATGATAGTATGATAGTATGATAGTATGATAGTATGATAGCATGATAGTATGATAGAATGATAGTATGATAGTATGATAGCATGATAGTATGATAGTATGATAGCATGATAGAATGATAGCATGATAGTATGATAGTATGATAGTATGATAGTATGATAGTATGATAGTATGACAGAATGATAGTATGACATAATGATATTATGATAGTATGATAGTATGATAGCATGATATTATGATTGCATAATAGTATGATAGAATGATAGTATGATAGTATGATAGCATGATAGTATGATAGTATGATAGCATGATAGAATGATAGTATGATAGTATGATAGTATGATAGTATGATAGTATGATAGTATGATGGCATGATAGTATGATAGAATGATAGTATGATAGTATGATAGCATGATAGTATGATAGAATGATAGTATGATAATATGATAGTATGATAGTATGATAGTATCATAGTATGATAGTATGATAGTATGATAGCATGATAGTATGATAGTATGATAGTATGATAGTATGATAGTATGATAGTATGATAGTATGATAGTATGATAGTATGATAGCATGATAGTATGATAGTATGATAGTATGATAGCATGATAGTATGATAGTATGATAGTATGATAGTATGATAGTATGATAGTATGATAGCATGATAGTATGATAGAATGATAGTATGATAGTATGATAGTATGATAGTATGATAGTATGATAGTATGATAGTATGATAGTATGATAGCATGATAGTATGATAGTATGGTAGTATGATAGTATGATAGTATGATAGTATGATAGTATGATAGTATGATAGCATGATAGTATGATAGTATGATAGTATGATAGTATGATAGTATGATAGTATGACAAAATGATAGTATGAAAGAATGTTAGTATGATAGTGTGATAGTATGATAGTATGATAGAATGATAGCATGATAGTATGATAGTATGATAGTATGATAGTATGATAGTATGACAAAATGATAGTATGACAGAATGTTAGTATGATAGTGTGATAGTATGATAGTATGATAGAATGATAGTATGACAAAATGATAGTATGACATAATGATAGTATGATAGCATGATAGTATGATAGTATGATAGAATGATAGTATGATAGTATGATAGTATGATAGTATGATAGTATGATAGCATGATAGTATGATAGTATGATAGTATGATAGCATGATAGTATGATAGAATGATAGTATGATAGTAGTATAGTATGATAGTATGATAGTATGATAGTATGATAGTATGATAGTATGATAGTATGATAGTATGATAGCATGATAGTATGATAGTATGATAGTATGATAGCATGATAGTATGATAGTACGATAGTATGATAGTATGATAGTATGATAGTATGATAGCATGATAGTATGATAGTATGATAGTATGATAGTATGATAGCATGATAGTATGATAGTATGATAGTATGATAGTATGATAGTATGATAGTATGATAGTATGATAGTATGATAGTATGATAGTATGATAGTATGATAGTATGATAGTATGATAGCATGATAGCATGATAGTATGATAGTATGATAGTATGATAGTATGATAGTATGACAAAATGATAGTATGACAGAATGTTAGTATGATAGTGTGATAGTATGATAGTATGATAGAATGATAGTATGACAAAATGATAGTATGACATAATGATAGTATGATATTGTGATAGTATGATAGTAAGATAGAATGATAGTATGATAGTATGATAGTATGATAGAATGATAGTATGATAATATGATAGCATGATAATATGATTGTATGATATATGATATATAACGGAGGTAATAGAGTAATAATATAATGGAGGTAATAAGTATATTATCTCCTTAATCTAATGTCAGTAATACATATCGACTGAACCCCTTTCGTTCTTAAAGTCTGATTTCCACGATCGTGTTTTTGAGTTCAAATTTAGTTTTGTAAATGAAAATGAAAGCGTGTAATTTACGGGAAAACAACCCTACTATTTTGATAGGCAAGGCCAAAAATTACGATAAAAAGAATTTCAGTTGTACTTCCCATATTTGTTGTGTTATATTATGCAATTGTCGAGTTATTTTCCGTTTGATGATCAATTAATTGATTGTTTTATTTTCATGACAAGAATACCTTTTCTATCTGACATGATTTGTAACACCTTCTTCCAAAAATTAACATGCAATGATTTTAACGCGGAGGAAATTAACGCGGTCGAGGAACTTTAACTTAAAATTTTCAATGAAATTAACGCGGTTTTTACAAGTGGATTTCAAGTTGTATGAAATTAACGGGAATCTGAGTGACAGGTATGTAAATTAAGTAAGGGGAAGAACAACAAGAATATCAGTTCTTGTTGTAACACATCGGCAGCTAAAGTTCGCCGAGCTAGGAAATTATTTTAAAAACATTTTTAACACGCTTGTTTCTGTAAAATGTCTTAACATTTGAAAATATCGCAAAAGCATACATACATAAAATTAGCGTCTTGTGATATTTTTTCATATTTTTTTAATTTGTTCATATATTTTTAATTTTAATATAAAATTAACGCGAATTTTTAAAAATCACGTTAATTAAATGGTGCGTTAATTTCATGGAATAAAGCATGTTTTATGGTAATGTTAAAACACCTCAATTTCACTTTTAAAGACGCCTAACTTTCAACCACTGACTATGGTCAACTTCCTGTTATCCAACGATCAGTCAATATCATTACCAAATAGCCAACGAGATCCTTAATAATACACGAAGAAAATATGACATTTTTGAACGGTGATAAAATCTTTTAAATGGTGTACAGT
Organism: Turritopsis dohrnii; assembly: GCA_027922465.2. Lineage (NCBI taxonomy): Eukaryota > Metazoa > Cnidaria > Hydrozoa > Anthoathecata > Oceaniidae > Turritopsis > Turritopsis dohrnii. Next base: position 955,132 of record BQMF02000118.1, on the reverse strand, counting down.
GTAAACAAAATTTTTATATAAAAAACATAACAGATATTATTGTTTCCTACTCACTAATTTGAAACAACTGTTTTTAAAAAAAATCATGTATCCTAACATTGTACCAACTTCATCTTGTGATCTGCACGAAAATGGTGCAACAAAATTAAGTGGTAAATACTTGCTGGTAGAGGATTGAGTTTTAAAAGATCAAAGTGTAAATGTCAAGAATCAAATATTTTTTTCAATGTTTGTTTCTCCAAGAGTTTGTTACTACCATAAACGTCCCGCAGGATTTCATTCAAGTACGTTTTTAATCACATTCTTAAGCCATGGGCGTATTTTCTGAGGGGGCGTAGGGTGTATTGGTCATTAAAGAAGGAAGTAATTTTTTTTTTTGCAGGAGAAAAAAATTTCACTCATTAAACATACAGTTCATGGGACAGGATTTAAACATTAGACAGCTTACGGTGTAAACTTTGTGAAATGTGTCTGGGTTAGTGAGGGTAAGGTTCGGGCTTTGTTTTACAAAAAATATAAAAAATAAATACTTTTACAAATGTTTTCAACGTTTTAATGTAATGTTTAAGATCTGTCAGATGAACCGTGAACATACTCAAATCTACACAAATATTTCAGGTATTAAGGAATGAATGATCATTCATACATGCAAAATACGCACCACTATGAGAGGATATATTTAGTTCAAAGGAAGGATTTAAAGTATGCGTTTAAAAACTGATTGTCTTTTATTAACATTGCAAGCATGATTATTGTACATAGCTATGGAGCAAGAATAGAGGAAGATAAAACAAGAATTGATGAAAATATGCATGGCCGTTAGACAACCTATCACGAAATAAGTTTGGCGTTTTTACAAATACCTTTTCAGAAGTGTTTGTGTTTTATTTATAACTGAATGCTTGTATCATGTTTATACAGTTCGTCTATAAAAGCTGCCATGTCAGCATTAACAAATATTTTTTAAGTAAAGTTAAGAGTTCGAATAAATTTGGATAGGGAATTGAGGTTTAGCTGTTCTTCTTGTGAAAATGTGTAACTGAACTTATTTCTCCCACTGACTATGGTCAACTTCCTGTTATCCAACGATCAGTCAATATCATTACCAAATAGCCAACGAGATCCTTAATAATACACGAAGAAAATATGACATTTTTGAACGGTGATAAAATCTTTTAAATGGTGTACAGTGTAAACAAAATTTTTATATAAAAAACATAACAGATATTATTGTTTCCTACTCACTAATTTGAAACAACTGTTTTTAAAAAAAATCATGTATCCTAACATTGTACCAACTTCATCTTGTGATCTGCACGAAAATGGTGCAACAAAATTAAGTGGTAAATACTTGCTGGTAGAGGATTGAGTTTTAAAAGATCAAAGTGTAAATGTCAAGAATCAAATATTTTTTTCAATGTTTGTTTCTCCAAGAGTTTGTTACTACCATAAACGTCCCGCAGGATTTCATTCAAGTACGTTTTTAATCACATTCTTAAGCCATGGGCGTATTTTCTGAGGGGGCGTAGGGTGTATTGGTCATTAAAGAAGGAAGTAATTTTTTTTTTTGCAGGAGAAAAAAATTTCACTCATTAAACATACAGTTCATGGGACAGGATTTAAACATTAGACAGCTTACGGTGTAAACTTTGTGAAATGTGTCTGGGTTAGTGAGGGTAAGGTTCGGGCTTTGTTTTACAAAAAATATAAAAAATAAATACTTTTACAAATGTTTTCAACGTTTTAATGTAATGTTTAAGATCTGTCAGATGAACCGTGAACATACTCAAATCTACACAAATATTTCAGGTATTAAGGAATGAATGATCATTCATACATGCAAAATACGCACCACTATGAGAGGATATATTTAGTTCAAAGGAAGGATTTAAAGTATGCGTTTAAAAACTGATTGTCTTTTATTAACATTGCAAGCATGATTATTGTACATAGCTATGGAGCAAGAATAGAGGAAGATAAAACAAGAATTGATGAAAATATGCATGGCCGTTAGACAACCTATCACGAAATAAGTTTGGCGTTTTTACAAATACCTTTTCAGAAGTGTTTGTGTTTTATTTATAACTGAATGCTTGTATCATGTTTATACAGTTCGTCTATAAAAGCTGCCATGTCAGCATTAACAAATATTTTTTAAGTAAAGTTAAGAGTTCGAATAAATTTGGATAGGGAATTGAGGTTTAGCTGTTCTTCTTGTGAAAATGTGTAACTGAACTTATTTCTCCCACAAACAACATGTACTCATATGAAAGACATTTGTGATTTCTTTGGTTAAAAACAAGGAAAAAGCGCACTTAATTGTAAGGTTGTTCAAAGTAATCCTGACTTCAAAAGTTTGCTAGATTTGAACTTGGAAGTTTGTATAGATGCCCATCCATTTTGTTGTCAGCAGGAATTGTAGCTTGCAAATTAGTTTTTGAGATACCTTGAAAATTTCTCCCAAAGTATCATCGGGTTAAAGTTATGATAACAGAGAAGGTTTCCAGAGGAGTTAGAACCAGCGAAATCAGTTTTTCTGCTTTTCTATTTTGAATTATCTCCTAAGTATATGACGAAACTCCCACAATGCAATGCGATTAGGAAAATCAATGGAAAAATGAAAGGGTTTCATGAAAAAACTTTCGCACATCTGTTTATAACAGTGATAATTCCAAAGCAAAAAAGTATTTGGTAGCTGCATGGCGTATTAAGGAAATAACGAAAGGAGATAACTTTGAAGACGTTTTTAATCTTTGGCTGCTGAATTTCATGTTTTTATTTCCTTAAAGATAGTGAACTGTTACATGTAAAGCTCTGAGGGTTGCACAATGCTAATGTCAGTAGAAATAGAACAATTGAGAAATGATCTGGGAACGAGCAGCTGTTTATTTATTAACAAAGCGCTCAAGCAAAGTAAAAAAATGATTGGTTCTCTCATGGAGATTATCTCACAAGAAAACTGCTCAAATCCGTTTTTCTCGACCTTATGATAATTCATTATCTTAAATCTTGTTGTTTTGTCTCGATGTTGTCTTGTTAATGTTCTTTGTTCGTTTACTTTTTCGATAGAGATCTCGAGACAAGATCATGCAATCAATTCTATATACATAGAAAGAATTCAAAATGATAACATTCCCACATGAAAATAGTGTTTGGTAAACAAATTGCTAACTTCAGTTTGATAAATATTGTGGCTTGTATTTCCTGGCGCTATGAATGACCTAATTGCTGCATTATCTATTGAAGAATTGAGAAAAAGTTTTGATAAAATCTGTATGAAGAAAAAAGCAATTATAAATTTTCTTTTTATCAATAAAACCTATCGTGTTCTACATCTTCTTGAATCTTTTAATTAAGATATGTTTCATAACAAAAAATCTCTTTGTACTCTGGAAATATACAAGCCATCTGCCATGGTCTATTAATCTAAGTATTCCTCATATAAAAAGTCCATGAAATTGCAATGTTTAAAATGTTTTGATTTCATATAAATATCTATTTAGATCTTTCAAATCAATGTTGTAGCTGGATGGTTGTAAATTTCATGATCTATCGAACGCACGTCATCAAGGCTTCCATGTGCACAAAATGTCGGTGACTATTTCTCCTTTCAACATCGCTCTTATTATCGGATTCAGCATTATATTTTTAATCGGAGTTTTCGGAAATGGTCTGGTATGTTATGTTCTACACCAACACAACCTGAAAAATATCAATAAATTTGAAATGCTTATATTCTACCTGGCTATCGTTGACATGATTGCAAGTTTTATTAACCCTCTTGTATTTATTTACTGGCATGCTACAAACTATAGTGTATGGCATTTTGGAAAGTTCTTATGTAAAGTTTTACCTTCCATCAATGCAATTTCAATCAATATCTCCATTGGGATTATACTCATCATCACAATCGATCGGTGCCGTTCTATTTGCTATCCTTTTGCTGCCGAAGTGACAAAACGAAAAATTCGATTGGCTGTCATCATCATAATGGTAGCAGGAGTGGTGATTGAGCTTCCATACATAATCAACTTATCTCTTGTTTTTAAATCTCAAGTTACTATCTCAGCACAGGGAAATAAAAAAGTGTTTAGCCGATTAAACGTAGTCTGTGACAACAACGAAAACTACCAATCTCTCTTGGCGGAGAAGGCGAACATCACAGTGAAGTGTGTTGACATTCCACCAGTCTGTGTTCCGGACTTAGGGAACCAGCCATGGATATACGCTGAAGTTGTCATCATGATCTTAAGAGACGTTTTGTTTTTGACTATTTTCACGGCAACGACTACATTTATTTACGTTGACATTCGCCACTCGAATAATAGCACTAGTTCGTTACCGTCACTCAACCAGGCGAAAATCTTTTGGATCTTGATTTGGATGGCGTTAGTGTTCTCCTTGCTTGTGTTTCCGAAAGACATTTTTTACATTGTGTTTACGATAAGTGATCTGCGCGGAAAGCCGTTCAAGTTGCATAATGTAAATGTACTGAACGGTGTGTTAAAACTCATGCAGGTTTCAAATTGCGTTAGTAACGTTTTTATCTATGCAAAATTACACACGAAATTTAGAAACGGTGTAAAGGAGATTTCGAGTCGCTTGTTTGACAAGGATTCGACATTGAAGAGAAGGAAGAATGAAAATGAAAAAAAGAATGGCGACCAAATGACTATGTTGCCAAGTTTTAAAGGATGAAATAAACACGTCTTTTCCCACTATATCTATGTAATATTTCCACGGAGAACGTTAAGAATTGCGAACAACTTTGATAAGCATTGAATCAAAATTCCATGACTGCATTGATGTCCGAACTTCCTCTCTTAAGGCCAGTTTTCAGTTGGTTGTGCGATTGAACGAAATGGTTTTTGATGTGCTAAGTAGTTCATAAGATTTAAACGAGAGTGTGTCAGCCAATCAAAAATTAGTTCGCTCAGTCGCAGTGGCCATGCGAATAAAGAGGAAGCCGGCCTTAATTCAAACAAATTCCAATGACTTTCCACCTATCATTTCTTTATGAATAAACCTCGGAATAAATTACCTTATTGGGGAAAAAAAAGTCGGGGAAAAGTGACCAATTTTTTTGAGGGGTGACTAAAATTTTCCCCGACCAAATTTTCCCCCGACTTTTCTGCACCCGACCAAACATTTTCCCCGACTTTCTTTTCCCCGATAAGGTATACAATAACTTAGACGACGTTATGGTAATATCTTGATTATTTTCTTCTTATATTGAAAATATTTAGCCAGGGAAAAGTGACTAATTTTAAAAATTGGTCGGGGAAAAGCGACTAAAATTTCTTTAGGTGACTAAACTTTTCCACGACTAAAATTTTCCTCGACTAAATTTCTTACCGACTAAATTTTTTACCGACTTTTTTTCCCCGATAAGGTATATCGAACTTCAGACTCTTCCGTTATGAAGAATGGAAGAACAATTTGAAAAAAAAACTCCTCTCGAGATCTAAAAACGACAGATGGGGGACTTTCTTGATAGATGAGCAGGCTAACAGGTGTTTAGTGGAAAACTGTCAACAATGTGGAAATTTCTGAGAATTGAAAAGCAAATAAAGTTAATACAAAACTGTATATTACTAGTAGTGTTTACTGAGAAGAACACACATTGGAGTTTAGCTGGTTGTTGTAAAGATATTGTTTTATTTACATTAAAGACTGGTATTCTTTATTCGTCTTCTTCGTTTCATATCTTTTCATGTTGTTTTCCTTCTTGCAGGAAAATCTATTGCTTCTCAGTTATCGCTTAACTTTTGTTTGGTCTGCAGTGAAATATTGAAAAACATGTAAATAAATGGAATTGAATACATATACGATGAATTGTAAAGAAGTCCCATCACGAAATCCCTTCGAATCCTCCTTCTCAAAATGAAATCTCACAAAAAAATGGAAAGCAGGTGGAGACTTGTGATATTACAACCTTCTAGAAAGTGAATTCAACTTTGCCGATTACAAAGGCCGTTAAAGAAAGAAAGGTCGAACTCTTCATTCAGGTAATAATTTGATCAAGATCGTCACGAAATAACATTCGCTAACTAAAAAAATTGTGGTGGATACTTGGGAACAATAATCTAAAGAACTTGAACATAAATATTTTACTTCGCAAATTAAGACTAATACAATTTGATTTTCATGGTTACCGCAGAACGGAGAATAATGGCTTCGAAAATGCGGCTGTATCATTCATTACATCATTCGTTGGTTGCTTTATTTATGTCGTGATAAATTTTGAAATTTTTTGATGAGAAATTTGAGTAATACGACTTATGAAACATGTTGGAAGCTAAGAAAAACTTATATATATCATTTTTCATTTTCTTGAAGCTCCGGAAATATACGCTGTCTTCTTCCATTGGACTTTCATTTTCGTATAATCTACGAGAAGGCAGGTGTGAGAGAGTTTTTCTACCTAAGTCTTGTGATTGGAATCCATGAAAAGAGACACCTGAAACAGATATTGAGTTCCATAACGAATGTAATCTTCAATTGAATCTTTAAATAAGTTTATCCGTCTCCTCAGTGTTCTGCTTTTATTTCACTAGCGACGTATACACAGGACGTATGTTAATAGCAGTCTTTATGACTGAAATACTTTTCCTGTATAAACATTCAAAATAAATAAATAAATAAATAAATAAATAAAATAAATAAATAAATAAAAAGAAATTTTCTGTGTGACTTTTACCTTACCATTTTTATCATTTAATGAATTGCTATAAATAGAATTGAGGGCTGCAGTAAGCTGATGTCAGCAGTAAGAAACTTTCATTAGAGCAATACAAAATTGGTTTGGAAACGAGTTGCTAACATCAAATATCAAAATGGCAAACAAACGAAGTAAATAAGTGATTAGCTCTTTCGTGGAGATTCTGACGTCACTTTTTCTCATAAGAATTCCTTATTTTTCTAAAAATAAATCTTAAACTGTTTCCATAACTAACTCTGAGAGTTGCACAAGGTAAGTATCCATGCTAAGCGTAGAAGTTAGTAGTTGTTAATAGAATACTCACAAACATGTCCAGTAGAAAAATTGTCATGTTTATTTTAATCTACGGAGATGATGTTTCAGTCGAGGCGTCAGAATTTGTACATAGTCTGTTCACAGTCCCATCTACTGTTGTTCCACAAATTCAGACTAAAACTAGTTTAACCAACACATTGTTTACATAAGATATTAGAGTCGTGTTTATCTGGATAATAATTTGAACATACAAATAAAATAAAATTCGAAATGAGGAAACTGATTTTTTTATGATTATAGAAATGACGTTGACTTCTGGGATCGATATTTTTCTGGTCCTTAGTTTTGCTATTGTTTTCGTTGTTGGTGTTGCGGGGAACGGTTTAGCATGTTATGTTTTTGGCAAACAGAGAACAGAACACGTCAACAATTTTGAAAGACTGATATTTTACTTGGCTATCGTTGACATGATTGCAAGTTTTATTAACCCTCTTGTATTTATTTACTGGCATACTACAAACTATAGTGTATGGCATTTTGGAAAGTTCTTATGTAAAGTCTTACCTTCCATCAATGCAGTTTCAATCAATATCTCCATTGGGATTATACTAACTATTACAATTGATCGGTGCCGTTCAATTTGTCAACCGTTCAAGCCTCAAATTTCACGGAAGTACCTGACATGCGCAGTTCTTGCTGTTATTGTTTTCGGGGTGCTCTTGGAGTTACCTTACATGATCACACTGAAAGAATTTCCAAAATCTTTATTCACCATAGCATGTAACGAAATTGTAAACTCAACTTTGGAAAACCATAAATTTGCAGAACAGACAGATTATAACAATTCCACCAGCCTGCTGCAAAAGAATTTTGATTCCACATTGATTAGTTATGTGCACTGCAAACAGCCTGTGGAGAAGGTCATGAAATTGCTGACTGAAACCAAACCCATGATAGTCAACAAAATATTGAACAACTGTAGTGCCACTTGCTCAGTCCTTCAACCAGTTTGCGCACCAGCAAACAGCGTCAAATCGTCTCTGTACACAGAAGTTGTTTTGATGATATTGAGAGATGTGTCGTTTGTGTTCGTCTTCACCGTGACCAACTTCGTCATTTACAAAGACCTCCACAAAAAAAGAGTGGGTAAGGCGTTTCCTTACCTGAATCAGAAGAAAATCATGCTTATACTCATCTGGATGGCAGTTGTATTTTCAGCACTGGTATTTCCCAAGGATATCTATTATATTATTTTTGTGGTATCTGACCTATTAGGAAAACCAATCCAAATGCAGTTTGCGAACAAATTGAATGGTGTGTTAAAACTCTTGCAAGTTTCAAATTGTGCAGGCAATATATTCGTCTATGGAAAGTTACATAACAAGTTCAGAATGGAGGTGAAGAAAGCAACAACGTGTTCTCCGATGAAAAATACTTCCTTAGATAAACGTAGTGAAATGGCGGAGCTCACAAATTATGAGATGGGATAAGCAATTTTTTGGTGTCATGGTGAACTAAAATATTTTTGAAAACAGAAGCCTCGCTTACAATCGTATTCAATAAAATTCAGAACGAAAACGAGGCCAGCAGAGACATTCATTCCACGCATTAACATCAGGAAAAAATATATCACTTTAATCAATCCCTCCAACGAGTTGATAAAATCCGTCGTCGGTATTTTTTTAATAAGTGTTTGTTGTTACCAAGACACTTTTTACCGACGAAATTTTTTTTGCCGAACTATATATGAAACTGTTGAAAATGTTTTTTTCTGGTTTTCTTTAGTTCGCTTTATTGACACTTCTTAATATAATACATTACAGGCTTAATCAATCTAGCATAATTAAAACCTCGTCATTTATTTGAAAATCAATTTTGCTCGACTGACTTTCCGTCCCAATTTCTTGACTGTCGGTTTCTTCTGACTGACGATCATGACGGTTTGATAATCCTCCTCATCGTTATCGTCATCTTCATAATCGGCAATTGAGAGTTTCCACTGTGCTCTTAAGTGCAAAATTCAAGCACGAATTCTTCCATTGTATCAACAACCTAAAGACAATTTTAGAAACTTTTAATAACAGAGGGACAGAAGGTATTGGCAACGGCTTCTTGTACTCTAAGGAGATTTTCAGAAACGTTCCTCATTTTCTTTTTTGATGAAAAAATAAACGTAACGAGATATTTATCGTGGAATGTGTACTACTGTTTTCCAAACATTGAAATAAGGGTTCGTTGCTTTTATGTCACACACATAAGGATCTGTTGACAATGATGTGGTATTTGTTTTCAATTCTACTTCCTCTTTAATTTACGCGTTTGACGTTTGACGAACTTTCTTTATAAACATGATATCCACGTGAAGCATAAATATCAAATCAAGTTCCTAACAGACGCTCCAATGTGAAAATGTCGTCCGTTTCTTTGCATTGTTCAGTTCATAAAAAACTTGAAATTGACACTGGAATGTACTTTAAGGGCAGAAACTTTCGCGGGCAGAAACTTTCGCGTTTTTTGGTCATTTTCGCGAAAGTTTCTGCCATTTTAAATATTTTAGGCCAAAAACGCGAAAGTTTTTTCCGCGAAATTTGTACATTTTTTAAAAAACGCGAAAGTTTTTTCAAGGTAAAAAAAATCATTTTTTGAACCGAAAAACATCTGCAAGTAAAAAAAACTGTTTTTAAACCACCAACAACTGAAAAAAATCTAAGAAAATTAACAAAACTCAGGTATTTTTTTTAACACAGGATTTCTAACACAGAAGAATCATTGAAATACCTCAAGGAAATAATTGTGCCTTACGCTCAGAAACAAAGGGAACTCTTAAAATATCCAACCAACCAGAATGCTCTAGTTGTGATGGATGTTTTTACTGGTCAAATGACCAAAGACGTTCTTGATGCTTATAAAGATGCTAATATATGCATAGTCAACGTCCCTGCTAACATGACCAAGTTTTATCAGCCACTTGATTTAACAGTCAATGGTTATGCTAAGCGATTCTTGAAACGAAAATTTAACGAATGGTATTCTGGACAAGTCAAAACACAATTGGATAAAGGAATTAATATTGAAGATGTACAAGTCGGTCTGCAGTTAACAAAGTTGAAGCTCATTCATGCTGGCTGGTTGGTAGATTTCTATAACCATATGAGTACATCCAAAGGAAAAGAAGTTATCGAGAGCGGATGGAAGGCGGCGGGCATTTATGATGCGATTAAGGTTGGTTCAGAAAAAATGCCAAAATTGACCCCTTCAAAGATATCGACCCTTTATTAAATGAACACTCCGAACCCTACGACAACCAGCATCTACTACCTGTATGCGATATCAAGTTGTGGGTCGAACAGAAACAAAACATACAGGAGGCGCGGTTTTTTTCGACGTTTCGACTACCATACTGTAGTCATTTTCAATAAACGAATATGTGTTACATACAAATTTAAGTAAAGTTTTACAAAAAGTGTAACAGCCGTGACTAAATAGATAATTACAGAAAGCAATCATATAGATAAAACGTAATAATAATAAATACCCTCTCCTCAGCATACTGAAACAAAGTACTCCCTAGAGGAGATGGGAGAAAAAGATAGTGTGATCAACCAAACAATAGTAATGGTATTGACGTGATGTTTTTATTCAAAACAGGGTTGTCTCTCATAATAAATAAACTTTCTTTCAACTCGAGATGAAAATTGTTGTTGGAGTTAGCTAGAATACTAAAGTCTTCAAAACTCACTACATGGTTGCAAGTAAGCATGTGCTCCTTCACTGCACTGGTTTGGTAAGGATTGCTGGCAAGCCTTTTTCCAGTGAGTGGAGAAATCCCAGCATGTTCACAAGCCCTAACCTTAAAATGTCGTTTGGTTTTACCATAATAAGTGGCATTGCAGCCACCACACGAATACTTACAGTATGGTAGTCGAAACGTCGAAAAAAACCGCGCCTCCTGTATGTTTTGTTTGTATGCGATATCACTGTGGAAGAGTTCGAACTGTTATGCGGTTATAAAATTCAACGAGATGACTTAGAAAGCGACGAAGACTCAGATTCAGAATGGGAAGAGGAAGAAAATGTTTAAATCTTTTTGTAAACAATAAAAAAAGAAAGAAAAACAAATAACTTTAAACACGATTCGCGAAAGTTTTTTCCCTGTTTGAAAATCTTTTTTTGCTTTTCGCGAAAGTTTTTTCCGCAAAATTTGTTCAAAAAACCCAAAAATGCGAAAGTTAATGTCAAAAATTTCGCGTTTTTTCCTACACGCGAAAGTTTCTGCTCGCGAAAGTTTCTGCCCTTAAAGTATCAAATTCGAATGTTTTTATGATCCCTCGTGCGCGATTCTCTTTTGAGAAAAAACACAATCAGATTTACGGTCTTACTTTAGAAAGATAGATTCTAATATTGGAACATCGTCAAGCAGCCAAAAGCAGAGACGAAACTGAGTCAGTATGCTGAACAAGAAGTCATGAAACAAATTACAAAGTTCACTGTAAAACACAGTATAACGTTCCATCAAAAATAAAGAAAGAGATTGGTGTGTATGCCTCAATCTCAAGAGTGTATACAAATATTCACTCAACAGAAGAACCGTTAATGGATGGAAAGAGAGTTGCAAGAGGAAGAAAAATAACCAACTCATTGTGCCAATTCAAAGGAAAGGAAGACTAAATTTAGTGGATGATGAAATGTTGAAAAAAATCAAAGATCTTATTGTTGGTTTACACTTAGCCAGCACAGCAATTTCTCGAAAAATGGTGATTGCAATTGCTACCAGAGTTATCAAGAAGGCTAATAATCCAAAAATGTTGAGAGAGTTTGGTGCAAGCCTGGAACTCACTGAAAGGCTGGTCTGTGTTTTAAAAAGCATGGATTGGGCGAAAAGAAAAGGGACAACTGGAAAGGTTGAACCTTGTAGTAAGTTTTTGGAAGAGGAAAAGTTTAGTTTTCCACGTGCAATCGCAACGGCTGTTTCTGATCATGATATCCCAATGTTAAACTTAGATCAAGTTTTATGTTTCACCTGGAAAATATACATTTGATTCAATCAAGGGTGTCGATGATAAAAGACAAATTACTAAAACTTTCACAGTTACTGCATCAGGTTCATTTTTGCCTATCCAATTTATCGACAGTGGCAAAACCAAACGTAGTTTTGCTAAGCTCGATAGCTAAGTATTCGTTATGGATACTGTGAGCTGGTTATCGTACCACATAGCTTAACTAATAAGTTGCAACCTATAGATATTTCGATCAATCAGAAAACGAAGAAGTTTGTCTCTCATAAATTCAAAACGTGGTATGCAGATCTTGTTAGCGAGCAGTTAAAGAGGGGTTTAGCTCTTGGTGTTGTGAAAATATCAATGATATTGTTCGATTCAAATCCATTACATGTGTGTTGGATTGTTGAAATGTTTGAATACCTGAAACAGTAGTATGAATTGATTGTGAATGGATTCGACAAAACAGAGAGGCTGCTGGTCAACAAATGAAGTCATTTCCAGAATCAAAGCTCAAAAACGACAAACTTTCTGATTTTTTCTTATTTTACTGATAAATTAATCTTCAAACTCATTTCAAACTTTCGCATTCTTTTTATTTTTCAATACTTATCAACATGAATATAGTTAGTAAAGCCTGGTTCAGACCTGACGATTACGACGACTAAAAAAAATCAATCATCATAACCATCGTAATTGTCTAATGTGAACACTTTTGCAATTGTCAGAATCGTTGTAAACGCCTGGCGATTACGACGATGGAATATCAAAAGTTACTGGAGAATTTTCACAGCTGGCGATTGACGATTGCGACGATTAATTTATTTTTTAATCGTCGTAATCGGCAGGTCTGAACCAGGATTTAAGAAGTCCTAATGTTCCTTTAAACGGAAAAATGCAAATAAAAACAAAAACAAAAACAATTTTAAACAATTCGTCCGTAAAAAATCCCGTCGGCAAAAAAAATTCGTTGGTAATAAATATTCGTCAACAAAGCAGGATTGGTACAGGATTGACTTATGAAGCTTGTGGTATTTTCCACTCTTCCCATCTCATAAGATAAGAAACCAGATTTGGCTTACTTGAAATTTTACAAGTTTGTTACGTTACAATTTGTTGACCAGTTAGTTTTCCGTCTGATTATTCAGGATTAGTCGTACAAAGGATGGCATATCATTATGATAGGTAGGGAGTCTTTTGCGAGGTATTATTGGAAAGAGATGAATATAGTTTTGGTTCAGCATTGTACCTAAATATGTGTTGTTAACGAATAAAACATTGATTGGTTTTCTTATGGGGATTCCCTCATAGTAAACTGCTGGCTTCAGGATCTCATCGTAGTGTGAAATTATCAAACTTCTCGGTTAAAACTTCTTATAATAGTCTGAAAGAACGAGGCATAGCCTGAACCTAACCCTCAGTAACCCAAACAAATTTTACAAGGTTGCACCATGAAGTTTTGATGCTTTCAAATTGTTAGATGAGCTATATGGTCACATAATCTCATTATCTACACATCATGTTAATGTGAACACATCGCTATGTTTTCTTTCATCCAGCATTCAAGCATTCAAGCTCTCTTCAACGTTAAAGTGGATTTTACCAAAAAGTTAAGAACTAACATCAAACAATCATTGAAACAGTAAAAGTAGTAATCATTATAAATTGGTGAAATTGGTGAAAGGTGCATCTTAGAAAAGTTTTGATTTTCAAAAGACCTTATTTGTGACGAGAACTTTGCGTCGATCTCTTCCAACGAAATTAAACGTTAGCTTAACGTTAATTAAACCACATGATAAACACCTCTTAAACAACAACACTATCACCTGATGGTTCACATATCTGTAAGAAAGTGAGAACTCCTGTGCTCAAACTGTTGTGTTATCCTGTTGTTCACACCAAGCGTTTCGTAAATTCCAAGATGTTCACACGATCAAAATTTCAGAATATTAAAATGTTGTTTCATGGCATGCATGGCATGATATCAATCCTAGCGGACGACTAGCTACTGTTATGAATAATAATATGTTGCCAAGGTCGTTAGGGATTATCATGGTCTATTGACTTTCTTAAGTCAGGTTATACAGTTGTGAGTTGCGCGGAAACCTTTCGGCATGTCTTGGTTTAAAAATATGTTTGCCTTGAACACGATTATGCGCAGTTAAGTAAAACGAAATATAAAAAGAAGAGAAAATCGAACTTCTAGGAAATATAGGAATATATATCAAAGAAACAATCAATTGGTAGCCTGCACAAGGTTTTTCAAAGTCTACAGAAATGAATGGTAAGAGATAATATTTAACTTATATGACTTTATATAGATTTAAATGTTTTAGGGAAAAACGTGAGATTTTTCATCGTGTTCCACTGAGCCAAAAAAAGTTGTTTATCTTGCATGTTTTTCGTTACAGCATACGAACAAGTAACCATTGCTTTATTTGCCTACGTCAGCATTTGTATGAGTGCGGTGTTATCGATTTATGTTTTATTCAATCGTTTTAATAAACACGTGTTAAATTTACTGACCATGCTAGCAGTTGGAACGTTAGTTGGTGATTCCTTCCTACATCTCATACCCAAGGTAACTATAGAAAATATATCGTACATTCATTTTTAATGTTAAGAATACTTTTGATCAGGAATATACTGGCTTTGAGAAATTGTGATCAATGGTGAAAAGAGGTACCAAGCTCAGAGGATACCATACCAAAGAGGACAGAATTAGTCACTCACGATTCACACAATCTTTCCACTACTGGACATTACTATGTTCGGCAATGTAAGATAAACTCATGATGGTGTCTTCACCACGATGTAGGTCAATTGAGGAAAAATGAGGAAAAATGATTTAATAAACCAGGATACCACCCTCTATATGCTAGCTAAGCGAGGTTTTTATATTCTATTAATTAATTGATATTTCAGGCATTAGGCTTACATCACACAGCGCCGTCCCAGAACAGCTCTACTCACCAGCATACGGATTCTTCTGGTAAGGTGCTGTCACATGAAGAAGAACGAGATATTTTATATAAAAGTATATTAATGGTAGCAAGCATATACATGCTGTATGTCATCAATCTATTAATTCTTTTCTGCAAGGTAATTGAAGTTGCTAACTTTCATTTTCAAGTTTCGATTTCAACTCTCTAGTCACAGTGTCTTAACAACTTCGCCTCCAGGGCTTCTTCTCTTTACGATACCTGGACGATGGCAAATTTATCAGGCAAGTACCCTGGGGTTGAAAGTTATCATTATTAGCTTATTAATTTGCGGAATTGGGATTAGAATAGGGTTTAAGTCTATCTTATAAGCTGCGCCGCGGCGAGCTTCGAATTAAATTTAAATTAAATTTTCTCTGAGTTAGGCACAGCTTCAGCCGTGCCAAACTGAGACGTGTACAGCTGACCTGGCCGTGCTGCACACCTTAACACGGCTCGGTACGACTATTTAAAACCAAATACCCAGCCGTGCTGAAAAATGTCCATGTTCAGCTTGACACAGCGCAGCTTATAAAATGGACCTTAGCCATAGTCGTCGTTGCTTATGATTTTTTAAGATAGTTTCTGGTCAGTAGCATTCAAGTGCAAGGAAGACCATACAAGTAATAACAATAACAAAAAAGGTGCTGACTTGTTTGCTGCAGTCACTGGCTGCATTTTTACTCGAAATTGAATTTTAATCTTGGTTTTACTTTACAGTGTGGCCATGAACATAATCATAATGGCGGTTTGCTGTACGAAAAAAGAATTATTAACAACACTCAAAAACCGCTGTATACATTTGAGGATAAAATAAGGACCACAAGACCGAGAGTGGATAGTAGGGACAAGTATCTGGAGAGCTTTATCATAAAAGAGTCTGGAGACATGCACCCAGAACTAAAGGAATGCTCAACGAAAAATGTCGACGAAAGTCAACTGATTCGTCCCCCTGACCAGAGTAAAAAAAACAAAATTAAGCTCATACCACAGCTTGTCTACGCTGTTCTGCTGGGATCATTTTTGCATAATATCAGTGACGGGTTAGCTATTGGAGTGGCGTTTTCCGATAACGTGTCAGGTGGTCTCAGCACTACGATCGCAGTCTTGTGTCACGAAGTTCCACATGTCATTGGTGAGTTGTTTATGAATTTGATCGCAATTATTATTTTTCCACAAAGTATGTTCCTGTTGGCTTACTCTCTTCAGATTGGCCGTTTTTAGCCTAAAATGTTTTCGATATCTTTAGCCTAAAATGTTATTAATGTTTTTAGCCTAAAATGTTTTCTTTATTTTTGCTCTGAATGGAGAAGAAACTCCGTTCCTATTGGAGCAGTTAACCGTCCAGTTTATTAATTAATTTATTTATTTATTTAGGTCACTTTGTCATCATCCATTTGGCTGGTATTCCTGTGCATACCGCGTTGTTTGTGGTCATGATTACATACATTTCAACATTTATTGGCGCGTTCACTGGTGTTGCAATTGGGGCGTACTTTGACGCCACCGGTTGGATTTTTGCAATGACAGCTGGAATGTTTCTCCATGTAGCTCTGGTTCAGTTGGTAAGCAATAATTCTGTCGAAGTAATATTAAAACGTCGACTAGTAAACGCCAACGAAAGGGTGACACACCAGTTGGCAATCATAAAGAAATATAGGTTCTTTAAGAATCTCACCAAAAGCGTTGGTATTTACTTTGCTATGAAATTTGACTAAATTAATTTAGTCCTTGTGTACAAAATAACAATGCTTCTCATGACTTGGTTTGGAGATCTTTCCTCTTCATCTTCTTCTTCTATCAAGTCAGAAGGTTGATCCAAGTGGTCTCGAAATTTTATGTACAGAGAAGACGAGCAGCTTCAGTTGACAGATGTGGAGAATTGGCTATGAGGAAGAGCGGAAGAGTTGTAGTACAAATGTTAAAAGAACGCATTGAAGGCATTAATTATGCAGGGGATTTTATGAATTAAACATGGTGAAATCGAGGCCTAATATTTTAGAGTGCATAAGAATATCGTTTATTTCGTCAAGAATATAATTTATCTCGTTATTCGTTTTCAGCTTCCAGAAATGTTTCGAGGCTTACAAGACACAAAGTCAATATTGTCAGCAGTGTTTCAAAATGTCGGATTTATGATAGGATTCAGTATAATGGTGATAATCGCGGTTTATGAAGAATCCATCTCAATTCACTTACATGGAGACTAAATAAAAGTGCCAGGTTGTTGGTAGCTTTTTAATGAAGTTTCTGTATCAGCAATGTACAAATGAATGTAAGCTGACATATCCAAACAACCACTGTGATTCTAGAAGACTGGTGACAAAGTTTGTGATTTCTTTATACGGATCTGTTCAAATATTACATTGTGATACTCTACGCCACATGAATGTAGTTTTTATTTCGTAATAATTTTATTACTATTCTCAACTTAGTATAATTATCCCTTCATTAATCTTAGTAAAAATCAACAACAAGTAGACAGATGCAGTGAACCTACGTGTCAAATGTAGCTAGTAAACGCCTTGAAAATTGAAATTAGCCATAATTTGGCCAATCACATGAAGGTCTTTACTAGATAACTTTTCAAGGGCTATCAGGTGGCTGTGTAATAAGCCTGGAATTCGCACATGCGCTGTAAGAAACTGTCAATACAAGAAAAATGGGTCATAATTAGACGAAACACATGAACGTCTCCATCAATTAGCTCTACAAGGGTTGTTAAAAGGCCATGAAGTGAAACACAAAATTGCGCACGCTCAGTAGAAATATGCTAACATAAGATAAATGAGTCATAATTAGGCAAAACGCAGCAAGATCATTACCGCTATCCGGTGACTACATAATAAAACTCAAAATCGCGCATGCGCAGAAAAACTACGCATATGACCACATATAATCAAAATGTCGAATTAAACTCCTTATTAAATTTGACTGTATAAAGTAAAATAAATTAAGTGGTGGGTGGTTCTTCCTGATTTTCGCGACGAAGCGTGACGGTAAAAGAGGGGGTGGGTAGTACTTATTTGAAGGCCGTGACATCACGATATGAAAAATTTTACGATGGGTATCTCTGCCAAACGTCACGTCACGCAAGGGGGTTTTATATGAAAAACGTGACGGAGCGTGACGAAAAGGGGTGGGTGGTTCTAAAACAGCAAATTTAGCATGACGTAATTATTGAATCACCTCGTTTTCATTTTGAATAATAATGACGTCATTAGAAAAATGTAATGATACCACGGAGAAAAAATATTTTATTTACAAAGTTCTTTTATTGTGATGAAATACAGTGTGTATCAAAGTTTCTTATCCACCAACTTTCAAGGCGTATATTTCATTACATGTCAGATAAAATATTGTGAATTTTATATCACAAGAAAGAGCTTTTCATGCCCTATCCATTAATATAAAATGTTTGCCAAAATATTTGTTCTTCGAAAAGATATTGAAGAAAAACTGAACGATTTGGTTCATTAAATTCTTAAAAGTCAATTAACTCATTTTACAATGAAGGCCATTTATAAACACAATAAAAAAATTAAAAATCATCACACAGTAATTTTATTTGCAAATTTTTAGATAAATTGTTATGGGAAATTTTAATATAAAATATAAAATTCACAATGTTTTATCAGACATATACGCCTTAAAAGTTGGTGGATAAGACATTTTGATACACACTGTAGTTAATAAATAATTACAAAGATTAAAGCCGAATTTCCACTTGCATAGTTTTTGCCTTTGGAACGGATCGGATCGGATCGGATGTTTTTCTTGGAGCATGTTGATTCATTGATGTAAAAATTGTCACGGAAATTTTAAGGAATGTGATTGGCTATTTTCTCCAAGTTCCACCATTTTCCGTAAAAAAGCTTGGAAAAAGTTAAAATCATTTCAACTTTCCCTTTGAACGGAACGAAACAGAACGGACTTAAAATTTTCCAAGTCACGTGGTCAAAATGATGTCTTCCCTCATATTTTTTTCCAATCCGATCCGTTCCGAGGCAAAAATTATGCAAGTGGAAACTCGGCTTAAGAACGAGACGAAGGGTGCAACGAGAGATAAAGCTTGATTTACACTGCGAAAGATTTTGGCATGGAATAACATGAAGAAACTTTTCGTTTTCTAGAAAATCAATATAACCTGGCGACATATTCGGAACCAAAAAAAGGAGATTCTACTCTGATGGCAGGTTAAATACGAATATTCACATTCATAAATTCACAATTCACAATTGTAGAAACGAGGTGAAAGCTGTAACGACGAATATTTTATAAATTTATGGATAGGGGTATCGTGTTCTTTTGAAGTCCGTCCAAACGTGGCCACTACGCATTTCCCATCATCCATTCCGATACCAGTTTAAATTTGTTGATAAAAATCTAAGATTGGCGTTCCATTGGACAACGCTTTTAATCTTAAAGACAGGTCGTAAAGTTTGAAATTTTCATATATTTTCAGACGTTGTAGATACTTTCATTAAATAAACAAAACACTTGGAATGTTTTGATGCTTCTATACTTTTTCTGATGGCTCTTCTAAACACTCCTCCGTCTTGTTTCCTCACGTGAGCAATCAGACTATATCAGGATGTTTCAGAGAAATAATCTGCAATAGAGAACTCTCAAATGTGGAGCGTTTATTTCATAAATGAAGGAGTAGCATTTCATCTATCTCAATAACAGTAACAGTTAAACTGATCCATTACATAAAACATGGTTTACACTAGATACGTTACAATCTAATTAGCTGATTACATGATCCCGGTTAGCCGGGATGAAATTTCATCCCGCCTTGCCGAGATGAATTTCAACTCGGTGTTATATGCAAAATTTTTATCCCGTTTAGGAGGGACGGGACAAAACTAACCTTTTGCGTTTTGAATTTTTGACAAACTACGCATGCTCAAACCTCAAACTTGTCCCGGTTGACCGGGACGAAGCGATTACATGGGAAAATTTCATACCGAGATTCCGGCTCTTGATAGCCGAGATCTCGGATAGGCGGGATGAAAATTTAATCATGTAATCGCGATGGGAAATTTATGAAGATTTGACCAGGAAGCCAAGACCTCGGCAAAGCGGGATGAAATTTCATCCCGGTTAACCGGGATCATGTAATCAGCCCCTAATTCATATCTTAGAACATAGTTTATAGAAGAGACTTGATCAGCATCTTATTGTTGGAGCAGATAGGATCTAAGTCCTTTAGTCCATGACTGTTAAATTCATCATTGTTTATTGTAATGAAAGACTATCTTCAGAAGAAGACGTGACATAATTACTTCTTTGAAACATTGTTGATTTACTAGAAGAAGAAAGTCAAGTGAAGAAAGTCAAGTTATCAAAACAGAAATCAAAATCAATATTGCTAAGGAGAAACATTTTATTAATCTGGTTTCTATGATGAAGTACTATAGTGTAAGCGTGGCTTTAATTGAAACGGACATTATTATAATGACATTAAAATTTAAACAAAACAAATCTGTTAGTTTGGTTTTTGTAAACAAACACGAAGCTATGATCAACTTATGGTACCAACGTAGTAATTATTTATGATCCACATAACGTTTGAATTATTTGCAAAATGTGTGTTGTACATTTTTAATTCAATGAGATAGATAAACGAGATATAACATTCATTACGAAAACCTATATGCAGAGTAAATCAAATTGATCCAGAGTGCAAGCCGTTCCGCGTTGTATTTCAGTTGTGCACCTATCTATAACATCCTGGTGCTGAGAATGTTTCTGAAAGCAATCCTGATTGTGAACATTTTAAATGTTTATGCAGGAAATGGTAAGTTGATGTTGACAGAAAAAAATGTTTGTTTTGAATTGTCGCATGCAAAAAAAAAAAAAAAAAATTGATTTGCTATTTTTTCACAATCATTAAATGCTGATGGAGTTCTTTAGAAAACATTCCTACCAGTTCACTGGCATTATCAATATTTATTTATAGATGACGTTAACTTCCTACTCAATTTCAAGAAACCGACGATACGAAACATACCGTTGTTGCAAGCTGTTAATTTTCCTAAAACAGAAGAATTATCTGTGTGTACATGGTTTCTACTACATGTCATTCCTGATAAAGAAAGGGAAAAATTCATTTTCCATGTCTCCTCTCCACAGTTTAAAACTGAAAATGGTTTTGCTTTGTCCATCGATCACAATGGCATATACTCTTATCGTGATGATGTACAACACCATATTCAATTGAAATTAGTTTTGAGGCAATGGACTCACGTTTGTTGGGTGTGGCAAGTGAATGGAACCATTAGGGTATATCACAATGCAGAGTTGGTGAGTGAAGAGTCAAGTAAAGCACTTTCATACACAAAAGCATTTCCTGAAATCTCTGGTAGTTTAATACTTGGCCAAGATAGAGACACTGGAATGATAAATGACCCTTCTCAAGCATTTCAAGGAAAATTGACTGGATTTTACATATACAATAGTTATCTGAACAAAGAGGATGTTCGCAACCTATTCAATAACAAGCCACTGCATGTTGATATCATTGTTGGGTGGTGGCAGTTTAAAAACACAACTAGTGGAAGGGACATTGTTGAAAAAGCAGGTATAATTGAATTTTTTCTTGGATTATTTAAAAATGAGAACATTGATCTGCAACGAAATTTCAAATAACGATAAGTATAGATTCGAACATACATACATTACTGACTTTTAGCTATGTTGATTTCGTTGATTTCCAGCAACTCGGCCGACTTGAGTTTGTGCCATATTCAGACGTCACTACGACATCGCAAAATGATCTCAAAACCAAACGACTATTTTACGATTAAAATCAGACGCCTCAAAGACGTCGTGTGCTCGATGGGATTTCATCATGTTTAAAGGCGAATATCCACTTCAGATAATTGTCCGCGGACCGGACTGAATATTACGTAATATTTTTGTGGAAGTCTGATGGTAACAATTTGTAGTTTGTTCCGGCATTGGTAGACGTTACTACACAAAATTTTCAAATATTTGCAAATTGCAATTTTATTTCCTATAGGCATTTCCCAAATTTTAGTTCAAACATCAATACTTTGAACAGCAGGATTCGGAAAAAATAATGTTTCGTTTACACGAAACTATTTTTCTATAGATTTGTGGGGAATTATATACAGTGTGTTTCAAAAATAAGGCTACCCAAAAAATTATTCATTGTACCGTTTGACATGATTCTTAATATAAGAAAAGTTTTATATCAAAAGAAAGAGAAAGAGAAGGGCTATCCAATGACATTAAAATGACATTGGAATGTTAAATATTTCAGAAGTTATAAGGGATTCTATCCGACATTGTGTGATATTAGTCTGATTTTTTATGATCAATTAACACTTCGATATAACAGAAATTACATTTACATAAAATTACAAATTTACAACTTTCTTTGTAATTAAGTGGGAAGTAATCCACGTGAAAATATTACGTAATATTTGCACGTGGTCTTTGTTTTGGGAACCGATCCGGTCCGGTTCGCGGATAATTATCTGAAGTGGATATTCGCCTTTACGAATCTTCCTAAAGGCTGAAATACATTATCATTTTCAATGGATCAGTTTAAATACATTATACATTTAATGGATCAGTTTAAATTGTTTGAAATAAAAGAAAACGTGATACAGTGCGTCTCAGAATGTTTTATCCACAAACTTTGAATGCGTTTTTTTCAAAGATTATGCATCAAACTTTTGCGATTTACGTACCATATGAAAGCTCTTTTCAAGCTCCTTCACAAAATATGAAATTTGAAGCAAAATGATAATTCTTCCTAAAGCTATTGAAGAAAATATCATGGTTTCAGATCATTAATTTGTTAAAGATCAATTAGCGCTTGTAAATGTAAAGGCGGATATCCATTCGTACCATTTTCACGCGCGCACATGGAAATGAGATGGTGTGAAAATACGATCAATAATTTCTATTATTTCCATTCTGTTGCTTTCCCACCAAAATTGATAAACATGGCGAATGCTCAACAACTCCAGTTTTTGCTGCTTTTAAGAATGATGATTAAATACCGGCGTAAAATGAAAAGAAAGAGGCTGTGGGTGCGTCGAATATTTCAAGAAAGGGAACAGAAAAGCGAATTTAAAATTCTTATTAAGGATTTAACCTTTTCGATCACGAATATTTTTTCAAATCTTTCAGAATGAGCCCAACGACTTTTGAAATGTTACTTTGTTGATTTAGTAAAAACATTGGATCAGCACTGATATTTCCTGGGTTCTTCAGAGCTGCCAACAGCAAACTCAAGTTCACGTGTTGCTCTTCCGGCGCCATGATGTTTTGAAAATGTTTCTGTACTTCGATTTGTGTTTACAGCTTTCTTGCATTCTGATTGGCCAAATTTTCACGAGAGCATTTTTTTCACGAGCGATCGCATGCAGCAGAATGATGTAATTGCTTGTTTTGACATTTACAGCCTTAACTTTTTTTTTTTGAATATCAATTTGGGGGTCTCAGTGCAAAGATAAAATTAATAAGATTTTTATGGATTTAGGGCTTTGAAACAATAAGCACGATGTAATTAAACTACGTGTTAATCGACCATTAAAAATCTAATTACATTTTTTCAAGACATTTTTCTTATTTTTTCAACCACTTTTTCATTTTTCACAAAAATATACAAGGCGAAAGAACTTGAAAATGGCTTTCCATTGATGTAAAAATTATTTTGAAATTCCGTATATTCATTTAAAAATACAGTTTTTAAATTTCCGTTTCCAACATTATGAAACATACTGTACTATCAAACCTCACATCGTATTGACGTATTGCATTTACGTAAACGGAAAAGACTCGATTTATAAAAATTTATTTGTTATTCTTTCATTTTTATCAATTCTCCCTTCAAAATTTCTACAGATTGTGTCAATTTACATGGCACTTGCATGTCTTCCTCATCATCAAGGCTGCAACCTTTCCCAGTGACTTCGACAGTCGATGGAACAACTGCGGAAGATATTGTGTCCATGTATAATTCTGTTATTATATCCTCTGTGTGTTGGATGACGAAAATGAAAAAGGAGATGACGACGATGATGAGGGGAGGAAGTAAGAAAATCGACTAAATCGAGTGATGTACGTAATGCGTTAGAGTTATTAAGGAGGTACACGCTGTTCAGTGACAACGGGAAAAATATTCATAAACATTTCAATCAAATCAGCTCACTGGTAGAATGTGTGATCTTCCAGAAAAACTAAAACAAACTGACATAAGAAACTTCTTTCAGTAGTATTTGATATGTATGTGTGCCACAATATTACTACTGTAGTTTGATATGACGACGTAGGAACAAATCGTGATAACTCGAACTATTATCTTATTTTTGTCTGATTTCGACTTAACGCAAGCTCCGCTTAACTCGAACATTTGTTATTTCAAACTATTTTCTTGGGTCCCGACGGAGATCGAGATACCGGGAGTTGACTGTACGAGGTGTTTTTTGTCAGGAGTCGGCCTTGTCAAAACAAGACAAAGATATTTTTGAATTTCCGCAGTCGTTCATCTCCTTTCAAGTCAAAATCCATTTTCCCATTTCAGTGGATGAACTCCTCATCATCGGTGATGAACTCAAAGCGGTGAGCTCAATCATTTTCCCACAACGCTTTCGTCGCACAGTGTGGGAACTAGACATTAAGGCCAAAGAGGGAACCAATGCTGCATAGTGGTTTCAATATTATATAGAAAGTAACATTGATTTGGAAATAAGTAATAATAATTAGCTGAAGAAGAATGAAAAGACATATATTGGAACTACTGTGCGGCATTATATTCAAATACGACATTATTTTCTACTACAGGGTTCGCTAGCTTCTTTTCTAGTCTTGGTATGAGGAACGGCAATGTCCCAGCTCGCAGTAGGTAATACACGGTTTTGATTGGTTTATTGGATGTGTTCCTACGGTCCGATAATAAGAAAGCCGCTTATTAGGTAAATGGCAGATAAAGCTGTGAACAGTTTGTGTAACTCCAAGCCAGGGTTTTGTTTGTACAGTTGTCGTGCAGTTTGCAGTATGGAATCATCACAGGTTTCTTATTTAAATGAGCAGTGTTGTACAGGTCTTATGACTTCAGAGCAGGAAGATTCCGATGCACATCCTATTATAGCAGCAGCAGAAGAGTCATTATCATCATTGCAAACTTCTACTACTGGTGCTGCTGCTACTCTTCCCACTTCTCCTCTTACTGATGCTTTTTCTACAGGAAGTGGGACTGATGCCGTTGATTTTGAGCAGCAGTCCTCATCATCAAGTACTCAGATTTCTTTTTCTTCTGGTGAGTAAACCACTTTCATTTTAGTTTGTTGATAATTGATTTGTTTATTTGCTTTTAATGGGTACATTTAGCTACTATACTGTATGCATCTGCCAGGGTCTAATCTAGAATGGAAGGGAAAGAAGGCACATTATGAACATCAAAAAGGGCACTTTTTTTAGGAAAAGGGCAACCTGAGCTTTATTTCGCTCGGTGGTTACACCTGTGAAATAAATTTAAAAAAAACAAAAAACGCAGAGGGCAGCAATCAATGGGCGGTCTTTTGGCCTAGATTAGACCCTGTCTGCAGTGCTTATAAATGCGCAACCTATCAATCTTGTTGAGCGCATGATCGTATTAACAGTAATGTGAGAAGCGTAATTCTGTCCTCCGAGGTAAAAATGGTTCCGAAAACTAAATGGAGCATACGTCGGATTCAGGGAAAGTAAACGTAAAACAATGACTTGAACCTTACATGAATATTTCGTATTCAAGAAGTAGAAAAGGAACATGAAACAGAAGAACTGGACATGCAGAAATTTATTTTCTTATTTCGGCCTGCCAATTTTCAATGATTTTGTCTCTTCATGGCCTTTCGGTAGGGCGCAGTTTAAGCTTCTTTTATTTGGTTTTCCTTTTCTTTATCCAATGTAAGTAAACATTTGAGATGATATTCTTCACGCAGAATAATTTTTAGGTTTTCTTTACTTTGCCTGCGATGAACTTGTGTGGTTGACTTCATTGTGCTGATCTTGCTTCAACACCATTCCTTGTCGACGTGTTGATGCATAACGAAGCACTAAAGGAATAGAACCAGGAAGTTAATTTCTAGGCAATTTAATTTTTTCCAAAAATTTAGGAAATTCCTTCAAAATAATAACCTAAAATAATCTTCATTAGCTAATAGAACATTATTTTATTCATACCATACAATTGAAGTCATCTTTTTACCTCAACACTTGTGTAAAAGCATTCAACGGAAATTGTTGCTCACATATCAAGATGTGTTTAGGAAGTGAATCAGTGTACCATGTGTCTGTAGTGCGTTTTTTCCTTTCGGAGACCAAAGCATGTTTTTACACAATTTCGTTGTTATTCAAATACATGAAGCCATCTCTTAAATCTTTCTATGTTCTTCAAATTTTATATCATCATTTCATATTGCACGTAGAACCTTTTGTAACGTTATAATGTTCTCATAAAACCTTTGTTAACCCTCAGCAAGAATTGTCCACATGCGCAATTAGATGTTTGATTTATTTATATACACAAATCCATGGAACCAATGACAATATAATTGCTAAATTCTATTTGTTCATTAATTATAGCTCTGTAACTACAGAACAACATACTACAAGGACAAAAATCAACAGAACTACAGACTACCTTACCTACAAACCTACCACAATTATACAATAACAAAATCAAGACATGCTTGCTTATACGTAACCAGTAAGATTTTGTAATGGATTGGACGGCATTTTTGAACTGAAAAATTACAAACCTAAGTCTTTCTTTTTAAGATTCAATAACCGACAGACTTGCCATTACAATTTTGAAATGTGCTGAAGCAATTAACCTGGAGAAAATGTTTCAAGATCAGCTAATGTCTTGCATCCTTGATGAACAGGAGACTGGGACCAGTACACCATATTTGTTGAATGCAGAAAAGCAACTGCTCAACTTAGCAACATACCCTAACTGTTCGGATGGAATCGTATATGCCATACCTTTGATTTTTGAAGTAAATGGGCAGATGACATTGTACTTAAGGTAAAAGATTATTTTCATTGTTTGATTTGTTATATATGTATTTTTCTCAAACATCTGATGAATGTTTCATGTTAGGTAGATGTCCCATCTTGTGAAGTGTTGAAAATTAATTGTTATGATTTCCAGGTTTTGAAAATGTTAGTGGGCTTGGAAATCCTAGGTATAGATCCTCTTAAACTTGCATACAAACTGAAAGCAAACTTTACACAGAATCTTCAGCAGTTGTTTATGTAGGAGTATATCAACCTTTTATTTTGGCCATGATTTCCTATACTTTAGAACTGTAAAAATATAAATCAGTATGTATGCAGTATGTAAGAGGAGTTGGTACCTTGTTGTTATGCGCCCTTATGCCATTAATCACTACCTCAAGCATGCTTAGAGTTTTATAACATAGCTTTGAAAGTGAGCAGTTGTCCAGCCCTTGATATTTGTGGCTTCATAAAAAATGACGGTTCATGACAAAAAATTTGCTATCACCTATATACTTCTTGCTAATGATGTTAATCACAAGCATTGCCATATCCTTTCACTAAGTGGCTTCTTTTTCAATCAAAAGAAAAGTTTATCATTTGCATATTTTTTTTTTTGAAATAAAATTATGCTAGTTGCTACCGCCCACAGGTATTATTAAGGGCTGTAGACAAAACTGTATTGGCATTTAACTAGGCAATGCAGTTGCAACCTAGGGGCTACTCTAAGACATTTGATTCCAAGCCCCAAATGTATAAATTGTTTGTATGAATGTTATGTGCAGGATAAAATTATGCTATTTTAGAAGTTTTGAAACTGGTATATACAAGGGATTTTTTCGAAGCAACTGGCGTACACTTTTTGCAGAATTAATATCCACTCACAACATAAGAGATTGTCATATCATCAATATTTATAATGACTGGGATATTTTAGCAGCACAAGATCATAGACTTAAACTTCAGAAAGGTATTATTTTTACCGATTTTGGAAAGTATTACTAATGTTTCTAATTCTATTTGCTATAGTCTTATTTTAAAAGACAGAGTCATTGCAGAAACTGTTGATTATTTTTTCCGATGGACTTTCACTGTCAGGTCCACTTTGTTATTCACTCCACATACATATTTTTAGAGCATCGACCTACTCATAACTCGAAACAATTCAAAAAGATAACACAAACTAACAAAAGTTCTATCAGTAGCTCTATTCCAATTGCTCATGCAATTTTCCAAAAGACATTTGATATTTGTGCGCCAGGTTTTGTTGTTTATTGTCAAAGAATGGCACGACATGTGAGATTAAACAGCAATGCTGATAAGTGGTATGTTTTTGATGCTTTTATAAGATATGCAAAGAATCCTAGAAATGAGAACACTTTTGCAATGGCTATAATGTTTTTTGAAAAGTTACTTTAAAATAACTTCGTATGTAACTTCTCGTTTCTGTAATACAGGTTCTTTAAGGTTGAAGGCCTTGGTGATGCCAAATTGTGGGAAGAAGCATTATTAAAGTATGCAACTGACCACACTCCTTCAATCGAAGTTAACCTTGATCAAGTATATAAAGCCTACGAGGATTTAGAGGAATTATCTTTGCATCAGCAGTTTCTTATATTATCAGCTTGTCCGAACACTCACCACTGGATGGCAAAGAAAAGCACTGGTGTGAAAAAAAATGAATATTTCATATCTCAGGGGAAGTCTCCTCGCAATCAAATTATGAGAAATGTCTTAATTTCCCAAAACAATGATGTTGATGATATGTGTTCACTACAAAATCATATTAGCCTGATCATGAACCATGTTCTCAATAATAAGTACCATATACCTTCTTTACCTGTAAGGAAAATAAACTCTAACAAGGTATGTCAGCTTCTTGAATCATGTTGCATCTATCATTATTTTATGCAACAGAGAAATTCATTTTTGAAAGTCTAGCCTATTTTCTCTTCACTTAATTGAAAAAAACATATTTAAAGTTAGTAAACGCTAAAATTCTCTGCGTTGGTTTTATGTAAGTTAGAAGATTTATTAGCTATATAAATCCGGACACCCAAAAAGTCTTGTTTGCTTTTCAGAGATCAAATCCGAATCAATCAAAAAGGGTTCAGATGAACAGACTTGACCTTTTGGAATATCTGGGCATATCAGATGAATTTGAAAGTTTGACTACACAAACTGCGATGTTCACAAGTGTTTACCAAAGTTTCAAAAGCACGTTGTTCAGTGACGGAACTATAATTTGGCGAGTGAACACACCAAATCTACAAGTTGTTGTGATGAATGATTATCATCCAGAAAGTGGAGAGTTTAAGGTAGTTTCAATTAAGTGGTTCGCTTAGAACTACCCGGCAATTCAGTGTCTTTTCATGCAACTGCATCATGCAGTTCAGTTTGTTTAATAAATGAAACAGATTGTGAGATATACAATACAACCTCCTTGCATCTTTTGCATTGGACGATTATAATTTCACTTCTCTCGTTTAATCGAATTTCTGGGATGGCAGAAACCGCCAAGGAAAAGAATCTTTTTATCGGAGTCCCTGATAAAAAGTATGGGCGTATATATTTGTGGCTGACGTTTATGGCCACTCTTATCTTTTAATTGTTATTCATTAGTTTAGTGATTATGTGACAGTCAAAAGAACAGTGACCAGCTCAGGTATCAAGATGAATTGCTCTTGTATTATATACAAAGTTCTGATGACAACCGCACAAGTTGGGTTTGGAGTGGAAGAATGGGATGGAATTAAATGCTGTCACTGCAAAGTCCTGACAGATATTCTTAATGAGGTAATCAATTTTATGAAAATTCTCAATTGTACAGTAAGAGTTTACTTGGATATTTGATTGTAGGTGAGTATATTGCATCAGGAATATTGCTAAGGTCTGATATTCGTTAATCAAATTACATACGTTCTTATAGTATCCTATGTCACTAAATGACAGTGGTCATCAAGATCACTCCTACATGCAACCAGCTATTGACGTACCAGTTGCAAGCATTATAGCTAAGAAACTAGAAGAAGCTTTGAGTAATGTTTCAAAAGCCGTTGTGCCTCTTTACAGTGCAAAGAAGGATGTAGAGAAGTTTTCTGTTAAGGCTTCTTCAGGACATCAATTTGTTCACTTATTCAAATCCAACATAAGTGATGATGTATTTGTGAAATGTTGTTCTGGACTGTGTCAAAGCCGGTTCATGAAAAAACGGAAATTGATTTCGCTGCATGACGATCTTGAGTTTTGCCAACATCTCAAAGAATTTAAACATTACATTTCTGAAAATTATCACAACCACACCTTATTACAAGATCCTGTTGGAGATACACTTAATGAAGAAAATGACGAATTTAATCTTGAATATGAAATTAATGAAGACTCTGATGGTGATGATGAAGCTGATGATGATCCAGTCGAGGTAGATTAACGATATGTGAAAGGAATGAAATTAATTTTATGCCTACTTTCGGCAAGTAATTCTGTATTGCTAGTGGGGATCAGTTGTTTTGTTATTATTATTATTGTAGGTTGTTGACGGCTTCAATGTTGCAACTGGCATGTGGTCGTTTCATTCGCCTTTTTCACGAGACATTTGTAATGACCCGATGGACGAACTTCTTTTGAGTAACTGCTTGGATCATTTGTCTGATAGTTGCCAAGCTTTGAAAGACAAAAATTTCGTAAAAGACTTTTACCCAACTTGTGACACTTCTACTTGCTTGTGCGAGGTAACATAATACAGTATAAATGACGGGTTTAAGGTTGATATCACTTACTACCCAACATTTGAGATGAACGATTCTTTCAACGGCGTATTTTGTAGACCTAGTGTATATAACCAATCGTGAAATGTTTTCTTTATTGCCCCCCTCTATCTCATAATTTTTGAAAACATAGAATTAAGAATTTTTTCATTATTTAGCTACCCTGGCCAACAGATGAAGATGGAAAGCACCTCTTCGAATCAGATATGTTGACAACGTTGTACACCAAAGATACGGCTGTCAATTGTCAACTGTACAAAATTGTTTGCCAGACCCGTCAGTGTGTCGTTAAGTGGAATGGCAGCAGTGAATCTATATACCGTATTTCAAGATATGTGGCTGTAGTTGAAGAGTTGTTCTGGCAGTATGTGGACATGGTGTGCACAATGAAATGCAATTTCACTGCCTTTTCTGACTTAATAAATAAGACCTACACACGTAATGGGTCAGGAAAAGCATTCATTTCTGCCAAAACGTATCGAAAGGCATTCTTTTCTTGGGCCTCGCATCAAAATCGTGAATTCCGTAGGCCGTGTAATTGGTGCGGATTTTCACCTAAAATGCTTGCATGTGATGGAACAAAGATTGGCATATTGCAACATAACTGCAACATTAAGCCAATAGAGGAGCAAAGCAATGATTCTGCTACTATTGCGACCAAGCATCGACGCTTTGACAGATGTTTCATAAGTAATCCAGTGAAAGCACCTGGTGAAACTGAACAGCAACTGAAACAGAAAGAAAAGACAGTTCGAGAAGCGCGGAAACATCTTGCTGTGCTTACCTCGAAGCGACCTATTACCATAGATCCGGCGACTTGCGAACAACAAACGCTTCAACTGCTACATGTTTTACCACCCCCGTGTAAACAATTGGTTCAGCGATTCGTGTTGCAGGATCTGAGTTTCTCCCAACTGCATGCGACAAAGAAGGTTTTAAACCTACTAAGTTACGATGCCCCATTACGGGCTTTCATTCCACATCCTATTTTGTCAACTGTGCTACAAATTCTGGATTCACCTGATGGCGGAAATGCTGACGATTTTGTGGCATTAATTGACAAAGTAAATCCATCTTTGGCAGAATTTGTGTCGGTATTTTTAAACGAAAATTCATTAGATCCCGATGCACATTCACTATTAAGATACATTACTGATCGTCTTGACCATCTGAAAAACGATGAAGTTACCTCATCTCAAGCAACACCTATAAAAGGTTCGTACAACCCTAGCAAGCTTGGTCGTGCCTACTATTTTTCACCAACCGGAGAGCAGCTTCGCAATACTAGAAAATTTGAAATTGATATCTCAAAGCAAAGTCAGACGTTTGATGATAATCCAACTACATCAAATTGCTCAAAGCGTTATCCTTCTGTTTCCAAGAAGGGAGCAACATTTCTTTTCTTGTGGTTTTGCCCTCAACATGGCCATTGCTATGGATGTCACATAGTCAATGGCAGTGAAGGACGCAAAGATCCTGCATGTTCTTTGTATACGCACATGTTAGAAGCTCCGGAAGTTGTTTTTTATGATTTTGCATGTTCCCTGGAAGAATACTGCTTAAATAGAGAGAACGGATACTTCCAGAACACCCGCTTTTACCATGATATTTTCCACGGTTATTCACACAGTTGTTCACCCATCTACAGTAGCAAAGGGTTGTATGGTTTAGAAAACGCCAACACAAGTATTTGCGAGCAATTCAACTCTTTCCTTCAATGTGTGAAGGCATCGGCGAAAAAGATGTCGCAAGAACATTTTATGTTTTATGTTCAGTTTATGATTGATGTTTGGAACAGAAAAAAAGAAAAAGTTTTCTCGTCGCTGCTCAGGTCTGCCTTAGCGTCAGGTGTTCAGTGATACGCAAACCTGCATGCTTTGGCTTCGTTTCTTGGCAGCATTTACAAAGCAAGTCACTTTTTATCTTATCCACTACAATACTGGCACTTTTAAGTTCATGTTGCGAAAACCTCATCTGGAACTTCTACGTACCTGCTTCAACTTGTAAAGTCACTTTTCATAAAGAAAGAAATAATATGTAACTATTACCGCGTTTCGCCAATTTCCCTTCTGAAACCAAAAATTCGTTTTTGGAAGCGAGTGACCCGAAAATGGTGTGATGACTGTTCTGAGCGTACAACATGCTGAGTGGGAACCGCGTTTCGTCAATTTCCCTTCTGAAACCAAAAAGTGATTATACTTCATTCTTAAAACTCTACACTTAAAATTCTCCTGTATTACGTTTATTCGCGATGTTGTGAAGTGTACTGATGTGAATTTTCTGTCAAACCTGTAGAAACTACTGCGATAGTTGAGTTGATAGCACCCACGATTTTCGGTCGGAGTTTGAATTCCACTGTTAGAGCCAGAATCGATACTTCCAATGCATTTCGAAAGCAGTATAGGCAATTAGTAGGAGGCATGCGTAAGTTACAGAGAGATCTCTGGTGGTAAGTCAGACCGAAGGCTGAGGGTATCGGCAAACTTATTTATTTGTAGCGTAACGCTATGACGGCTATAGTATTATGGACTGGTCATGGTATCTCGAAGTGATAACTGGCAAATACCAAACTTTTCTTATAGAAGTTTCTAATTGTTATATCCTGATTATTTTGATAAGGATGGAAGCAACATAAGCACGCGTGTTACCAAGGTTTGTTGTGGAATGTAATATAAATAAAGCCATGGAAACATAAGAATAGTGTACAAGTTTGATAATTTCACTATAAACAGTACGTGGGCAAGTAATTCATTTCGTTGGCAATGGCTATCAGGTCTTTGAAATTGGTTTGCAATGACGGATTGGAAAATTGAAATACACAGTAGAATTAGTCGCATTTAAATATTTTCCTTTTCGCTAAGATACATTTGATACAACTTATTGAGCTATGAATCTGTAATAATTACACATCCTTGAACTTCAAAACCTACGGAAAGCTGCATTTCCAAGTAACGTTCTTAACAAAAACAGAATAAATACTAGTAATGTTTATACAGTAGTCACTGATAAATTGATAATCCATTCCATTGTCTGGTTTATAATTCTTGTTAACACGGTTGAACAGTTGAATCCAATATTTCATGAATAGGAAAGCAGATCCAGGTAAAATAGTAGTCAACTATTCCTGTAGAAATGGACAAGAAATCAAATGCTGGAACGTTTCACTACAATACCCTTTTGGTGCATCAGAATGATGAAGAAGCCGCCATGACACTTCCTTTTCTCCGAAAAAGATTAAGATAGAAATGACACATGTTTAAATCTGCTTTTTTCGTTCTGGTCGATGCTGTTTTTATCAATTATCTCCCTGATGCATATATACGTACATCTTAGCATTGGTGTGAAACAACCGAAGCAAATTTCTAAACGAAAAAAAGAAGGCAAAATGGTGTTCTAAGCACCAAATTGTGACTTTTGCGTACTCAAATAATTTTGAGGGCTGTCTAATCGAAATCTTTATAAGTCTATTTTGATGCATTGGACTATGGTACATTATCAACGTACCCACGATCCCTTGATAGCTTATCTTTGAGATTGGACCTCATGATATGATCAGCGGACGAGTCTCAGCATAGAATTAGACGATCTGTAAAAAAAAAAACAACTTTGGAATTTGATCAAAATTTAGTGTTCCGTTGAGTGTAAATACAAGCACATCCATTTCTTTTATTCTTTATGAACTTCTCAAATACTAAAAGACCGGTTAGAATCAATTTCGATGCTTCAAAGTGCATAGTGCCTATAAAATCGTGAAAATTAAAAATTTGCCTAAAATAATATTGTTACAATAACTTTATGACAAGAATGCCTGATAATGTTATTTTCTGTGCGATGCCTAAAGGAAGTCTGAAATTAACTTACAATTCACTGTCTGAAGGGCCTATGACCGATTCATCATCATCGTCATCATCATCTTAAAATAAAAGGTAGGTCAAGCAATATGTGAAACTAATAATCTAATTCAACATAATGGTGATAATGAAGAAAATCTGACATAAATATTATAAAATAACATAAATGCAACGCTTATTTTGACATCGAGATAAACGTCATCACTGGCTGCGAGAGCAATGAACATGACCGAAATAACCATTAAACCATTAAACCATAACCATTAAACGAAAAGAAATTAGTTTTAACAATTCTCCAGCAAAACTTTTACCTTCACTGCTCTCAAGAACGCTGCGGTCAGAATCGTCTTGATGCAGACAGCCAGATGCTTTTTCTACACAATCGGACTGCTTTTGATCAACTAAAATGATGAGAACGGTTATCTCAACAATTGCTGTTTTGGAATTCTATCATTTTCATCTTACCAACCTTTCATGTAGAACTTAAAAAAACAGTCAATTCCTTCAACAACTATAGGTTGTCTTACGTTTGCTCCAAAATACAGCGTTATCATTTTTAATTTTTTGCGTAAGATTCTCTCTAAAAATAAAAGTGTAGCTGGCGAAAGTATGGAGAGAGTTACTTATCAGTCTTAACATAACACATAACGTGGAATGAATAAAAATAATGCAAATTCATCAATCAAATATTGTCTTATGACTATGAATAGAAAGACGCACGCACATGTATCAATAACTTTTAGTCCTATGTGTGAAACGTAGCTGAAGACATTAATACATAAAAACTTGCAGACAAGCAATTAAGAAACAGAAAAAAAACAGGAGGAAGATCGCATAACACATGATAAAGAGTAGGTTGGTGTAAAATAATGATAATCTTGAAAAGTTTTTTGACAGTTTCCATGATTTTATGTTTTTCTAAATCCTTTAATTCATTATGATAGAGATTACAACTTTCAACTCTACATTTTCCTTTAAACTTCTTGACCTGCAAAACAAAAACGATATATTCAATCTTAAGCACAGTACAGAACAGTCTTTTCCAAAGATACCTTACCACACTATCTTAGGTCAGATTTTCATTCACAGATAGTTTGGAAACTACAATTTTATGTGCCCTGAAATTCAGATAGATACGTCCAATAAAGTTCTACCAAACTGTCATATTTCGACTTAAAGGATAACGTCCCTAGTCAATACTTTCAAAATTTTTACTATCATTTTCCATATTAGTGACTTTATTTTAAAAGAAGGTTTTCAACTGAAGTAAAA
Source organism: Turritopsis dohrnii (assembly GCA_027922465.2). Classification (NCBI taxonomy): domain Eukaryota; kingdom Metazoa; phylum Cnidaria; class Hydrozoa; order Anthoathecata; family Oceaniidae; genus Turritopsis; species Turritopsis dohrnii. The sequence continues at coordinate 919,264 of BQMF02000118.1, read as the reverse complement.
TCTAAAAATCTTTTTACAAGCTTGAATTTTGTTGAGAAGGCTCTGCAAAAATACCATGTGTCAGTTTTTCATTTCCCTTATACATTTTCATTCTTTAACACCAAATTTGTCAGTTCTACAAGTTTCAATCCATAAAAAAAACAAATTTAGTTGACTGCAAAACCAAATAATTCCACATATAAAGCTCTTTAACTTTATAACCTTTTATAAAAAGGAGTAGCTAAGGTTATTAGGTTTGCCAGGATAAGAGATAAACAAGGCGATTTATACACTTTGAAACAATATAAATTTCGAAAGTTTTTTACTTTTGTGACAGTCAATTATACACTTTTATATTCACACAGGCAAAAATACACATCTATGCAGTTACACCAGACTTATCAATCCTAAGCATTGTCAATTGGAGCAAACACTTCCTGAAAATTTATTGTGAGAAATATTGTGTCATAACAATTTTGGCAAACAACACTAAAATGATCCTATTTCATGTAGAAAAAATCTGTGGTCTCCTCTTCTTTACAAACTTTGAAATTTCCAGCAACAACTCAGTTTGGATAACCCAAACCTAAAGTCAAGATTCATAACAAATCTGAGATATTTTTGTGTAAGTGATGTTATTTTGGCACATTTGCAAAAAGTATTTACACTGGCATGTTAGATTCTAAATTAGTCAGCCTTTTTTATATGTTTTTGCAGGTATCTCTGGCCCCAATAATGCAAAGCAGTATTTTTTTCCCACACTCAAAGTGTACACCCAAAAATAGGGAAGGAGTTTGTAGAGACTCACATATTAGGTGAAAAATAACATTATCTAAACTTAAAGTTTGCCAAAGTATTATACACATTTTGTGCATATAGAAGGGTACTTGAATGGATGAAACAATTACGGCAATATAAAGATGAAAGATTTCCTTGAAATCCTTTTAATAAGAGGTAACAGCCTAGTTTGGTTGACCTTTTTAAAAGAAACTGTAGCCTATTTAAAGCACTGGATCCCAAATTTTAGCTTATATCCACAATGAAATGTCTGAGTCCCCCTCTTCTTATTCATATTATATCCAGTATATAGGGTCTTTCTCTACATAACAGCGTTTATATAAAGTTATGTTTTTGACAATGTGTCCAGTCAGTCTCTCACTGGTGTCCAAATACATTTGAAATAAGTTAATATGCAGCTTTTAAGCATAAGGTGATTGTTTATAGCCTAATTTATCCATCCATCCATCCTTTCAGGGATTTCTTCTACTGTAACATCATTTATCATCTTAGATAACCTATGAACAATAGATACATCTCATGTTTACATTTGTTATTACACCACAAACCACAAATTTTTATTACAAGCGAATGATTCCACTCGATTGTTGCTAATGCTTAAAGGACCGAAAAAAAAACTTTGAATAAAATACTTATACACAAATGAAAAATTGTCTAAAACGTCTAATCATCAAGACACATCAAAAGAGTAATCATCATGGAAATCATCTATTGTTATGTGGTCAAGTAAGTAAGTAAAGTAAGTAAGTCAGTAACTAAGTAGCTGGGAGTTTTTGTCCTTGGGCTTCCCATAAACCTTACGTAATTCCTTACGTCAAAGCAGTTGCCAAGCATTGATCCAAGCATTGATCTAGCAGTTGCTCAAAGGCTAGTGTGCAGTCAGTTGATGGCTCCTAATGGGCTGATACAATGCTTTTAAAGCGCACCAGATTGGAGGATCAAGATACGACATACCGTATACCGTATTCCCTCTAATAAACGCCACGGCGTTTATTACAAATGACAGTTTTTGGATGCGGTGTTTAATAGAGGGTAGCATTCATTAGAGGGCGGTGTTTATTGCATGAGGTGAATACAGACCTCAAGCAACAATGTTTTCATTTCCTAAGTAAACGTTGCAAAAGATTGTTTTAAAACGTTTTACAAAAAAGATATGTTTACATTACCTTAAGGGAATTAAATTTCGCAGGATATAATGTTACCGTCTCTCCTACGGCATGAAAACTTTCATAGCTTTCAATGACGCAAGTACCTTAAGGAACTGAAAAGGCATGGGTAAACATTCGTAAATAAATAAATAAATAAATAAATAGAACTGTCCAAGCTCATAGCAATTGGATTGAAAGTTACTTTGCAATTAATTACACATCAATTTGAATTCCTGCAAACGTGGAAGAATTTGTTGATAAAAGAAAACTATAAAACTATTGAACTTTTAAAACTATTTCCTGTTCAGCCTGTTTTTAATAATGTCGCCTTTCAAGATGCAGCATTTATCAGAGGGCGGCGTTTATTGAAGGGCGGCGTTTATTACAAACATTCGGCTAGAGGAGAAAAACCTAGCTGCTATAGACAGGTAGGTGCTATTGCACTTATCGTACCCCCTTAAAAAGTCAGGGTAAACAGCTAAACGTGGGATCGCGTAAATATGGGAACTATAATGCAATTGTGATATAAATCCAATGTTTCTTAGATTCGCTCCTGGTAAACCGTTTCCGACCCGATTTTTTTTCTTAAAGAGTTAGCGAGGCATATTCAGAAACTATCTATCCGGCCCACATGTCAGATTAGCCAATCTGATTAGATTGTTGGTTGTTTTCAGCACGTGTTTGTTATTATATTTCTTTTCTTTGTACTTCGCTGTAGTACTGCTAAAATATGAAAATAAAAGCGATTTGCTAACAGTTCAATCAGGGATATCATATTTACCACATTCATCCACATCATGAGGTTGTAATGGATCCCGCAATTGCGGTATATAGACCCCACACTTACGTGATCTCACGTTTTGCTGTTTTTTCTGACTGTATTATTCCGCAGTGGCTATTCATATGTGACCGTATTTCAACCATGCTCAAAGTTTCCACTCGAATGGAACAACACAAGAAATCAATCAGAGACGAAAAATGGGACTCTTCAGGGGTGTCCTTACATGCAAAAACATGTAAGCGAGGATTCGACTGGGAAAGCACCTCCACCATCAAAATGGAAGAAAGAAAATTCGACCGTAAAGTAAGAGAAGCATTGGAAATTCAGTTCCGGGAAACGTCGCCACGTAGTGAACATGGCCTGAACCAGGACGATGGTCAGTATGTGACGACGACATTCTGGAAACCAATGTTCTCTTACCTTCGGAATAATTCTTTATACTAATTACTGCATTGTATTAATTCTGACGTCAAATGTGAGACGTTAATTAGCTTTGTAATGGTTTCAATTATATTAGTCTGATGATGACCTTGTCAATAAAGGTCGAAATATTACTTGAAAAAGAATAAAATATAGAACGACCATACTAACGTTTCAATTCATTTACAAACACGTTCATATAAAAATGACGCTAAAAACTTATATTTTCTATTCGTACGTGAAAATCACGTACTTCCAAAAGTATTTTCTATTCATACGTGATTCCCGGTTTTCCGATAAAAAACTGAATTGAGACAACACATGTTGTTCACACGTGTTGTGTTCAAAGTGCGCAGATAGAGTGTGACAGAGAGTTTGTATGACAGAAAAACATGGAAATAGGAAAAACATTTAACAACTTTGAAGAACTTCAAGCTGCAATTTCTGCTCACGAGCATATTATTGATGTTTTTTTATAAAAAGATTTTAAACTTTAAATTTTAAATTAAAATGAATTTTAAATTTAATTTTCAACACATATACAAATCTCAATTTTCTGAAGCTCCAACAGGTGGTGGATGATGGATCTATTATATTTTGTATTTATCAAACTAACACTTTAAAAGAAAATTAAGTGATTTTAATCGGGCTTAATTCAGAGCTTGTTATATGAACAAAATGTTATTTTTATATGCATTTCTTAATATATAGCAAGACCCTAACCGAGTCAGCCCTGTCAAGCAGGATAGGAGCCCGTCTCCACATGAATAGTCCTTAAGGCTTTCAATTCCCCAATCCTATGTGTAAATTAAAAGATTTTCTTTTCTACATCATAACCTTTATGATTAGCAAAACATTCGAATTTTTAGGGCTGGTTTACATTACCATGGGTATAAGTCGTTGAAAAAAAAAATGAAGATTGTGCACATCTTCATAGGGTTGCTTGTAATATAGCTGCCGCTATTCGATTATTTGGACGTACAGTAAGGCAACATAATGTCAAAGTTCCTAATCACCTAAAAAAATGAAAGATAATGGTAGAAAAACTATAATGAAAACGTTTCACGTATGAATAGAATATATTTTTACCAGTACGTGGTTTTCACGTACGAATAGAAAATATAAGTTGAAATACGGTCACGTATGAATAGCCACTGCGGTATTCTATTATTCATGATTCTGATGCAGAATTTCACCCTGATATCTGAACCTGGATGTCAAAATCAACAGGTTAGAGTTAGGGTTAGATACTTTCTGCATCAGAACCACGAATAATATTAGGGGGTGCAAAAGTGCAATATATGCAAAGTGCAAATTGTGCAAATTGGGCCAGCTAAACACAACAACAAAAACGTAAACAATACCTATATTATTTAGCTATATAGGTTCTATCCTTACAAATTTTGACCAGACATCACAAATACTAGGTGATGATGAAAGAAAACAATGAACCACAAAGATACATACATACTTTTACAGACCTATCTAGGGGAGCAAAACCGCGGCCTGGACTGCACCAGAAATGGATGATCATCACAACAACCAAAATAATTTTTTGCAAAGCGCACATGTCGCAAAAGGCGCTTCGCACTTCCGTCTTTTGTCCAATCAGCGGCCACCATTGCCTCCGATTACATCACCACTACATCATATACATGAACGCGAGCTAGGACATTACCGATACTGGTATCCCGGATACTGTAAAATGGCGCGACAGTTACGGTTAACTCGTGTGCTTTCCACGTGCGAAAGGTTTGTTCATTTTACAATAAATAGGATTAGAGATCAATCAAAGAGCACTTAGATCATGTCTATAAGTATTATGTCTCCTGGAAACTCATCTATTGTTTACGTGTTTATTGTTTATATAGCTAATTGTTTTCATCAAACTCAAATTTATAATTTTGGTACATAGTAGAGCTCAAAAAGTTGATTAACAAGTCTTTTTACTGTTTTTGAAAATTTCTTTTCTTTCACTGATATATGTCAATTTGAAAATATCAAATTATGCAATGCATAATTACACTGTTGGCGTGTCGTCATGTGTTACTTTTGAACTATACTAAATATTTTTAATTCATACTTCATATCATTTCACTTAGAACTCTTGATCCACTTGTAATCCAGGTAAAACTTTTTACTGAGGTTAACTTCGAAAAGGATATTAGTCAAATTCGCCTTCCCCGTGTGTGAACCCCGTGACGAAAATTTCAATTTGGGAATTGGAGAAACGGAAAATGTACCCACGTTGTAGAGCTAAAAACAAACTGATCAAAAAAGTGTATGGGATTGTTTCGCTACGATCAACCGTTAGAGAGATATCACCAATCAAAGATTGTGATAATGTCATAGCCGCACCACCCAAAAATATTTAGGCCCAAAACTTTTGTCACCCAATTTGCCTGTATTGCAAAAAAACGTCAGTTATCCCCATTGGTTCTTGAGATATTTCCCTAAAAATGTTGCGTTCGGTTGGGGATGCAATGCAATGATTCAAACATGAGACTAGATGTCTGAACTCTAAATCTGTCACAGTATGCAATCTACTGTAATTTTATCATGTGAATTCATGATTTTTTTATAGCAAGATTCTGTATCAATGGCAAGAAATGTCAGCCTCATAAAAAGTGTTTTTCTGCCAGCGTAAATTATATATGCTTCTGTAAAGATACTATGTCTGTTGATGCCAGACTATGTGGAGGTAGGTATTACATTGATTTTTATGAGCTAGGAAGCTGAAGGAAAGGATTCTATTGTTGATTACTTTGCTTAATTTAGATACTATTAATTAATTCTAAATAAATATAGCCTTGATGCATATTTCATTAGATCTACAGCGTTTGAGAATGTTTGAAGTTTCATCTGATATACTGTTTGTAAATTGCTAGTTTCTCTAGAAAGAGAAAAAAATATGATTCTTTTACTAAAACAGAGCTGTAAATAAGTGTCTGAGATTGTCCTGTACTGTCAGGCATTCTCATTAACATGAACAGTGGCTTCGGAATTTCGTGTTAATCAAGACAATGAACAGTATAATCAATTTCTGGAAGCTGCTGTTTGTATCAACAACGTCACATCAACCATGAAGCTACTCTATTGCAAATGACAACATTATTGTTACTATTATTGTTATTTATTTTATTAAAATATGCAGCCCTGATAAATATGAAAAAAGATAAACAAACATGTTCATAAAAAACATTTTATTTTCTTTTTTCATATTATTTATCTATATTCTAATACGCGCTGTGCATCCGCTTTTTTTCACGCTTTCACTCTCTAAAGTTTCGGGTCCTTTTGCGGTCACTTATTCATAAAAGTATGTCAGACCACGGTTAATATTTTTCTACGATTAGTATAAGGAAAAGATACCTCTACATTGCATTTTGATCGTTTCAAATGTTTTGATTATTCGCGAGATCAAGAAACAATAAACAACAACGAAAGTATTGCGCAAAGATTTATTAATGTTTTTAGGGTAAGTACGCTTTAGAACTTTTTTGTTTGTTTGTTTTGTTTTTCTTATGATATCAATAGGGTTTCTGCGTCATTACTTTTCAACTAAAGAAATGAAAATTATGGTTTTTAATCATGACGCTCTGGGTTCGTACAGAGAAAGAAAGTTTTGAATTCACATTTTGACACTTTAACGACTTTTGTGTTTGGCTTTTATTTACATTGGGGTGTGGATTCCATGAACAGTTACAGCGATTTTGATCTTTTTGTTGTTTACCTGTACGCATAATTTTTTTTACTACTGCATATATACTGCATATAAGATTTATTATGAATATTTTGATGTGTTTCAGATCTTCTGATTAAAAAGTTTTTCTGTTCATAACTACAGTGTTGAACTAAATATGCTTTAGCCGGAATACCTAGAGATTTTTAATTAAGAGAGTGAAGAGTGTTTTTTTTTGTATTGACGTTAGATATTTTTAATCATGGGGAACCATTGCATTGCATCTTTTATTTTACAGAGTGAAAAATGTGAAAAGTGAAAAAAGTGGATGCACAGCGCGTATTTTTATTTTTGATGATTTAAAACCCGTGTTCTACACGCTGTTCTACACGGGATACTACATTCTAAACATTCTACATTCCAAACAATTGAGGAATTTTATCATACAGCACACTAAAATTAATTATACTAAACTATCCTCTCTGTTCAGCTCACATCGATTAAAACCTGTAAAAAATTTTTACACGGGTTACTAGTTTATTATTAATTTTTTCTTTGAAGCTTCTACAAAATTTTTTAGTAAACCTATTAAATTTTGATCAAGTATTAATCCATACATCACTGAAATTTGAATTGAGACTGGGGTGGGAGTGAATTGGACCCGAGATTGCTTTTAAGGTGTAAGAAGAACTAAGAATTCTCAAAAGATCATACTTAGTGGAAAGAAACCCCACTGGGATTACAAATGTTAAAGAGTTAAATCGCCCGTATTATACAATGCCAACACTTTAGCAACAAACATAACACTATCTGGCGATGAAGAAACCAATACTGAACCTGGTTCCAACGCACCTAAGTGTACAGTTTGCAACTAGACAGTGCAAATAAATATAAAACGTCCTGATTTGTTCAATGTGCCAGGATGTGTGTCGTGTGTCACAATATCGAAACAGAACTGGTATTGCGCACCTGGACACTCAGTGTCAAAGTTCAAATTTTGATGAATTTTATACCATCTTAACCACGTATAAGTTTGGTTAAAGAACAACCAACTGTTGTTAACATATGTAAGCATCCCAGGATATCATTTGGAATACCAAAACAGCAACAACAAGCAAGGGGGTGGTGTTGGAATATTTATGAAAGACACATTCAAATAGTGTGAAATGGCATAATAAACATAAAACCCTCGATCTAACGTCTTCGGCTAGAGATCAGCAGATCCGAAAAAAAAATAGTTTGTAGGGTTTTTTAATCAATCCAGTTCAGTAGAAAGCGTGAATCCAACTTGGGCAATATACAAAGAGGATTAAAATGTGAAAATGTATTACCTTGTGAATACATCAGTGATCACGATTCACCATTTGTAATATTAAACATCAAAAAACAATCCTTTGAACCTCGTTACAAATTCGTAAGAAACGAGGAAAAGTTTGACTTGCAACAATACATAAATGACTTCAACCAACTGTCATTGTTTATGCGTTTGATCAACCAGAAGATCAACTTGATGTGCTGAACCAATTAATCAGGGATTGTACCTACACCCACGCCCCGTTGAAACGCACAAGATTCACAAGAACTCCTGCATCTTGGATGAATACACTTAACATTTCAAAGCTACAAAATGGCCACAAACCAAACAACCAATTCTGAATCCCAACAACCAGTGCTCAAAGGAACACGACCTTACAATTGAAACCAACAATGTATAGTCTGAAAAGAAATCATCTGTTTGACAAATTACTGTTCCACTGGATTTTATACCATTTCAGTATGATAATTGAAATCAGTTGCAGACTATGTAGCATCACTGTTAACCGATATAATAAACAATTGTATAAAGACCAACAGGTTTCAAAAGCAATGGAAAATTGGAAGAATATCACCAAGAATTTTGACAAATGTCAATCCTCCCAGTGCTGTCAAAAGTATTCGAAAGAATTATTTTGAAACAAGTAAAGGAGTTCATTGATTAACAGGGACTTTACAAGTCTACACCATCTAAATGTATTTGATATGTGATTAAGTGATATTGAAAAAATATTTTGATTTTAAGAAAATGTCTTGTCTCTTGTTATCCTAAGTTAAGTTGTTTTTTTTTCATCCTGGGGATTAACTTCCCTACAGTTGATTTTCAGACCATGGTCTTGTAGTAAAAAAAGATCAGCATCAAAAATGCTACAAAACGGTATATAATATGTCCATGTTTAGTGACATGTTCATGGATTTCACAAGTCCAGAACATGGAGGCTTTTTTTTAGTGATTCAGGACATGATTCCAAGTCACTTTGCCAAATTTCAGCTTGTAACTAATTTTTTCTAGGTAAGGGGGTTTAATTCACTTCCACAACTGGACTAATATCAAAAAAGATCTGACCTAGAAAATGAAAAACTAAAGTTTCTGTGGATTGAATTACTCATGAAAAATTCAAAATGGTTCTACGTTCTGCATACCATATCCCAGATGGTTTCAAAGTATCATGATCAAAACTTTCAAAATAATATTGCTGATACGCTAGCTGTCATTAATGCAGAACAAAATTTTTGCAGGAATTAATTCTTGCAGTTTTCGCGGTTTTTCATCATTTCCGCAAAAATTAGTTTCCGTGAAAAATTTGATTTACCTCTGTCCATGAAAAATAGTTCCCGCTAAATTTCTTTGTGAATTAGCAATTTTTCGAAATTCTGGTCAAACATCCCAATGATATTTATTTAGAAGATGTATCTTTCAAAAATTTTAAATAGATGTTTCATTTCAACTTTTTTTTTTTCATTGACCAATAACTGTTCTTTTAAAATATCTTTGTACCAAATTTTACCCACTTTACTCATCAAAATTTTGACTTATTCAAGTTTATTCTTTTGTTGGAAATTCATAAATTTTATTAATTTTTCTACATACCCAATATTCTTGAACTTGTGATTAAAGAGTTTCCATTGAGTAAAATACTTGACACTATATACCATTGTAAAGCTTGTTAAATCTTCTTTCTAATGCTTTGCTTTGAGTTCTAGGTATCTATCTAGTCATTTTCAAAAAAGATTATTCTTATCAAACAGTTGGATTTTTTAGTGTTAAACTCAATTATGCTGACCTCAGCAAATTTCATAATCAATTTTTTAATTAATTTAAAAAATTTTTTAATTGACCAGTACCTGTTTATATTTTATGTCTTTGTACCAAATTTCAAGTGTTCTCCCTTTCGATATGATGAGCTATTAAAAATTTTTGATAGACTTATAACTCAAATTTTTAAGATTTTTTCCTTTTGACCCCCTAACTTTGACAAGCGATAAAAAATTTTTCCCAAGATGAAAGATTTGACAGCATACACTGTTGAAAAGCTGAGAAAATTATCTTTCTAATGGTATATAATACGTTTTTATAGGAATTTTTTCTAGGTAGGGCATATTTTTAATGAAATTCTACTGGACTATTTTCAAGAGTTATGGTTATAATCAGATGATCAAAAAATCGACAAGAATTGCAAGAAGTGGTTGAGCCATAATTCGTTTGTTTTTTTGTGTCAGATAAAACTACAATCTCTGGCATGAATTCTTTGAGTGATCACAACCTCCTTGGGATCGTTCAAAAGTTGCATTGACAACTGTATGATCCTAAAAATAAAAAAGTACGCCATTATTCCCCCTATGACAAAGAGGCTTTGAAAACTGAATTACGGCAAGTGCCATGGGAGAACTGTCTTGCCAGTAACAATCATGAGATCTTTTTAAAAGTTATTTAACCTCAGTTATCAATAAATATGCTCCTTTGATGGAAAAGAAAGGTAAAGAAAATCCTTGGTTGATGCATGAAATCAAAACAATGAACTCTAGAATTATTTCCTACCTTAACGAGATAAATTTTCGCGGAGATAAACTTTCGCGGATTTTGGCCATTTCCGCGAAAATATGACTCCGCGAAAAGTTTGCAATGTCTTCATCCACGAAATATGCCTCCGCGAAATGTTAATTTTTTTTCTCTATAATACAGATGTTTGAATTTCAAAAAATGGGTATAGATAATGAACGAGGCGGTTAGTTTAACACTGTATTTAACACTGTAATTTAAACTAAATTAGTTTTTCATAACCTTTGTTTGTGTATAATACATTTTGAAGACAAAAAATTTTTTTATCTACTGCCATCCGCGAAAATTAGTCCACCCTAATTATTTGAAGTTGGGTCGTCCGCGAAAATATGTCCCCGCGAAATGAAAAAAAAGTTCATCCGCGAAAATATGCCCACGCAAAAATTTATCTTGTTAAGGTACATCGCTTCAGGCAATCAAACGATACTCTTGACTGGAATAACTATAAATGTTTAAGAAATACTATTACAAATGAAATACGTATTTCAAAAGCAAATCATGTCCGGAAGCGTTGAGAGACTCAACTGAAAAACCATTACTTTCTGGAACCAGATCAAGAAATTTTTCAAAACAAAAGAAACAAAAGTGGTAAGTAATAATATGATTACCTCTTAACGTTTTGGGATATAATGCTGTTACCATATTTGCCGGTGCATAGGTTGACTTTGTGTATAAGGCGAACAGTGAATTTGAAAGTTCCAATTGATGTTAGATCCTTAAGCCTGGTGTATAAGTCGAACCTAAACTTGATCATCTTTCATCTGATCAAATGTGGAAAGTGCATAATTTTTTTGTGGCAAAGAAAAGTGGTTTTTTAAACTTGTCACGCACCCATATTATCACCGGTGTGAAAATACAAGAGTGAACATGTGCGTTGAGTTATTTCGTGTGATTGACAGCGTTATACACAAAACTACATTAGTTTCCTTGTCTTTTGTGAATAAATTAAAATGACCATATTTGGTCATTTTTTGCTGAGACATATTAATTTTGCTTTTTCTTTTACCTGCGCACTGAACAGGTGCGCAATAATTCACTCATTGTTCGCTTAATTGATTAAGATCAGAGCACAGATGGTGGGTGTAAAACAATTGCAAGAATGATTTTTTTAACAATTTTAAGTTTAACGATAATGATAAAAATAACGATGATGAAATTGACCTGATGTATAAGTCGATGCCTGACTTTAAGCACTAAATTAACATAAAAAAATATCGACTTATACACCGGCAAATACGGTAGTCCTAACCAGTCCGTGTTCAAATTCAAACCTGTTGAATTTAGTGAAATAGAACTCATCCTTAAGCAAACAAAAAAGGCAGAAGCTGCTGGAATTGATGGGATATCTGCAAAGCCCCCGTTATTGTTTTTGATTAGTATGGGATTTCAGTGTGCGACCTTTCCTACCAGTGGAAAAATAGCAAAGATAACCCCATTATACAAGACTGGTGAATGCACAAACATTGATAACTATCGTCCAATTTCTGTTTTAAATGTGTTATCCAAAGTCATTGAAAAAGTAGTCTACAACCAGCTAAGTGACTATCTCTAAAATAACAAATTGCTCAATGAGATGCAATTTGGCTTCCAACAAAAGAAGTCAACTCACATGTCTGTTATGAAGTTGTTTCAGCGCCAAAAACCAGTTGTTTATGATGGTGTACTTTCTTCAACTAAATGTGTTACCCATGGTGTCCCTCAAGGGTCAATATTGGGACCATTGCTTTTCATCATTCTCATAAATGATTTACCAAGTCAACTTATTGCAAAATTTTGATGTATGCAAAGGATACTGTCATCTTTTGTTCAGGTTAATTGTTCTCGGTGCTTGAAGATTATATTAATCATGATGGAAATGTGATCTGTGAATGGTTGAAGGAAGATTGTCTCCTTTTAAGTCCAAAGAAGGGGAAGACTGAATTTGTGATTTTCTCTCTACAAAAACTGCAGATACAACTTCCGTAAATCGTGATTGATAACTATTCCATATATCGACCGTCTTCCTATGAGTATTTAGGAGTAAATAGCTGCTTGAATATAACGGATCATAGCTTAAAAGTATACCGCAGAATTTCATTCATGCGTAAATCTGTTATAAGAATAATGAGAGTGAAAATATCAGGAACTACAGCTGAAACAATATGCAATTCAGTCTATAGTTATTTTAGCCGATTGTACTTTTATTAATGTTGATTTCGTATCAACCCTACCTTACATAATATAGCATTGTTATTTTAACTAGATGAACCATGTATGTTTCTTATAACAGAAAATAAAGTATCATATCATATCAATTCCATGATTCACCCTTTTTCTATTGTTACAATGTCTTCAATAGGATTAGTAAAACTTCAGAAAATAAATTCCAATCTTTACATTAAAAATAAAGTTAATAGTTAATACGCCAAAGAAAGTGGAAAGTTGCACTAGATGTTTTTAAATGCTTGAATGGGTTAACAGTTTGGATAAAATAGCCAAAGAGTATTGTTAAATTTATAGTTATCTAAATGATTTCAAATTTTGAATTACAGTTGTTGATTTTATGCGTCTTTTTTTATTGTGTCTCTTTTTCATGCGTATTTTGTATTTATATTTATTTGATTTTACTTTGGGTGTGCAGAAACTTATCACGCAGATAAAGGTGAGCGAAAATGAGAACTGCGCAGGTTTGAATACACTTTAGGCGGTACTCAAGCATTTCCCAAATGTGTCCTGACATATTATTTTCCACCCATTCAAATGTGTCTCTTTTGGATGAATCCCTTTATTTGGTAAGTTCAAAATTGACTAAAATTTTTTCAGTTTGATTAATTTTCAGTTCAACGCCTGAAGAAGAAAGCATCAAAAAGCTTTCTAAATTATTGTCAAATACAATTGCAATAAAAGAGTGAATTTCCATAAAAAAGATTTTCTTTTCTTTATTGTAGTTAAAATTTGATAATTTGACACATAGAACAAGCAAAAGAGTCGCTTATGTTACAAAAATGTGTAAAAGTGGAGAAGGTGTGGGACAAGATGAGATGATGAGACAATCAAAAACATTTCAACATTGACCTGACAGGTTGCATAAGTTTTCTTTTGAATCCTTCCCTTTCAAGTTTTATGGCAAAACAATCATTATCGTACAACTCTGGACCATCCCAGTTCATTCATTGCAACCTGCAATTAGAAAAATCAACTTTAGTCACACTTAAGGTACCCTCATCAATCTGTAGTATTAGTAGTCACTGGTAGTCTTAACAATTTTGTTTTTTATGTTTCTTTATTTTTGCAATAAAATTATAGGCGCTATGACATGGACCACATGGTTTCTGTTTTTTATCACAAGTAAACTGCTTGCTTGTTTTAGAAATTTGAATTTCTATTACATGCTTTCCAGGGTCTATTCTAGGCCAAAGGAGTGTCCGTTGATTGGACGCTGACCTCTTCATTTTTTTGTTGAAAATTTATTTCCTTTTAAAAACTTTAAAAATCACTCTTGCATAAGGGGGTCACAGGTTAAACTCACCGAAAAAAGCTCAGGTTGCTTCTTTTCCTAAAAAAAGTGCTCTTTGGTTGTTCATAGTGTGCCCTTTTTCCGTCCGCCGGACACTGCCCTTCAATTTTAGATTAAACCCTGCTTTCTATAGATAAGGATATTTTTTCATAAGAAAACAAATTTTCGATTTGTCCAAGAAATCAGAACAAACCGAGACTGACATCATTGTTCTTTTCCATAGATTTGGCATTTCTCATCACTTTCAAGAAAGAGACAACACAGAACATACCAATGTTAAAATCTGTTATTTTTCCTGAAACAGAAGAATTATCTGTGTGTACATGGTTTCTACTACATGTCATTCCTGATAAAGACAAGGAAAAATTCATTTTCCACGTCTCCTCTCCACAGTTTAAAACTGAAAATGGTTTTGCTTTGTCCATTGATCACAATGGCATATACTCTTATCGTGATGATGTACAACACCATACTCAATTGAAATTAGTTTTGAGGCAATGGACTCACGTTTGTTGGGTGTGGCATGTGAATGGAACCATTAGGGTATATCACAATGCAGAGTTGGTGAGTGAAGAGTCAAGTAAAGCACTTTCATACACAAAAGCATTTCCTGAAATCTCTGGTAGCTTAATACTTGGCCAAGATAGAGACACTGGAATGATAAATGACCCCTCTCAAGCATTTCAAGGAAAATTGACTGGATTTTATATCTACAACAGTTATCTGAACAAAGAGGATGTTCGCAACCTATTCAATAACAAACCGCCTCATGTTGATATCATTGTTGGATGGTGGCAGTTTAAAAACACAACTAGTGGAAATGACATTGTTGAAGAAACAGGTATCTTTTTTCTAATGATTGATTGTCACTGTGAGTAAATTAAGGTCTTTAGAAATTGATAATCACATTGCACAAATTTTTGAAATTTCATGGGCTGGGTTAGATGTGTATACATTACTGGCTTTTACTTATGCTGATAACTCGTTGACTTACATCAGCTTGAAAGGTTTTGATTTTCAAAAAGATTTGTTTATAGATATTTAAGATTCATGCTCTATTGTAAAAATTGGTTGATTTTAATAGTGAACATCATTAAATACTGCTGGCTCATAAAATTTTAGGTACTTTTCAGGTACTTTCAAAAGATGTAGATGCTTTCACAAAATGAATGCATTAGCTGGAGTGTTCTGGAGTTTTTAAGTTTCTATCTATGTTAATCTTCGGTTTATGTGTTAACTTCACCCATGTGTTACTATTTGCCCACTACCCCACCTGTTTCCCCAAGTGTATATAATCAGACCATTACACTATCACACTATTTCTAAACAATCTACTTGTGAGGCTTGTAATTTTCTTATGATTTTCTAAATAGTTTGAAAATTGATGAGTGTTTATTTTGTTCAATTTTTTTTATATATTTCCCCATATGGCGAAATACTCTCGGGTGCTTAATACAAGTGGGGGGATGCTTATTAATTTTCATAGAATTTTCCCACCCCCACGACCTTATTAAGACCCCCACGTTTATTAATTTTGGTAAAACTGAGTGTCATGCATGGAAAGTGAGATCATGGTTTTTATACGGTGTGTGTGTTCCAAAAGATGTTATTGCAGTGTCACAACAGTATATAGTCAATGCTTGATGACTTATTTGACTAGGCACTTGTTTTTATTGGTTAACATAAAGATTTCTGAGCATAAATTGCAACTATCTCCTTTATTTTATGTGTTAACCCCTTCATTAAAGCAATTACCCCAATCGGTGCTTAATACAAGTGGGGGGACGCTTATTAATTTTCAAAAAAAATTCCCACCCCCACGTTTAATAAAACCCCCACGTTTATTAGTTTTCAAACAATTTTCCCACCCCCACAACTATTAAGACCCCCACTTGTATTAAGCACCCAAGAGTATATGTTAAAACCGGCATTTTCCTTCTCCTTCTCCTTTTCGTTCACTTTTATAGCCGCGGTTCAGTATTGAATTTTCAGCTACCCATAGTAGATAAGAATAGAGGCTAGTGTACCGTGAAATAGTACGCCATTTTTTTTCAGTCAGTGCAGATGGGCTTTGGAAGACTTTGTTTTTTTCTGCAAACTCTTAAAATGATTCAATAGATAAAACGTTAAATGATGGAAATAAATTGTTTTATTTCTTGAAACTTTTGAATGAACGTGTAAAAAAGAGAAAAACATCTGATATTGATGATGTTTTGTTTTTGTTGAAAACAATAATGTGTTATTTATGATGATTGGTAGTTAAATGCAACTAACCATTGAAGCTGTGATTTCAGTGCAAAGGTGAAAATTTTGCAAAATTAAATATATGACTGTCATTGGAAAATGAAAAAGGAAATAAGTGGATTAACATCTAAATCTTTTAAAGTCACTTCTTTACAAGCTTGTAAGGATTTGATGAAAACCGGGGGTGATAGTTTTTGCAACTGCGAAGGTAATTATCATTTAATATAATTGGGAATACGTTAGATATAATGACTACGTGAGCATTTAACTTTGTATGTTATTGCATTCATTGTCTCGATATATACGGTGTACTGTAAAAGTATCCCTTTGGGGTTAATACAAAAATTTATGACTTATGCACGGGGAGTTTAATTGTATAATTATTCTGTTGAATAGAGCCGTTTAGTGGAAAGATCATTGCTTACCCCCAGAAAATTAATGAAATCATAACAGAGTGAATATGTTGAAATGTGCGACCTAAGGGGCTGATTACATGATCCCGGTTAGCCGGGAAGAACTTTCATCCCGCCTTGCCGAAATGAATTTCAACTCAGTGTTATATTCAAAATTTTCATCCCATTTAGGCGGGACAGGACAAAGCCAAACCTGCCTTTAAAAGAGGAAACGATACTTTTGACAAACTATGCATGCTCAAACCTCAAACTTGTCCGGTTGACCGGGATGAAAATTTTATCATGTAATCGCAATGAGAAATTTATGATGATTTGACCAAGATGCCAAGATCTCGGCAAGGAGGAATGAAATTTCGTCCCGACTAACTGGGATCATGTAATCAGCCCCTAAGTGACTTTAGGGGATTATATCTTGCGATCTATTTTACTTTTTTGTAAAATTATTTTGCCTTTTGAACAATCAAAGATTGAAGTTTGGCTCACAAAAAATTGAGCTCTTTTGCTCTTTTCTATAAAAAGCTTGTTTTTTTCATCTTCGTTTTTCTTCTTTCATTTTTGTTATTCTTCCAAATTTTATCATGAAAAATTGCTTAAGCTCGACACAGCGCAAACAGAATTTTTGAAATATCTCATAACCTTCAAATTTGCCAAGCATTTATAAAAACTGTGCAAGTTCACTTGAAACGTACTTTAGTAAGGACAGCATTTTTATCTGAGTATCAGGTTGATGGTAGTTATACTGTAATTATTTTATCACACATTTTTTCTCATGGTTATCAATGTTTATTGATATTATTGACAAAAATTTCGCAACTTTGGGGAAATATATAGTCGCATTTTTGCGAATCTTGTTCTTATTAAAGAGGAATATATAAGTCAATTATAGTTAAGCTTATCTTATTACTCAGCAAAACCAGATTTACATTAGATATGCTATAGTGAAATGCATATCTGAGAAGAGAGATTGAGAGTTGCTTGTTTGTAAGTATAGAATTCACGTAGGTGTAATCATGCAGATTTGGAATTCAATATCAGCATCATGTGTAGAACAATGAAAGATACAACGAAATAACTGATTGTAAACATTGTTGGTTTACTACTGGATGAAGCTTACAAATATTGTTGCAGAAGGTTGGTGTCTGTTCCCTATTTGTGAAGAAATTAAAGCTAGCACAACAGAAATGAAAATCAATATTGTTAGGGAGAAAATCTTTTTTAATAATCTGGTTTCTATGATTAAATAGTGGTAGTGTAAATGTGGCTTTAATTGAGAAAGACATAGTTAAAATGTCATTGCAATGTTAACAAACAAATCTGTTAGTTTGGCTTTTATAAACAAAAACAAAGCTAATTAAAGTTGTGGAACAGAAATTAGAAATCAAAATTGATATTGTTAGGGATAAATCTTTAATAACATGACCAACGAGTTAGGACAATCGGTTTATAAATTGTTGTTGTGTATGTAGCTTTAATTAAAAGGAACATTTTTATAATGACTTAACAATGTAGAGCAACTAACTATAATTAAAATAAACTTGTGGTACAGCAATTATTTATGATTTACATAACATCCTAATTCTTTGGAACATGTGTGATGTATACTTCTATAACAAATCAATGAAATTGATAAATGGGATATAATGATAGAAAACCTGCATGCCAAGTAATTCCTATTGGTCATGTGTGAAAGGCTTTTGGCATAGAAATTAAATTTTTGTATCCTAATGGTGAAAATGTTTTGGAAAGCATTTCTGATTCTAAATGTTTTGCATGTTTATGCAATGAATGGTAAGTTGGATTTCTTCGAATGATAGAAAGGAAATATCTCTTTAAACATTTAGCCATCAAAAAGACATTTTTTAATTTGATTTGGTTTTCATTTTTTCACTATCACTATATACTGCTGGAGTTCTCAGAAAACCAATTGCCTATCAAATCCTTGACATTATCAATATTTTATCGTAGAGGACGTTAACTTTCTAATCAATTTCAAGAAATCAACGATACGAAACATACCGATGTTGCAATCCATTTCTTTTCCAAAGACAGACAAATTATCTGTTTGCACATGGTTTCTACTTGATGGACTTCCTCAACACAAAATGCATAACTTTATGTTTCACTACTCATCTCCACAGTTTAAAACAGGGAATGGTTTTGCAATGTCGATTGATCATAATGGCATTTACCTATATCGTGACGATAATATTCACCATACCCCACTTACATTAGTTTTGTGGAAATGGTCTCATTTTTGTTGGGTGTGGGAAGTGACTGGAATTATTAAAGCATATTACAATGGTGAGTTGGTTAAGACAAATCCAATTCTATCAGCAGAATACACAAAAGCTTTTCCTAATATCACTGGGTCTTTGATCCTTGGTCAGGATAGAGATGCTGGAAAGATAGACGACCCTTCTCAAACATTTCAAGGGAAGTTATCTGGCTTTTACATCTACAACAGTTATCTGAACAAAGAGGATGTTAGCAACCTATTCAATAACAAGCCACCTCAGGTTGATATCATAGTTGGTTGGTGGCAGTTTAAAAGAACAACCAATGGTAATGTCATTGTTGAAGAAGCAGGTAGTTACAATTTTATTATAAGCAATGAAATTGATTCAGAATAGGCTTGAAAATGTGTAGACAAGGTATATCGAGTAACAAAAATGAAGATTAAATTGCTATATAAAAAAATGATTTGAATACCTATAAACTCATCCTTTGTGAAGCTAAGGTGATACAAGGGATGTGTTTAGGCACATTTCATGAAAATGTTTCACATGTCACTAGCTATTAGAAATATTGAAATTTAAACAAACAGACTTTACTTCCTTTAATATGCAAAGATGAAAGGAATGCAAAGTGTTGTCTGAATTTTCATCTAAATTGTACACGTGATCAAGGTAAACGACGGTATTTTTCCTTTTTTGTTTGGATTTTTGATATGGATACTTCTGGGTGCTCCCTAATCAATAAGATAAACTTTTTCTTTAAGCAATTTTTTTTTTTAAGCAATTTTTCAACGACCTGCATGCAACATGTAAACATTTTTAAATAGTCATATGCATGATTTTGATTGGTTACCAGAAAATATTTATCAAAAATGTGCGGCGGGAATTTTTAGAGAGTGGCAATGTGATTAAACTTTGTCCCTGCAACAAAAAATTACTTATCATAAATCATGAATTTGAATTTTATTCACCATATTGAGAATATTGAGTTTATTTGTGTGCTCAAGTATCACAGAGAACTTGGTTTTAAGGACTTTTACTGAATCTCAAAACCCAAGCATGTTGGGTGACATTTATCAACAAAAATTCCTAATTCTAGTGATATGTGGTTATTTTTTTTTAGTTTTGGGTAAAAAGAAAACTAATTACTTTGATACACACAAACTTTGAAATAGTTTTAAGACATCTGACCGAGCCAGTAATAAACATACTTACTGAAGCTTACTGAAGCTTACTGACTAAAATGTTAAGTAAAAAATAAGCACAATCATCATAAAAAACAGTGCTAGCTTTCCTCACCACAAAGTTAAATGTTCATCATATTTTACTTACTTAGGTACCTAGAAACATGTACTGTACAAAGCGTGTAACATTTTGTATGCATATAATGCTACACAGTGATCTAAGCATATGAACCATACTTTGTATTCTGCAGTTTTGAAAGTTTTATGTTGAGTTTGAAACATGTTGTCAGACATTTAAGATATAGCCACCCAAAGATATCTGACTCCTTATTCAATGACTATTCCCTCGGCAAAAATTCATAACATCTAGTTCTTGGTCTCTTTTTTATTTTTAAGTTAAAAATTTTCCAAAACAAATGCATTGGCCAGAAAAGATCAGTATGCAGTCTCAGATAACTGCCTGTATATTTGAAATGTCTCAAACTCATTTAGCCAAATCTGCCACAGTATAAATTTTATTTCATAGCAAGTTTCTGCATCAATGATGAGGAATGTCAACCCCATAAAAGATGTTTTATTGGTGGCATAAATGAAATATGCTTTTGCAAAGAAAGTACAATCTCAAGCCAAGGTTCCGGATTATGTGCAGGTAAAATGATTGCCTTAATTGATATCACATATTTACATGTATCTATTATTGATGTCACATCTGAATATTGGAATATCTGAATCCTTAATGATTACTTATTGATTTACGTTTTTCATTTGTTTCTCAATGAAAAAGACACAGATAGGAAGTAGAAAATCAATTTGTTGACATAAATCAATGACATAACACAACTGTTTATCTTAACCTGTCTTTGTCTATCTATACCCTAATATGCAGGCATGTGTCACACTTTTATTTTAGAGTATGATATATGATATATGATATATTTAGTTAATTCTACGATCAAGTTCTTCTTATGTCCGCATTTCTTATGTCCGCATAAAACTACATAGAGGGCGAGAGACACTTTTTTCACAATTAGCATAAAAACAGGTGGCATATGACGTCAGATTTTCTTATTAGCACGGGGGAACCTTTGCTTTGCATTCCCAATTCAACTCGACATTTTTGTGGAAATGTCTTGAGAACCAATAGGAATAACTGATGTTGTTTGGGGTCCACAATACAGGTGATTTGGTGACGAAAAATTATATAATGTCTTCTCTTATTTCATAACACCAATACTTCAAACCAATGTATATACTCTGATATGAAGAGGATATCGGTCTATATCGCGATGACGGACTCGGTATTTTCAGAAGCAATAAGCAACAGAACGAAAAAATCAAAAAAGACTTCGTGAAAATCTTCAAAACTGAAGGGCTCGACATCGTTGCCGAATGCAACATGAAAATTGTCAACTACCTCGACGTAACACTCGATCTAAACAACGGTACCCACAAACCTTACGCTAAACCAGATAGTGAAATAAACTACGTCCATGTAAAGTCAAACCATCCACCAAGTATTATCAAACAATTACCAAAATCTATCCAATCCGGATTATCAAACCTCTCGTCCAACGAAGAAATATTCAACAATGCCAAACCAATCTATGCCGAAGCGTTAAAAAGATCCAGATACACCCACGAGTTAACTTATACCCCCAACCGCAACCAACAGCAAAGAAAGCGGAAAAGAAAGATAATTTGGTTCAACCCACCCTTCAACTCCAACCTCGCAACAAATATTGGCAACTTCTTCTTAAAACTAGTTGAAAAACACTTCATACGCGGTAGTAAATTTCACAAAATCTTCAACAAAAATACGTTAAAGGTCAGCTACAGTTGCATGCCCAACATCAAGTCAATTATAAATGCACACAACAAAATGATCCTTGCACCAACCAAACATATAAACAACCAAAGAACTTGCAATTGTATCAAAAAAGACGAATGCCCTCTAAACCAAAATTATTACCTCTAAACCAAAATTTCCTCCAATCCAGCATAGTATACGAAGCCACAATTACATCAAACGACCCAAACTATAGAGCCATGAAATACATTGGTCTTTGCGAAACAACCTTTAAACAAAGATACGGTGGCCACAAGAATTCATTTAATAACAAACGATACCGCAATATCCACGGAATATTGGTGAATCAAAGATAACAACTGTGTACCTACAGTCAATTGGAGAGTCATCAAAAAATCGGTGCCTTACTCCCCCGAAACGAAAAAATGCCTATTGTGCCTTACTGAGAAAACCGAAATCGCTACCTACCCTGACACGAACTTACTAAACAAAAGAACCGAAGTTATTGCCAAATGTAGACACCGAAAGAAACACAAACTTTTCACAATCGCTGACATTCCGGCCGATTGACGTAATGACGTCAATTAATGATCAGAAAGACATTATAATGTAGTTTTTATAAACGGTTCACTTTTGCTGAAGATTGACCAGTAACAGGTCATAAAACTTTAAGTACAAAAAACACTGTTGTTTTTTCTGACTTATATATACTCTGATATTTAGAAATATGACTTTAACTAATTGTTTGTATTCATACTTATGTAACTTTTATTAAGATGTTAAGAAGGGAAATATAGAAATTGCGAGTGGAAAAATGGAAGGTTGCCCCATGCTATTATATAACCATATTCTACACATAAATGTCAAAAATTGTAACAGTAAATTGTTTGAATCTTCCACATATTCTTCTTATGAAAATTGAATGATATTGTCAAACTGCTGGCCTGAATTTCAAAGCGAGAAGCTATTTAATAGGAAAGCAGTTCTGCTTTTGATTTTAGGCTATGTTTTTAAGCTTTGTTTTTCGAACAGTAAAAAAAGTATCATTTAATTCTTTGATGTTAGTGATAAAGTTAGTGCTAGTTCTCGCTGCAAGTGCTATTTCCACTCCTTGTGATCTTTCTTTAAATCGTCACATTTATCCAAGTTGTTCTGTTAAATTAGCTGATAGGAGCCATGTAGCAAGCACTTGAACATGTTTGTCTGTCTTTATAATTTATCAAGTTAGTTGCTCATATCTGAACTATAATTTTATTCATAGATTTGAAGTTTCTCATCAGTTTCAAGAAAGAGACAACAGAGAACATACCAATGTTAAAATCTGTCAATTTTCCTAAAGCAGAAGAATTATCTGTGTGTACATGGTTTCTACTACATGTCATTCCTGATAAAGACAAGGAAAAATTCATTTTCCATTTTTCTTCTCCACAGTTTAAAACTGAAAATGGCTTTGCTTTGTCCATTAATCACAATGGGATTTACTCTTATCGTAATGATGTACAATACCATACTCAATTGAAATTAGTTTTGAGGCAGTGGACTCACGTTTGTTGGGTGTGGCATGTGAATGGAACCATTAGGGTATATCACAATGCAGAGCTGTTGACTGAAGAATCAAATAAAGAACCATCATACACAAAAGCATTTCCTGAAATCTCTGGTAGCTTAATTCTTGGCCAAGATAGAGACATGGGAAAGATAAACGACGCTTCTCAAATGTTTGAAGGAAAGTTGACTGGCTTTTATATCTACAATAGTTATTTGATCAAAGAGGATGTTCGCAACCTATTCAATAACAAGCCACCTCAACTTCATATCATTGTGGACTGGTGGCAGTTTAAATACACAGCTATTGGAAATGATATTGTTGAAGAAGCTAGTATGTATAAGTATTTTTAATGGGCTGACAAAACAGTGTTGTATTGCCACTGGGGTAGGCGGGCTAAGTACCTCACTGATTCATCCCTTGTTTATTATTGTCTCTTTACAAGAATGAATTACACACACACACAAAACACAAAACACAAAACACAAAACACAAAACATGCACATGCAATATATAACTACGAAACCACAAGAGACAGCAGAAAGGACTAAGGCAAAATACAAAACCATAAACCTTAATGAGATACTTAAAATAGACAATTACATTTTATTACAATTACAAAAAAGAACAGTGATTCATGCATTAAACTTGCATTTTTAGAACTGAGTACAACCTGAGTTTTGCATACTTTGAATACTTGTTCCTATTTCATCATCTCATGCTATTTCAGTATGTATTCACTATAATTGGGGGAGTGTTAGAACATATAATCAGATGCTGTTATGTAATTTGTTATATGTTGCAGTAGGTGAGCGTCAATTTATTTTATAGGAAACTTCTGTTTAAATGATGAACAATGTGAAACGAACAAAGTATGTGTTTTAAGAAACAGAAATTATGTCTGTGTTTGCAAGAATGGCTTTATGGATAATGGATTAAATGTTTGCCAAGGTATGATAAAATTTATTTTTACTATAAGGGAGGTGTGAAATCTTGAACTTCTTTATGATATTTCTTGTTATTCTCATTTCTTATGCTATCTTACCCTTGTTGTCAGAAGATGTTTCCAGAAGTAGATTTTTGCTATGACCTAACTCCAAACTTTTTGCATTATGGGACAAAATGTTTCGATTTAGCTGTAATTATAAATGTTTGATGGATTAAACTTTTGCAGATCAACAAAATAACAATGAAAAAAATTGTATTTTGTGATCATGAAAATAAGATTCCTTAAAAGAAGTATTTCCCAAGCATGGCATGAAAATTGACATGACATGAACTGTGGAAATTTCTCTTAACAAAATCTAAAAGAGAACATGGAAAGGAAAATGAAAGTGACGAAATTCTTGGAAATGAATTTACTTTTGCAATTTACTTTTATGATCATTGACTTTTGGAATGTTTTGAAAATTTGGAAAAAAATAAATTTCTTGCAAACACTTTCTTCCTTTAAAGTAATTATTGACTGCCAGTCTAGATTCTGTTAATTTTCTATCTTATTTTTTCCCTTCAGATATCCATTTTGTCATCAACTTCAAACAACGTACTGTAAAAAACATTCCAAGCATATCTAACATAGAAATGCCAGAAATCAATCAATTGTCTGTCTGTGCGTGGTTCAGATTGAGTGTTCGTCCAGATGCTTCCCAAAAGGCCTTGTTCCATTACAATACTGAGAGTTATCGTAGTGATTATGACAACGCATTAATGATATGGCTTAATCAGGATTATATTCAATCGGTTTTAAGAGGTTATGAGGAGGATATTTCTGGAACACTATCATTGTCACCAAATGAATGGAATCATATCTGTTGGGTATGGAATATGAAACCTGCAAAATCTGAACTTTACCTGAATGGAAATCTTTATAGGAAAAAGTCTGCCATATTTAGGACTGAACTTCCAAAGAGTAAGGGTAGACTTATTTTAGGTCAAGACATTGATGGTGGCTTGATAAATGACCCTGGGAACATGTTTGAAGGGAAAATAAGTGGATTTTTCATTTACAAGAGGGAACTAAAACCTTTTGAAGTCAGCAGAATGTTTTATGAACAACCAATTGGTGATGATGTGCTGATAGGATGGTGGCAGTTCAAAAACTCAACAAGTGGAGATGAAATTGTGGAAGAAAGAGGTATGCCATTGTATTTTAAATTGATTGAATAAGACTTCAGGTAATGTTAACTGCAGTAAGCTTTAAAAAGCTAGTTCAGTTTCTAGTAGTTAGGTTTGTGATGTTCACATCAATTCTAACCAGTTGAGTTTACTGTGTAAACATTATTTGGGTTAGTAAAGGTAGTTTCAGGCTATGCCTTGTTCTTCAGAAGATTTTCGAACGCTTCTTACTGATGATAAACTATACACATTATTAAGAGAACTGTTTTAGAGAAACTTTTGATGTTGAGAAAATGTTTTTCTTAAATGTAACAAATGATGATAGAACAAAGAAATTGTTGTGTGACTGAATGTGTCAAATAGAACCTATATCCAATAGCACTGAGTCTCTGTAACTAGTATTATGTAAATGTTACACACTTAAAACACATCAGCTGCTTGGAATGCTCTTCCATCGTCTTGTTTTCCTGATGGTTGTGATCTTTTCACTTTTAAGAAGTGCATCAAGCGTTCCATTCTATCTTTATGCTTCTATCTATTGTCTTCTTCATTTTTCCTTTTTCTCTTTCGTTGGATTGTGTGAAAATAACATATTGAAGCAACAAGCTAGTTATTTTCTACTTGTTAAAATTTTTCTTAGTTTTGTTAAATTAGTTTAGATATGTGCAATTGGTGTAGCATAGGCATACCTTTTGTTCCAATTTTACACCATCCATAATATTGTCAAATCATTATGATATTGGGTCTAAGTGCTTGGGTGGGATACCAACATGCAGTGAATTAAAAAGTATTGTATTTGTTTAGGTCTAGGAAATCGAAATACTCCATGCAGAGTTGGTTGGATAAAGTTTGGGGATGCTTGTTACTTTTTCAGTCAATCATGGTTGACATGGTTACAAGCAGAATATGATTGCAATAGATACGATGGACATTTAGTAAGCATTCTAAATGATGAAGAAAATAACTTTATTAAGAATTCCATCCCAGCTGGTAACTATTGGATAGGTATGTAGTAAACTTTGATATATCGGTGTTATGAACTCTGTCTCATATTTGCAGCAGATAAAATTCTTTTAAAATGAAAAACCATTTTTTATGTTTATGAAACTTGCATGATTGTCTGAAGTAAGTTCAACTGGATTTGCAAAATGTCTTTTTTGTATCACATAGTCTTTTTTTGTATCAGGATTATCAGATAGCATTACTGAAAATATGTTCCAATGGACAGATGAAATGCCTTTAAGTTATTCAAAATGGCACAAAGATGAACCAAACGATCATGAAGAAGGTGAAGATTGTGTTGTATTTAATGAAGGTTACTGGAATGACTTTCCTTGTGGAAACAGCAATGCAAATCACATTTGCAAGCAATCTCTTGGTATGTGCATTCTTCAATTTGATATTTGTAAAATTCCATGGGATTTTAATAACTGATAATTTAAAAGTTATTTATGGCTTCATATCTTTGTAACCATCATTTTTATTTTTTGACATTTTAACATCATGAAACTATAGTATCAAAATCCCTTGTGATGTGCGCTTTTCAATTAATGCAGAAATACTCATTAAGAATGAATTAATTGTGCTGAAGTTCTAATGATTGATAGTGAATGATGGAGTTTCATGTGCTTTAACTTGGTTTTATAGTCATACCAAAGAAAAAGTCCAAGACTGACAAAACAGGTAACATATGCATTCCAACTTTGCAATCGGACCAAAGCATACATGTTAGCTTCAGTTCCTAATGTGCTCTTCATTAGTAGATAACTACGGTATCGATGTTACAAACTTATTTGAACTTGAAGCTTGGAGTTTGTTCTATGGTTTTTCACTTTTTTTGTGCAGTCCTGTGGAGTGTAACTCCTAACTTGCAACGGAAAGAATTTCAATCATTCAGTTTGTTTATTAATTACATGCAACTACCCAGTTGTCCTTTACCGATGATAGTGGCAGGACTACAAATTTAAATGGTTTACTCATTTTTCTTCTTTTTGTAGATAAAATTCTCATTGGCAACACTTGTCCATCTGGTTGGAAAAGTTTTAACAAATCCTGCTATTTATTCAGTGGTTTGTTTGGAAATACATTGCATAAAAAAAAGTGGATTGATGCAAAATACTACTGTAATCATCTTGGTGCAGACTTGGTTAGTATACTGAATGAAAACGAGAATGACTTCATTTATACGAAGTTAGTGAAAGCACATAAAAATGAAGAGGACATCATTACGAAGATATGGAAAACAGTGACACAAGAAACATCTGGCTACTGGATAGGTAATTTAATTCAAAACTGCTATTGTTGATTTTTGATAGTTTGCTTGTTTAGATTTATCCACAACATTTTGAACCTTGATCGGGTTTTATAGAACAGTGATTATGGAATCCAAACTTATGTGTTTCTTTTAAAAGCTTCAATATAACAATCTTACTTAATGAGAGAACGGAATAGATAGTTTGTTGTTTGTATTGTTGGTTTATTTAATGGAGTATCAGTCTACAATAATTTTAACTATTGGAGGAATTTGTGTGAGAATCTAAATTTGATAATTCTGAACATTAGGTTTATAGCAGCTATTATTCTTTCAGTGACTCTAGTCAAAGTGGTTTGCAGGCTTATACAGGTCGCGCTGTTTATAACAAAAATAAAGGTGTTGCATGGAAGTTATATCAAAATAATTAAAAAGCAATGCTTTATTTCAGGTTTGCATGATAATATATTCGAAGGGAAATTTATGTGGACAGACAAATCTAATTATACCTTTCAAAAATGGCAAAAAGAAGAACCAAATAATAATAATAATGATGAACACTGCATCGAATTTCATTCTGGTGCTTGGAACGATCTACCTTGTTATTTAAAACGATCTTTTATCTGCAAACAGAATTCAGGTAATAGCAAAAGTTGTCAAAATTGTTTCATTGGGTACAATGATTTAACATTGATTCTATCGAATTGATAAAACAATTAATTAGTTGCACCAAATAATTGGCCTTTCATTGGTTTGAAATTGGAGAAAAACAAAAATTCAGGAAACATCTTTCTGTTTAAATTGAAACTGTTCATAAAGTTTAAACAGAATCTGATCAATTGACATGGTAACCTCAATTCGTGTTCTTCAGGAAACAGAGAGCTATGTGTCGACCTGAGCAGTTATTTCTTTCCTCTAGAAAATGTTACTTATCTACCATCAAACAACATAGTTTGGACAAACTTTGCTGGCCATAGATATCTATTTAGCGATTTTTTTGGCAACAACATAAAGACATTGTCATGGAATGCTGCCGAATTATTTTGTCAATATTTCGACGGACATTTGGCTAGTATTCAAAGTCAGTTGGAAAATGAATATTTGTATAAAGTATATTCAGATAACTTCGGCAACAGAACTTTTGAATATTGGATTGGTATGTTGGATGAAAAGTTTAGAGTAATTCTGCTCCATTCTTGAAGCTCCTACAAAAAGATGTTTTTTACGATATCTGAGTTCAGTGATAAGACTAGGTTTTGTAATGCCAAAATTGTTACGTTATTATTGAACCTTTTTTGTAATATTTTGCATTTATTTATTATTTTAGGATTCAATGACGTAGTTAAAGAAAACGACTTCAATTGGGCAGATGGATATTCTGGTAACTACACAAACTGGAAAGAGAAAGACCCAACTGATAGTAATGGTAATGAAGATTGTGTTGTCTTCACTACAAATGGTCAATGGAGGGATTTGCCTTGTAGTGGTTTCAAAAATTTCATTTGCAAATCTTCTGAAAGTAAGTTGGTCTTCTTGGATTCACATTACCTGATCAGGGTGGCCAGCAGACCTTGACAACCCTGAAAACCTTGAAAAGGCTAGAATTTAAAAAAATGACCTTGAGGGCCTTGAATAACCTGTAGAAGTCATTCAATGACCTTGAAAAGTTAGGAAATTTTTATCTATCGTGATTTTCTGTAAATAATATTTCAGTTAAGTATACAAGTTGCTATCATTTTAACAATATCTATAATTATTGTTTCGTGTTGTTTAAGAAGCACAAGCACTGTCTCTGGAACTCTACAAACTTGAACAGAGATAACATGTACATTTCGTTTAATTTGATCCTTACAGTCAACGCTAATTTTTTTATTGGCACATTGGACTAGCCCCAATTATAGCAACATTTACTGTTGATTATGAGATTGCTTTGAGAATTACTGTTTTGTGTCAGTGAAATTGTTTGAATCATTTAGATTTTTTCCCGGAAATTACTAGAAAATGGCCTTGAATGGCCAATCCTGCTGATACTTAAGTATTCCATGAAATTTATGTTTCCCGGGTATGAATGCCCTTTAAAACTTAAATATTGTTTTACTGTTGTAGAGGAAGAAAAAATAAAAGCCAGAAAATCAGGTAATTCCATTTGATTTAAAAGTTATCAAATCATTGGATTATTGAGTTTTTAAGCAGTTAGGTTTTAAAATCACTTTTTACTTGAGGATGCAGTTTTTCTTAAGTGAATGATATTCATGTGTCCATTTAGATAAGCTTTTGCCAATCCTACTTCCCATTTTAATCATCCTCATCTGTCTAATACTTTGTGTCATTGGAATTCTTTGCCGGAAACGTAGACATCAAAGGTCGAAAAAAGGTAGACTGCATTATCAAGGATCCACGGTGATGTCGCAGAACAGTAGGTAGTGATAGATATTCAGTAAACGTATTGACTATATTTATCTCCATGTTTTACTGATGTCGTGTTTTATTTTTAATTTTAAGAAAGTTTTTTGAAATGAAAAGTCTAATGTCAGACAAATCAGACAAATGGGAATTAAAGCATAGATCCATCAAAATAATCAAGGAGATTGGAACTGGTGCCTTTGGAAAGGTGTATTCTGCATCATTGGATATGAGTACTTACAAAAACTCTCCATATGTTAATCATGCAGAAAATGAACCTTCACGCACTCAGTTTGCTGTTAAATATTTGAAAGGTATGAAGTTTCATTTCTGGATGACTTTTGGCATTCTTTTCGTAATTCTTGTAGATATGCAGTTTGAAGAAGTGCTTTCACTTAGTAAAGCTTATTTGTTTTAATGCTGTTACCCATGCGCGAATATTTTTTTTAAGTAATTTGTTTTTGTCGGTCGCATAAGATTATAATGAAACATTGGATTTCAATGACTGGCGGCAGTTTCATTGAGTATGCATATTTTCAGTTATGCTATAGTTTAGTATTTTCTCTGAGTCAATTGCATGTATGAAGCATTTGAATTTTGCACCTGTTAAATTGTTACTGCGGCCAGACAGTTCCAAACTGCTAACGCACTAGTACCTGGATGCACCTGGAAGTTATCAATATGAGCAGCTGATAAGTATAAAGGCTATGGACAAAGCCAAGCGACAAAGACAAGTGTCGTGACATTAATGTTTCTATAAATGTTTTCTCGAAAGTAACCATAACGTTACAACGTTTTTCGCTTTAATTTTCGCCAATGAAATAACAATTTGAAAACAAGTTGCTCCATGTAAAGTTGTCGCTTCCCAAGTAATTGTTGGAGAAAAACTATGGTAAATATCCAAGTCTGTATATCTGTATTTACACGCAATCTTATTCACAGCTATCTTTTAATTATCAACCATTAACGATTCATTCTCCTTAATGTTCATTGCAACGATACTAAATATCTGTTGCGGTATTGTGTACCAAGGATTAAATGGTAAAAGGGCACATCTTTGAGAGACGTGATCAATACCGCTATCAAATGTTTTGTATCGTTACATTTTAAAAGTTTGACTGAAAACAATAAAACATGCTTTAGTATCCTTCATGTAAACTGGCATTTCTATCTTACAATTCCAACATAAAATCGGAGTAAGCCTTGTACTAATTTTATATACAACAATTTTCAAGTTAACACTTGTCTGCAAAGATATTTCATTTTATTGAATTGTATTACAAAACGCGTAAGATGTTTGTAAAGATAGTTGTTATTGCTTAACTCAAATTTGTTTGAGCTATTAATTAAAATCGACGTTTTTTTTGTTTTTTTTTTCAAAATTTCGATGCTCACGGGCTAGATGAAATAGCATATAGCTGTCGTAAGACACAAAAGATTTTCCATTGTTTAAGACTAGACTTGGAACTACGTAATTTTTTCTCTGTGTAAGAGTAGCGCACAAATAATAAAAATGGCAGGGAAGTTTCAGTGTTTCACGTGTATTTATAACGTGAGTTGTTTAAAGAAGAAGGAGGGTATAGTTTTGAATTAGAATCAAGTTTGTTGCTGCTTTGGGTTGTCTAAGATGAAGTATTATAGATAGTTGAAGGATTTCTACCCTGGTGTTAATGCACAGCAGTTTCTCTTCCAGGAAACCTGATTGTTTACTTTTTTGTTTATTCCAGATTCTTTTATTCTTTCCATTTATATTTTGAAATAGCTAAACATACTTAATTAAGTCTTTCCAGAGAATTTTTTGAACTTATGTATTTCCAATTTTTTTTAAACAGTACATAAGTGATAAATTTATATAATAAGTTTTATGATTTAAGGAGATTGTTGATTACGATATTATATTTATTTAAGTGAGTAAAACCTTTTGCTTTAAACTGACTTTATGATCAACTTACCTTATGAGCCTATAGAAAAATTTATTTCAATTTCGTAACTTATAGATAAATGAAACTGTTTTAAATTGGAAGTGAGAATTGTTGTGAGGTGATGCGTCACCAGTGGGAATCTTTCATTTAATATGAGTAATATGAGTTAAGAAATGAAGATAATTCAAACTATTTGCCATGTTTGATAGCGATAAAATACATAATTTTATTAATTAAAAATTTTTCGGCTTACGTCATCAGTATAAAAAAAATTTGGCATAAGCCGAAAAGCTTTTAATTAATAAAATCATGTATTTTATTGTTAGAATGAAGATGTTTTAATAATAGGTTTAGTGCTTCCACTAAATTTGAGACGTTTTTTCAGTTTGTACAGTGTATTAGCACTTAATAAATTTTATAAGTATTTTTATTTATAACAGGTAACACAAACAAAAGTATATATAACAGCATTTATAACAGCAAACAAAGAAAATTACAAAAATGATTGGCTACCTTATTGAGACTTTCTCATAGAAAACGGTTGATTCATCTTACTCACAACCTTTATAGCAATTCCTTATCTTGATTTCAAGTAAACCTATTTTCGCTCCAGTCAAAGCTCTCATAAAACTCTTTTGTAGCATCAAACTATTAAATCTGACTTAGTGCTTACGATTACTCCTCAAAAAACATAAAATGTCAAAAACCATTAAGCCCGATTTCCATGTGTGTGTTTCCAGCGGGCGGGCGCACAAATTACGGCTTGTATGACATCATGCGCATGCGCTTCAGGAGATTATTTTTAAATTCCCAGCGAACTTGAGCGAAAAAAGCAACGCTCGTGAAAGTTAAAATTTTCAAACTTTTTTTGTGCGCTCAGTGCGAATAGCCAATCAAATTTAAAGATTTTAAAACAAAATGGCGTCTGAACAAGTAGAACCACTGACTTCAAATGAAAATGAAAACACTGAAGTACCAACAGCTGTTCGTGAGAAGTCCTGTGAATTGGTGGATAAGGAACTTCTTATAGAACTTGTGAGAAAGCAACCCAGTATCTGGAATATGAAATCGCCTCATTACAAGGACATATTTAAAAAGAAGGTTGCCTGGAATTTTATAGCTGAAGCTATGGGCACCAAAGATCAAAGTAGGTTTTCTATTTTTTAATGTTTATTTTAATGAATTTCATATATAGATGCAGACATAGATATAGATATAGATGCCTTTTGAATTTTTGTATGTAGCTATCAAGTAAATTACAATCTTTAAGTAGATTATACAAGCATGAGCGAAGAGTGTAAACAAAAGATCAAGCGTTGTTCAAGTAAATATCTCAAATACAGAATTTATATTATAATGTGAATTGTTGTTATGCATTTCCACCATGGCCAAATTTGAGATTTTTTTCTTTTCTAATCAAATATATAAACAAAAGAAATTCGACTTATCATTATCTTTATGGATCAATAATTTCAGGTCTTTTTATTTATAATATATATACACCAAAAAACCTTTTCATAATGATGTGTTGCAATGAAAAGTTTTTGTACTGATGATGTGATGTAGAAGAAGCTTGGTGATATAAAAATTATATTTGCCCATGTATACATACTTATAAATACATATTAGCTACTGAAAAACTACAACAAACGAAATCAATTACAGCACTTGATTTAGTGAAAATGACTAGTTATTACTGTTTCTTTTGGTTTTAGTTCCAGAACTCAAACGCGATTGGAAAAATCTTCGAGATACTTTTGCAAGATGTAAATCAAGAAGGGATGCAAAAATGAAGAGTGGATCAAAAGCCTCAAGATTACCAACATGCAATTTCTTTGAGGAACTCTCATTTTTAAATGATACTGGTGATTCTGCTATGAGGGAGCATGTTACGAGTAACATTCCTGAGGTCATGCATGTGGAACTTGAAGAGTCAATTGTTGGGGAATATGTTGACGAGGTTGATGATGAAAGCATTGAGTTTGATAAAAGTATTTTAGATGCTGCATCTTCCAAGAAACTTCGATCTCCTTGTGACCCATTTGAATCCAGGAAAAGAAAGAAAGCAAATGACATGAGTGAAGTTGACAAACAACTACTGAACGAACTTTCCAATGTTAATAAAACGATTTTTTCTGAAAAAGAAAACTTGGAACCTGAGGATTCTGATACACACTTTTGTAAAAGTTTGATTGAAGTGATGAAAGGTTTATCAAGTGAACAAAATATGCTGGCTAGGGCTAAAATAAACCAAGTTTTATTTGATATCAAATTTGGAAATTGACATATTTTCAAGTGAGGTTTGTAGTAACCACAGAATACCATCTCATATGAACATAAAGTTTTATGTGATGCTGAAATTACAACTGTCCATTTTTCAAAGATTTTATTCAATATGCTTATGTTTTCAGTATTTTTAATATCAACTTGAGTATGTCAAACCCCACTTCCCTCCCACTTTGCTCTTATTTGACACTGAATAATTTCTGTTGATTATTTTGTTTTATATTTTAATATTATATATATATACATATTATGTGTAAGAAATGTATGTCACGAAATAAATCTCGAACATCTTTAGCGAAGTTGGTAGAATTTTTTCTAATCATAATCATAATCATCAAAATGATGACTTTTTTATAATGGAGAAGATTACTCATCGACGCCATATTTGTTTATGTTTTTATATTTTTCCCGCTCATTGATTGTCCGCTTCTCGGAGTTTGTGCGACTGCAAATCATACGAAATTTTTTCGATAAGCGAATCTCGAGCGCCCGCCCGCAGAAATTATACGTATGGAAATCGGCCTTTACCACAACATTAATTTTGCTGCCGAGGTGAGAGCCCACCTTTTACGAATCAAGATCTTTTCCTTTTTATACATGTTTGAAGAAAAATGTCATAAAGTTTATTTGAATAATACAGGTATTTTTCAAGAAGAAATGCATAATTTCTCAAAATACACTGACACCTTTTGACTATTTGTTTATACAGATATACAGATTATAAAGGGCTTTTGAGTAATATCAGAAGTGAGTGCATTTCTTATCTTTTATATGTATATAAAACAGCTAGAATTCATGTGACAGAAAAGAATCTGTTTATTTCTGAGGAGAACTAACGCAAGCGGCTACAGAGGAGTTAGTATTGATATTTTGTAATTCTTTATTATCGCTTAAAGATCAAACAAGATTCGCAAAAATGCGACTATATATTTCCCCTAGGTTACGAAAATTTTGTCAATTATTGTACGCATTGATAACCATAAGAAAAATGTATCATTAAATAATTACAATGATATAACTCATAAGCCTTAATCTCAGATAAAAAAGTCCACAGCGTAGAATTGAATCTAATACCAGAAAAGAACTTATTTTGAACTAATTCTGAAATGAAGATGTTCTTACAATTTTTGCGGAGAAGTTAAAAAGTGACTGTGAAGTTACTATGGGCACAGGTAAAAACTATGACTGAAATTACATTGTGTAAAGCAATTCTGTCATAATAAATCTTTATTCTTGCTGACTCTTGACAAGTTCCTTATCCTTTATGCCATAAAATCAAAGAAAACAATGTAATTCAAAATAACAATTGCTTTTTGTAATTCGGATAAAACTTAAACATACAATCCAATTTGTATACAGGTTAACAAAAGAAGAAAAGAAAACCTAATGCCAATACTACTAATATATAATATTAAAAATACTTTGAGATAGACATATAAACAAATAACTATCAAAGGCAATCAGAACCCAATCTCTGCTAACAGAATATTATGTGTAAAGAAGGAAGAGTATTTTCAAAAAAAAGAAGGGCTTAAAATGGCAATTTATAAAATTAAATTCAAGTACACCCCTTCTTTATAAGAACTAGTAAAATCTGACCTGAGGCTGGCTGTTCTTATTTTTGACGCTTTTCCAGCCTGAATATGAAAATAATAAACTTCGAAACTATTTACAACTGCTCGAGAAAAAATTCACATCCTGAACAGTTCTTATTTTACACAAAAATTCAGGCTCAGGCTGTTCTTGACTTTCGGAACAGTGACTTGAGTCACAGGTTGTTCCTAATGTTGTTCTTATTTTTGGCTAAATCTGAGGCTTGTGTTCTTATAAAACTGTTCTTACAAAAAAAAGCATATATATACATATATAACATGTCTTTTTCAAAAAAATATGTTCACACATTTAGGTGATAAAGAGATCTTTAGTTTAAATCCCAAATGAAAAAAAACAGATTTCGGTTGTGAAAATATAAATTTGTAGCTATATAAGAAATAATATATATATACTACATAGCTGAAAAGCAGAAGTTTGTATCCTGGCTTGATTTAGTTTACAGACTGTTATTTATTAGAATGCGTTTTGATTTACATTCGTTGTTCATAAGGTGTATATATAATATCAAAACAGGCTTTCATTCAATATCAAAACAGTATATATATACGTGATCATGGAATTCATTCATAGTAAACTGTTTCTGTTGTTAGGTTGAACGACTAGGAAACACACTTGTTTTTTCTAAAGTATTATACGTAATTGGTTTTCTAAACTTCTTTTGGCATATACAACATCACGTTTCCACATGCAGTTTTTGATTTGGTGTTGTTCTCCACAAAGAAGAAAGGGTTTCCTTCTTTATCATGATGATTGTGTTTTCATAAAAATAAATCTTCAGCCTGGCTTTTTAATAATGAATTTTCGCCTTTGCACTGAAATCACAGCTTCAATGCTTTCCAAGCATTTATTACCAAATAAATACATTGTGATCAGCAAAACCAAACAAAACATCCATGACATTGATATCACGTTTTTTCTCTGTTTTCACATGTCCATTCATAATTTTTTACAAAACTTTTTAGCACAACACTTAAACAATTTATTTCCATCATTTAACGTTTTGAATCATCTCAAAAAAGCTAGCAGAAAGCAAAAATCTTCCACTGTCTAACTGCACTGACTAAAAAAAGATGGCGTACAACATTACTGAAAACTAGCCTCTATTCTTATCTACCTTGGCTAGGCCAGAATTCAATACTGAACTGCGGCTATAAAAGTGAACTCAGGAGAAGAAGAAGGAAAAAGCCGATTTTAACATATATTTCGCCCTACGGGGAAATATATAAAAATACATTCAACTTATTTGTCTCAAAAATTCTGAAAGAGTCTTTCTGTCAACATAAAAAAAAACATTTACTATTGATAGCGACCCAGTTACAATCCTAATTTTAAATATAAATGAGACAATAACATAATGAATTATGGTATGTATTATGGTAATTTTTAATGAAACCTTAATTTTTGTTCTGACTTCAAATTGGGCAGGTGTTTGAACTAACTGGATTCACACAAGTAATTAATATTCCATAAAATTGTAGCGGAACCTCCTGACTTTAGCCATTGTGTCTGCTAAATGATTGATTAAATTGTTTAGTTCTATTTGTATATTTTGCATATTTGCCGCTGACAAAAGGCCGCACCTTTTAAGGCTGCTTTATTAATTTTTAGATTCTGCAAGTGAAGAAGAAGTGCGCGGTTTTCAAGCAGAAATCGATTTGATGAAACGTATCGGTCATCATCAAAATATCATAAACTTGGTTGGTTGTTGCACAGTCAAAAATCCTTTGTGTTTGGTACTGGAATATATGTCTCATGGTGACCTTTTACGATACTTGAGACTAAACAGAACGAAGGTAACAAGATATTTTTCCAAATTTGGTAACTTTATTCCTCCAATCATTGATGAAATAACCTTATTATAAATTTTAGAAGCCATTTGTTGATGATACTGAGCGATACGATATACCGAAGTCAGTACAGATAGAGATTTCATCTCAAGATTTACTCAGCTTTGCCTGGCAAATTGCTTGTGGGATGGTAAGTAACGGTAAAAACATGAAATAATTGTAATGAATCTTCTCCTTAACGCTTTATTCACACAGGTCATCTGTACTAGATCTGCCCCTTTGTTCCTTTTAGGAATATTTGAGTGGTCAAAATTTTGTCCATCGTGACTTGGCTGCACGAAATGTTCTGGTTGGTCCTGACAAAGAAGTCAAAATTGCAGATTTTGGACTTTCCAGATTCCTTGATAACGATATGGTCTATACCACAAAAACGAACCGGCGACTACCAATTAAATGGATGGCGCCAGAATCGATCTACAACAACGAGTTCACTGTTTCTAGCGATGTGTAAGTGTATGTTTGAAGTGTATGAGTTATATATGGTATCACTTCTCAATTTGTTACTTCAGTTTGACTTTTGGCTTCTCCACAAATGATTATACATTTCGGTATTTTAGATGGGCCTATGGAATTGTATTATTTGAGATTTTTACGATTGGTGAGTGAAGTATTCTTTGAACTTCTTGCAATATTGACTTTCATGGTGTTTCTTTATAAAGTAACAACTGGAAACGATATAATTCTCAATTCTAAAATTTGAAGGTGGTTCACCATATCCTGGGATTAGCAATTCAGAACTGCTTCAACGATTAAAGAAAGGATGCAGATTGGAGAAGGTTGATAATATCAGTGATGACTTGTAAGTTTTTGTAGAATTAAAGTTTTTTCAGGATTCTTCCGTTGTTATTTTTAAAGGAGAATGGAGGTTAATTTTTTTTCATAAATCCTTCCTGATATAAATAAGAATCGTAGAACAACACTAAAACTTCCTAAGGCGCATAAGAAATCTTTTTACAATCGAATTTTGGAAGTTTGTTCCATTACATAGTACGTATACTGATGTAACTACAGCTGCCGTTCTAAAATAGTTTCACTTAACGAATGTTTCACTTATCCGAAGAAATTAAGAGAGTTTGATAAGGCAAATCCAAGGGACCGGAAAAATGGTTCCACTTAATGAAAGTTAATGGAACTTATCCGGGGTTCCATATATCGAGCGGCAA
Source organism: Turritopsis dohrnii (assembly GCA_027922465.2). NCBI lineage: Eukaryota > Metazoa > Cnidaria > Hydrozoa > Anthoathecata > Oceaniidae > Turritopsis > Turritopsis dohrnii. Next base: position 880,057 of record BQMF02000118.1, on the reverse strand, counting down.
CTGTAATAAAAATAAGTAGCTCAAATTACATGACGGAAATTGATAATCATACCGCTATGACAGAAAAATCTGATCCGGTGACTGTGAGTCCCATTATGAGCTTACCTTTCTTATTAAGAACGAACAAATGTTAGCAGAGGCAATAACAAGACCTCTGTTATCCTGTAATTTTTTCATTTTCCTCATCGATAACAGAAAATGATCTTTCAGTGAAGGGAGTATAACTTGAAGAATATCGGATATTTTTGCTTATCAATACCATAAAAACGGTCTTTCTTTTAAATAATCTGTAATAATTGTCTTTTGTAGTGTCATGCAGTACTACACTTGGATATTTCCCTAACCGCTCTATTAATTGACATTTAGTAATTAATGCTTTCTACTTCAAAGACCCACCCGCTCTGTTAATTGACATACCGCCCAATCCACGGAGAATTTAGAAAAGAAAGGATTGTAAGAGTTCATGCGATGTTGCTCTAAATTTCTAAATTTCTCTAATTTGTGAAGCACTAATGGCAACCTAAGTTCCTTGTTATCTACATTATTTAAGAAATTTTCTGTCCCTCCCACATGTTGTCTCTACTAAATAATCTAGTCTCTCCCTACAATGGCTAAGGAAAGGTAATTGTTTTTGAATTTGAAAGCTCGTGTTTTTCCTTAAAATTTTCTTCATTGCAACAATTTGTTTATTTCCAACTGTGAAATCTTTCCATTCTTCAGATACGAAATCATGAAATCGTGCTGGCACAGTAATTCAAAGCAAAGGCCAACCTTTGAAAGTTTACGCGAGTCGTTTGAGAAGATGATATCAGACACTGCTGAGTATGTGACATTGAGTATCGATGGAAATGCTGATTATTATTTGAATCCATCATTTCTAACTTTCGAAGCAGAGGAAGAGGAAGAGGAAGGTGATAACAATGTGGAGTCGAGTATAACGAATAACCCAATCGTCTCTGTCTCGTGATGCATGACGAATGAACATATTTTTAGGATTTAGAACTAAACATCTTTTAATTTTATTACACTTATACTGTAATATCAGATATACGTAAATATTATTTCCGATCAAGAGAAATTTGGTATGTAAGTAAAAAACCCTTGTTTCAATCCTTCAATCCAGACGTGGATTTTAGACGGAATACACAACTACAGTGTCGCTGCTGCGAATGTCAATATTATAAATTTTAGAAATATCCTTCTGTCGATTTCATTTTTATTATAATACATTTCAACACATTTATCCATACGTATCCATACGTTGTTCAAGTAAAAATCACAGTTGAAATTATTAACCTGACATGTTTTTTGCGACATCCATCAACAACTGCAAATACGACAAGATACACACGAGACGTGTTTTGTTTCTCCATGCTGGAAGATTGCTGAAACTGATTCATTACGTACCCGAAAAAGTTGGAATTTTGGAGTAAGGCATTACTTTCTAAAAAGAACAAGTTTAGTGAAAGAATTAAAACGAGGTTCCTCTATACAGGCAGAAGTAAATTCCTGCGAAAGATCACGAGACGGTGCTCTTCTACATTCAAGAAAAAATGTACAATAGGATTGCTTAAATCAAGAATGACTTGAATGTTTCTCACTCTAACTATTATTATTTACAGCAATCAAATAAATTATTGATAAGTTTGTATGAAGATATGAGTACCGAGTAGACATCAAGGTGAGATCGACGATATAAGCAACCATTCTTGCGAATTTCTTGTGATTCGAACGTTTATTGTTCTTAGAAGTTATTTGATTGGTTTTTAAAAAATAAACTACACGCTCCGACATCTCACCACATTCTGATAATGTTGTGTTGAAAATTGTTGAGTTCAATAGCAACAGCATGATGATTCACGAAAGTAGCTCTTAATTTGCACTTGTTCTTCCTGCACAGCAAAATTTCACTCGTCCTTTGTACTCCCTTTTTGTCCACTACATACAAAAATCAGAATTACAGTGTTCTATTTTCTTTTGGTAGTCACCAATCACATACAATCACATACAATCACATACAATCACACAACCGCAATAAAACACAGGGCCACGTATTAAGCAATCCACTTTTCTCCAATCGTTGCGTGGTTACTCTTAAAACATCCATTTCATTTTTGTTGTATCTATGTTGTTAAACATTTACAATATATTCTTTAAGTATTTTCTCAATACTTACGCGAAAAAAAAGAAGAAGAAAGTATTACATTCTTGCATTTTTAACGTGATTACCCAATCTAGGAAGTTGGGATTTTGGAGTATGGCTATAGACCCGTAATGTCTATAAACCCGTAAAAAGAAAATCAATTTGAATAAAATAGTTAGAACGAGATTCTCTTGCAGCTAGAATTATTCCTGTTAATGATTGTGAGACCAGCATAGCTTTGTGCTGATGTTGTAGTGGTTAATACATTTAATTTAATGACATTGTAGATCCACAATGCTATATATGTGCACTTCCTTGTTCTTATAATAATCTTCTTTTTTTGATATGGAAAGCAATTCCAAATCACACACACACATCACCCCTAACCTTTTCATACATTACATCATTGCATACATCGCCTCTTTTCTAAGTTTATGGATGACTACGTATTTAACCTTAAAAAAATGTAGGAACAGCGAAAACGTCATTAATACTCAGTTTGAAAACCAGACATTGTTTTTTTTTGTGATCTAATCAATAAAAAGGTGTATTCATAACACAGCCACAAACTAAGCACATTCACTTTTAACTTCTCCGATCGTTAAGTGGTTGCTCTCCACGCACCTAATTCAATAATAGCTAGTTCAATTCATTTTTTTTGTATAAACATAAAAAATTTAAATGAAATATACGTATCTATCTTGTTAAACATTTATAACAAATTCCTTAAATACTTTTTAAGTTCTTGTTAAAAAAAAAAAAGGAAGAAGATTGTAAATATTCGGAAATTTACGTAACGTAGTGCAGGCGAAATGGTTTTCAATGAAACACGATTTGAAGAATCTTACTTCAGTGATATGTACATTTTATCTAAGCAGCAGTTTTGGATTCTAGCAGCAATTAATGGATTTGTTTCTATCAATAATGTTATTCTAAACACAATCGTAATTGTTGCATTATGGAAAACTAAGCAAGTGTGTAACATTGCAATGAAATTAGTCTTCATTATTAACATTTACGATTTTTTCATTGGGTTACTCACCAATTCCTGTGCCGTCCTCATACTTGTAAAGTTTTATCAAGATCGGTATTCCAAATTTCATGTTGCAGCCCAATTTATAATTTTCTTTTTTCCAATGACATCGTTGTACATGTTACTGCTTCTTGCATATGATCGCTTTGTTAGGATTCGCTATTTGTCAAATCACGATAGAGACATTCGAGTTCGTAGAATCAAAACTCTGTTGATTTTATTACCCATTTTTGTGTTCACCCTTGTTACACTGAAATGTGTGGCAACAAGATATGGTTATATTGCAATTGCAGAATTGTTATTAATTGCACTTGACTGGTTAATTGTAATTAGTTTGTGGATACTATATGGAAAATCTATAATGCTGATGCGTCAACACAAAAAACTAACATCTAGAAGTAACATTCTTTCCAATGCAGATGTAATTGTAACAAGACTGGCATCAATATTGATAGTGACAGTTTTTGCTTTTTACACACCGTATTTTATCGCGTCCATCCTTCACAAAGTTTGGCCACGAAGCCAAACAGCCGTATTCTTTAAATATTTTACAGGGACGATTGCTTTCATGAATTCCAGCGTTAACGCCTTGGTGCTCATATACTTCAACAAAAAGATTAGATCATTCATTTGCAGATCCGCACCATTTAAAATGACGATTTCAAAAACTATTTCCTCTCCTGAAGTTCATGAGAGACTCAACGATACGTCTGCTTTATGAGAATCGGTGTTAAAGGTGGCGTGTCAATTGGAAAGCCTTTTATAAAAAACCTGTTAACAATGATCCGTATCATTTAAAAGAAATTGTTCAAATGGATAATCTGTTTTGCAGCACCTAATGGAACATGACGTTCTTTGGTTTTATGGAACCATAAACATATTATTTTTAACAGCCATTTCAATCTAAAATGAAATATTTATGCAAATCCAACTGTTTTTGGATTTCTGCGAAAGCAAGAAATACCTTAAAACCGGCTCTGTTCTTTTTTTTCTTACTATCCAAACCCAGCGATTTTTTGATCTGGAAGTTCATTGGTTCATGCAGCCGCGCCCTCTCAAAATTCATTGGTGCAAAAAGCGCCACTATTACGAAAGGGTGCTAATTAACTTATAATAGCGCTGCTAGTTTATTGGTTTGAATTTCCGCTATGTGATCATCCGGGTATTTTTCGACATCACAATTACACGCCGTTCGCATAATGGTAGAAGAAACCGAAGGAAACCACTTAGATTTCCACGTGTTAATTGATCAATATTGAACAGATTTAAAAGAAGATTTAAGGGAGAGAGGAGGAAAATTTATAATTACCTTACAATACTTATACTGCGTTCATTCTTTTCTAAAAACAAGTTCTCAATGTTTTATAAAAACAGTGTGTGAAAAGAAATGCTTTTATTTTCTGGAAAATGTCTGGGATTCTTATAAGCCCTTTCTAAATACAAAATATCCTTTGTTTTATGTGTGGGATGTAGTGCTTTTAAAGCTCTGGATACATACAGCTCAGCTCAGTTTCCTCTTCAGCTCCAACAACATACAAGAATGTCTCGTATACCCTCTGCCTGTGCATCCTTTTATGTTTGATGTTTCTTTAGCTATTTTAGCTTATTTAGCTACTTGTATAGTTCTTGGCTGGATGATCAATGTCTTGAATTAGGAATGGGACTTAGTATTTACGTTAGCAAATTGAAACTCAAATTTCTGCTTTCAGATATGTTTGCTAATTTTGGTAAGTTTAGGTCATATATATCTTTCATAATCCTAATCTCTGTTTACTTTTTGTGTTTGGGAACTCTTAGTAATTATGAAGATTGACCATACATACGCAATCACTGTGATATCTGAAAGCATATAAATTTGATGTTATTTTGTTCATAAAGTTTATTGGGAGTTAATGTAAGTTTCGTATTGTGTCAGTTATCTTTTCATAATGCCTTGGTGTGTATACGTAATTAAAAATTTAATGTTTTTTAAGTTTCTGAACAAATCTTTATAATCTTTTCATGAATTTAGGTCAGGTAATGTATGTTTCTAAATTAAAAAGATGGCAATGACATATTGTTACTCAAATTAAAGCACAAATTTCTGTTTTCAGTTATGATTTTGTATGTATGATGTATTTTGTATCATTAAAATCTAAGCTTTCATTTTTGTGCTTGTGAATTAGGAATTCTGTTAGGAAGATTGACAAGACATATTGAATTCATAAATTCATAACATTTGCATAGACTTACATGCATACTCATAGCCTTATCTGAATTGATCACTGAATTATTAGTATCATTTGGTACCAAAACAATAAAGAACATCAGGTCATTCAGATATAATCAAGTTTATTGGTGTTTATTGCTACAAAGTTTTGCATAGTGACAATTATGTTTTTTCCAGATTTTTGGGGAGTACATGATCAGGACTTTAATAAATATATATTGCGGAAATGATTAAACCTTTCTTAAACTTCAAGAATGTCATAGTCTTTCTTTTTTCATACTTCAGCTGATTTTGCAGAAATCCTTATGCCTGCAAGGGCATCTTGTTAAATTTTATATTTGCTTTAGTTACAATATTCATGATCTTAGTAGCTTTTTGTCTTTCAGTTAAAGCAATTCATTTCCGCATCTTTCTAAAGGAAAACATGAATGTAAGTGACTCAACTGAAACTTTGCTCTTTCAAACTGTTCTGAATCACAGCCATGGCTGGTCGCATATATCCACGTGCGTTCCCAAGGGAACGGGAGTGTGTAGATATTATCACATTTCTTTAAATAATGTTTTTGCTTAGTTTGGTGTATTGAAACTCATAAAGCTCTCACAGGCAACAATGTTGCAATTTTTTTTGTGTGGTGTTTGCTGAGATATGGGTACTCATTGTTTTTCATTTATTTTTTTTCATTTGTTATATTTATTTGCCAGTAAACAGTAAATTTCTATACAAAAAAAAACACTATGGCTAGGAGACCCTCACAATAGTCAAAACTAAACGGAGGTGATTTTTGTTGCAATTTGCAATTTTTGTTGTGTGGTGTTTGCTGAGACATGGGTACTCATTTTTTTCATTTATGTTTTTCATTTATATATTTATTTGCCAGTAAACAGTAAATTTCTATACAAAAAAAATACACTATGGCTAGAAGACCCTCACAATAGTCAAAACTAAACGGAGGTGAGGGCCACCTAATATAGAACATGACTATAATAATAATGACAAACATAAGGATAATAAAATAAAATAACAGAAAAAAAAAGAAAAAAAAGGGCACAGCGTTTATCCGCTTTAGAGTAGAAAATCAAGGAGCATTTGTATTGATCTAAAAGAAAGGAGGTCACTAATGATTTCAGATCCAACACAGTCATTTCGGGAAGTAAAACATTTGGGTACCGTTGTTGGAAAAGATTTCAGACTTTAATTGCCTGATAACTGAGGGAGCTGGAACCATGCTTAGTAGTCCTCATTTTCGGAAGCTCTAGTAAACCCAAATTTTGACCACGAGTAGGATAAGGACGATTCAACTTTCTAAATCTTAAAGTATTATAAAGGTCAGAAGGAAGTTTAGAGTTCAAATACTGGTGAATGAAAAGAATATTGAGCAATTTAACAAGATCAAAAATATTTAAGATTTTGAGATTTGAAAACAAAGAAGAAGTTGGAGAACGAGGAGACGAAAAGGAGATAAGCCTAATGGCACACTTCTGGAGCATGAGTATCCTGCGAGAAATGTTGTTTGGATACAGCCCCCAGAGTTGACAAGCATACCTCAAGTGCGAGCCAAAAAGTGCATGATAAATATTCATTAAAATAGGTTGAGGTACATAATGACGGATTTTAGATAATCCACTAAGTTTTTTGGCAAGCTCGGAAATGTGAGGGTTCCAAGTTAGATGCTCATCAAGATGAAAACCTAGGTATTTAAGACTAGAACTAGGATTTAGTTTGTTCCCACCCAAATAGAGGTCAAGGTTGTCAACGAAAGTCTTAAATCTGTTTCTGAATAAAATGTATTCCGTCTTCGCAGAATTTAGTGCAATTTTATTGGCATTGAGCCAGTCATTCAAAAGTGACAAATCAAAATTAAGACTTCGACTAAGAGAATCCAAACAGTATCCAAGTTGAAAAAGATTAGTGTCATCAGCGAAATGAGTTACTTCTGAAAATTCAAGAGCTAAGTGCAGGTCATTAATATAAATCAAAAATAACAGAGGCCCTAGAACCGAACCTTGAGGAACGCCATGTAGAATGTGGCAAAGATCAACCTCGAACCCAGGGTCTCTTGCCTTTTCGATATATACGGATAGCGGCAAAGGCATTCAGTTTTTTATATAGTCACATTACAACCAATATAGAGACCAAATATAGTTCGTCGAGTTCACTCGAGCTCATTTCTGCAAAACTTAGTTGTTTACAAGACTTCACCAGCATTCTGGAAAGACGGTGTTTCTGATTTGATAAAGATTTTATTCGTTATCAAGGTTATTACATTCGAAAACCTTGAATGATAAAAGGGAGATTGCAAAATTCGTGTGGTGTTGTGTGGATTTTATCTTTGTATCGAGCTGTGGTTTATTTTGGAGAAACATCCAGAAACAGAAGCAGAAAAGTAAAACTTGAGTGTATTGAGATTCAGACTTCCACAAAAGAAAATATAAATAGCCAATAAAGGCACACAAAAAGTAAAAACAAACTATGAAGATAATACATAAACAACAATACAACAGTGCAGTGGTGAGAGAAGATTCTCATAATAAATGTTTGGGATGAAGAACTTATTCAAATTATTAAATGATTCAACATCGTTATTTATATCAGAATTTGCTAAGTTCACTGGTCAGTAGATGTATGTCTATTTCGACAAAGTTCTATATCTTCTTCATGTAAGTGACCTAAGTATTATCAAGTATACCGTCAACCAACAAAACTTTGAACAGCGTCAAAACTTTGAATGCGAAAAGACCAAACATATTCTGATCTTTAAATTACACATGTCCACACACCAAGCATCATCCATCATACTGTTAATAGTATTTTATTATAAATGAAATCGCTGTCCAGATTCGCGCACTAATTGTTTTATCCCCACAGGAACAAATGCATCACACCACAAACTTTGAAGCGTGCAATGTATAATTAATGTAAAGAGACCCTTTTTTATTTCTCACGCACTATAAACTTTCTAACAAGCATCCACCCTGTAATAAGCACCGTTCTCTAATATGCGCCCACCTCAAAAAAAAAAAATAAAATAAAATAAACGCCCGACGCTTTGCCTTTTGTTTAAAGTGATTATGATGTCAATAAAATAGTTAACACACAAAGATACGCTTTTGAAAGCTTGAAAATTTAAGCTTTTACGAGCGTATCTTTGTGCGCCCATGTATGAATGGGAATCAGCCCACGGGGGGAATCACATCCTTTTCTCACCGCAAAGCTAGTTGGGATCTTTCGAATGTATTAGCTCTAGAATATTTTTCTAAATTTTATTGCGGGTATTTAACTTTAAGATTCTTCACCAAAGTGGCTCCTCCTACTTTTAAAGTCAAAAGGCCTTGTTTGGTAGAGATAAAATAGGAGAATAGAAAAATAAGTACTATTGTTTAAAATAAGATGGAAATTTTATTGATCGTTCCATTACAAAAAACTCAGTCGTAAAATAGTGATCTTGTGAGAGACAAGATAGATAACACAATTAAGAGTTGTGTGCGAGGACAGTTATGGGAGACGAAGAAATGGTGCATACCCGCCGTGAATTATTAAAATCTCGTTCAAGAATTGATGATAAAGGTTAGAGGATTTGATAGGAGATAAAAGGAAAATTAGCTTTCGCCTTCCCGTCCGATGGGACACCGCGAGTGTTTTTTGAAACATAAAATCAGGTATAGAAATTAAAAGTTTAAATCTAGTGAAAAGTGATGAAATTAGTTACTAACGAACTAATGACCAAGGTGTAAAATCCCGAATAACAACGACAATAAAAGTTATCAAAATGAAAAATTTCTAACCATGCCCTGGCTTAACTATAAAATAGTATTGCCAGGACAGATACAAAATTAGATTAATCTAATTTAACAACAGAATCATGACCTATTCACAATTCTGGCATGAAAATGAAATAGACTAAGTCCAGCGTGTTATATCGTCTCCCGTCGTATTTCAGGCCGGAACACTCAAGATGATACCATTGGTCACAATCATCGCAACATATCCACCGGCGATGATTTACCTCATAGATTTCTGCGCATGTGAAACACGTATAGGTTTCTTCTTCGTTTTCAACAACCTCGACATCTTCTACTTCTTCTTCTTGTCTTTTTCCTTCATTTTGAGCCGTTGCTGCTTCTCCTTCGTTCCTTTGCTTTTTGAGGTGTTCAGTTTGTATCGATTTTCCTGGGATGACTTGTTTCGGCCTCTTCCTCTTTTTCGACTGCTCTTTGCCAATTCCCAATTGCGTTGTCAATAGCTCACACGTGGCTTCATTTAGTACGTCCTTGTCAAGGTTTACTTCTTGCGGAATTCTTTTCAAGACTTCGTCTCGGGAAAGGGGGAAAATTCCACCAGCAGCAGACCCTGAAATTATGTTGCGACTTGGAATGGCCGGCATTAATTTTTTTAACAGCGAGGGAAACACCTCCTTTGGTATGCTCCCTGTTGGATTACCACCTAACCTATGAAAACCAAAAGGGTAAACACCTCTCAGTATCCGAATAATTCTATCCTAGTAAAAAGTTAAGATGGTGCAAACCTTTATGTTATGAAAACTAGTGATTCCAGAGTGAGAATTAAGAGAGTTCCATTGGCATAAAGGTATGTGTTTGCTAAACGTACACGTTGATATTGGTTTATCATGAGGCAAGAAAATGTAAATTTTTACCTCCAGCTCGATAATACTTTTTTCCAAGCAACTTTCAGAGGCCGGAAAACTGCCACATCTAGAGGCTGCGTAAGATGTGTACTGCTCGGTACAAGTGTTATAAATTTAATGTTATTAGCTACTTGTGCACGCCTCAATTACTTCAGGGGTAAAATGGGCACCAAGGTTATCTCCGATTATTGCAATAGGTCCCATCAACGTTTGCCTCAGGGGGAGTATGACCTGATAAAAATAATTTAATAGAAGTGTTAAAAGGTATTTTGATTAACCTTTCGTAGAACGAGCACGACTCATATCCATGGTAACAAAGGACCACAAGAACCACAAATCCTATGAACTTGAAATGTGGTCCAGTAATAGACTAAAAAAATCAAATTTCGAAAAAAACTTTCTAAAATGTTACCGCAACAAACCGCGATAGCGATATAATTATACTGACCCCGAAGTCAATGTTTACATATACATATATTTCAGGGACGCTAAAACAAAATAACAAAAAACTAGTTACAAAACACTAAAAATAAAATACGTACAGAATATAAATTATACTTACTAGAAACACAAAATCACCACACTTCACCGTCACAAGTATACCACAAAGACGTTAACACGATGACACATTACAAACTAAACTCAAACATTTATACATCTAAAAAACTCATTAAAAAACGTCACGATACACGCAATACATGAGAGAGACGATACAATACTGAAAACGTAAAATGAAATAACACAAACAAAAGAACAATTAAAGCTTGGCTATACAATCACCATAGCGTGTAGAAACACGAGGAGGAGAACCATGTACTCCCGCATAGAGACGCAAGGCCTACTCGCTCTCAATGCGGGAACATTTGTCACTAACCCCGCATAACCCCCGTTTTGGAAATGGCATTCACAAAGAACGATGACGTCATCATGTGACGAAATTTTTTATACACAAATGCTTAGTAAGATTTCATACGCTGTATCAAATTGTTATTTCATAATTCAAAACTGTTCAACGTTTATTCTCGTTCTACCATATGGACGTAAAAAAACAAAAATATATTTTTAAGTCAAAGGTTCTACGAAGGGTTAACACCGTCCAAGTGTGAGTCATATAATAATCGGGTTTTATTGTCTTTTCAAACCATTGTGCAAAAGTATCACCATCAAACCAGCTGGAAGCTGTTGCTGCATATTCAGCATCATCTGGACCATCCACTGTCCACTCCTTATAGCAATTTTTTGCCTTGTAAACCACCATGGGTGGTAGGAATTGGCCACTTGCGGTGGCAGAAAACATAACACTAAAAATATTACGGTTGTAAAAGTATGAAATGTTAGCAAAAAATTCTTTACTATTCTTTACTATTTCTTTTTTATCATTACCTAAAACACTGTTTTGAATGCTGTTGGGTTTTCTGCACTCGCGTTCCATATCTTCTCGAAACTAGCACTTTTTCATTACCTGTGTCATCCCTCAGGTTGGTCTCATCATAGTTTATAATGTTTGTCGGTGGTATGTCCTGTATATAGATTTAAATTACTTTGAAGAAATAGTAACGTACGCTAACCGTATTGTGCTCAACTACATTCTTTAGCTTAGTTTGCCTTCACCTGCCTGTAAACCTACGTAATTAAAGTCCATGGCAAAGAATAAGTATGCGAAATTTCAGTCAGCTGTGACAACCCAATCTTCCCCAAAGTGTTGTGGACAGATGGACAGACAAATGGACAGACGGACAGTAATTGTCAGATTCAACTGAAATTGAGAACTTTCGAGAGAAGAAAAAATTTCGTTTTTGTAGAATCTTTCGACATTCGGCATCTGCAAAACTGAAGTCAAACGAAAGTTTCTTCCCTTTAGTTACAATTACTAAGGTTGTAGTTGAACCTCCATGGACGATTAAACTTGAACTAAGAAAGATTACCTTCAATTCATCAATTAAATGATCGAAGAATTCATTTATTTCCTTTTCATTTATGCAGCTTCTGGCACGTTTTACTTTGTCCGCCATTCTCAAGGTTAAACTGTTTCTTTTTACGAAGCGCCTTATCCATGCCTCGCTGGGGATATTATCTTTAAAATTTGTTGTTATTCCTGTAAGAAAATGAATGTATTTTTTTACTTAGCAGGAAAAAGCCAATTGCAAAAGAGAGTTGACTTTAAATTTATGATTGCTCCGTATTAAGTAAAAACATTAAAAATTCTGTCATGAAATATTACTTATTCGAACACGTACATGTTTTTCCTACAAGTATAATAAGTATAACCGATTCTGTTTCGGCGACCATATACATTCTTACCAAGTTTATTGATGTATATCTGGATAAACGTTCTCAAATTTAAAACTGTTAAAGGTACATGCCAATCGGCTAGCGCACTCAACAATTTTACAACGGCAGTTTCCATTTCCGCCGACATGGTTGGGGAACGACCATTGTTTTTTGTATGCATGCCTTGAACTTTATTGTAAATTGTACCCACAGAAATATTTGGATATGCTTGTTGCGCCTAAAACAATACACACACAGTGGATTGTCGATATAGATATATTTTATGGTGAAGTGAAAATTTGCTATAAAAGTATAAGAATAGATTGTGCAACAAAAATAGAAAACATTTGATTTTGACTTAATTATAATCGGCGCTATAACGTCCGACCCTAGCTTAACACTGGTCCTTCTTTGCATCGGCCCTAATTTGAATCATTTTTTGAATATGGTCGGTAAAGTCTCCGAAAGTAACACCTAAGGCCAATGGCCAAAACATTGAGATTTTAGACCGTGGGAATAAGGACTGGTTATTTCACTTTCGCTCGCTATATGATTAACAACCCATTCTCATGTACAAATATCAAATAACGCAAAAAATGGTATTTATAAAACTTTGATACCTCGCGGTAAGTATAACCTTCTTCAACCAGAGATTTAGCAGCTTCCAATTCTGCCTTCGTAAATCTTGACGACATTTTTTACACAATGAATACACGAGAAATCAAATGATGATAGTACAACCGATGATTCAACAGAAGGAATCAAAATTCGCACACAACTTATTGCAATGAACTAGCTATTATCAACTTATAACCCAGCATCACCCTCTCTTGAGAATAGTTGCCTTCACGCTCTGTGACGCTGTGTGTCCTTTTCACAAAGTGCCGCTATTAATATGAATTAAAAATTTCCTCACGGGGTGGCGGTTTCTTATAAAATTACCTTATTCGGATGATAACTCTTCATTGATATTTGTTAAATTTTTGTCGATTTTGAGCCTTTTGTTGCTTATAAAAGTGTTGCTTATAAAAAAGCGTGTATCGTATGAATAAATTTTTCCTACTTGATGGAGCCCAAGTTCGTCACACTTTTTTGCCAAAAATTACCTCTTTGAAAATACTTCATTAAAAGATTTAAAGGAAATTTTATATGCTAAAAAATAATAATAATAATCTTACTTATACGACCCCGCCCCCGTCATTATTTGCAATACGAGTTTCATGCGGGCGGGACGCCTTTTTACATTAGCCTGCAGTTACTTTCACAGTTTGCGCAGGGCGCACTGCACATTAAACCCAGCACGTAGGCTATTTCAAAATGCGATCATTGTTCCGTGTGCACATAGCCTTACCGGTGCGATATGAATCGGAAAGCACTCTTATGGGAATTATACTTGATGGATAATTGATGGGTAGCGTGCGAGCTGTGTTGTGATAGAAAGATTCATTTGGTTATATAGTATTATGTGCTGTGTGGTTCGATGTGGTATGTTTATTTTGTTGATACGGTTGTTTAGCTGTTCAAAGTTTTGACGCTGTTCAAAGTTTTGTTGGTTGACGGTACGTTTGTCACAAATGAAGACAGAAAAACACAACTTATAAAATTTTCACACTTCTTTAACCTATGAAGTCTTTCTCAAGTGCCAAGTGTCAATATATACTTATTAGTATACTTAAAATTGATGTTTGTTGTATATGTTAACTACCCTTTATGTATGCTGAAAAAGAAGTATTTTTATTATGAATTCTTGTAGGATCCTGTCAGGATTTTAACCAAATTTTAACATATGTTGAGTGAAATTTGTTGTTTGTTCAAGGTAACTATGTGATCGAAAACAGGATGGTATCTATATATTAATAGCCGATTCTCTGTCTGTTTGTTTGTTTGTTTGTAAGTGACGCAAAATGGTAGATGTGAACTGCGAAAGAGAGTCAGCAATGTAAGATCACACATAAATTATTTCTCTTCTTGTGCGCGACGTCAGTGTGAAACCATTGCATTGAGACCCTAATCGAATGCGACGTTTAGGGAAAATTATCTCGATAACCAATAGGGATAACTGACGTTTTTTGGGGTCCGCCATACAGGCGATGGGGTGACGAAAAATTTGGGTCTAACTTTTTTGGGGAACGGGTCTGTGACGTCATCAAAATCTTTGAACAATGATATCTCTGTAACGGTTGATCGTAGCGGAACGATCCTATACATTTTTTTGATCAGTTTTTCGAGCTCTACAACATGGGAACACTTTCGGTTGCCAATTCCTTAATTTTATTTTTCGTGAAGTCAAAGCATGCTGAACCTTGGCGGCGAACGACGCCGCCTTGGCGGCTAGTTCTGTATGAATACTGATATTTCAAATTTCAGGGAAATTGCTTTTTAGATTGTTATCTTCCCTTAAATCGTCTCAGTCGTTCTTGCCCATTCTTCTCTCTCTGACAATTTGCAGGATTTTTATAACCAAGCTATGTGACGTAATAGTTTTACATGGGATCTTGAATCCATAATGGCAGATGGTTTAGTTTTGAGTAAACGCTGTATTGTCAAGTTTACCTTTATCCTTTTATGTATTTTGCTAAACGATATACATAGCTTAAGATTTAGAATTCTTAAGTCAATGTCTTCTTATGAAAATCCTACAAATTGTCATATACCGTAAAGTATATAAAAATTAGATTACATTTTCTTTCTATGTATGTGCACATGCTTGTTTTAGTTTTTGATCCCATTTCTGGATTGCAACGCTTTGTTTAGACCCACATATTGAAAAATTTTGCTTCAGAAACGTTGTGATTTATATTCATCAACTGAAGCCACTAAATTCTAATAAGGAATTTGAGTGAATGGAAATTAGCTATATAAATTTAATAAGTGTATGATATTTAAATAATGGAAATATTGGTCAATCTGTGATCATAAAATAATGTTTCAACTATGTATTTGTATGTATTTGTGATTTCTGTAGTTTTATTGTTGATAATATTCAAAAATTGTGTCATAAAAAAAATTCATGTTTTCCTCCCAGAAATGATTGAAGATGGTCATCCTCATATTTCTAAGTTATGCTCTTAAATTTTAGCACAGGTATGTGAGCCTACAATTAAAGTTCTTAGAAACTATATTCTTCTAACAAAGACTGCCATAATTCATTATTCTGTTGTTTTTATCAGTCAAAAGAGCATGAAAATTTATCTTGTTCACTTGTTGATTATTTTAAAAACTTTTTGTTGTTAGCCTTTCTCATTGTAAATACATAATGTTACCATACCAGTGCTTTTTGAATTGAAATGATAGCTAAAATAATGTTTTTTTGAATAATTAAATTTTTAGACTCCAATTCTAATCTTCCTCAGCAGTTACTCGGATGATTTCTTCATTTTGCTCGAAAATCCTGCGGTCGTTGTAATATTTTCAGCCAATAGAATTCGTTAATTCGGTAGCGTTCGCCAGGGTCTTCTTTGCCGCTATCCGTATATCGAAAAGGCAAGAGACCCTGGGTTCGAGGTTGGGCAAAGATTAAATTTATAATTAGCAACAGATACAAACTGGGAGCAAAAAGAAAGGTTGGATGAAAACCAACGATTTGCGACACTGCGTATACCATAATGGTTAAGTTTATGGCATAATATTTTGTGATCAACAG
This sequence comes from Turritopsis dohrnii, assembly GCA_027922465.2. NCBI lineage: Eukaryota > Metazoa > Cnidaria > Hydrozoa > Anthoathecata > Oceaniidae > Turritopsis > Turritopsis dohrnii. Next base: position 864,115 of record BQMF02000118.1, on the reverse strand, counting down.
TATCAAATGCTTTTTGTAAATCGACAAAAATACCAACTGCAACTTGACCACTGTCTAAATGTTTCCTGATACGCTCAACTAGGTTAACAAGAGCACGTTTTGACATAGATTTGACAATACCCGAAGTTATCCACCGTTTGTTTAAAAGTTGCTTTTTAGTTAAACGTTTGGTTGGAAGATGTCGATTAACAAGTTAAGTTACTGTTTTCATCTTCAAGATTCAGTACCTCTTGCCAGTTTAAGGCACGAAATTTGCGCAGGAAGCTGACTTGATCGAATTTTGACCAATCTGGAAGGTTCCGAGACATATTTTGACTATTTTGGTGATTTACACCAGAAATCAGCAAAAATTGAGCTAGATGATCCGAAATTGAATGTAAGATATTGCCCGAAACGCAATTGCCCCGAAAGAAAATCGGTGTTGAATGTTTTTATAGACATAACTGGATGCTTATAAATACAGCCAATTATAATATTAGCCTTATGCGAAAACGAAATCTCAATAAAAACAGATTCAAGATCACGTGGTTTATATAACAATTTCGCAAGATCAGATCTCGGGGTATAGGCATAGCGATTAGAGACATATAACAGAGCACCACCAGTATGCTCAACTGAGTAGCCTTCAAGGGAGAAATCAAACGTTGGGGGAGAGTGTTGCATAATCCTTGATTCGGAAATCCCAATTTATACTGTTCAAAAAAGACTGATCAGAATTATCAGTGGAATCGAGATTTAGATTCAGGGCATTAAGATCAGAAACCAGAGACCACTAAGTATTGAATTTCTCTTACTACTAGACATCGGTTAAACAATTAAAATGAAAGTTACCTAAAAATCATGCTCCATATCCAAAAATATTATAACGCTAACTATACACAAGTTAAACTAAGTACTAAACAAGAAGCCACTTGGCTTGAAGACTTCAGGACGTAACACAACGATACATATTTAGTCTCAAAAATACAACGTTGCCGAATTGCCAAATTATGTTCAAATCTAATAAAATGACTGGCAAATTCAAAATCAGCAACTTCTAATTGTGCGTTGTAGAAATTTTTATGAATATTGTAGAACATTCTAAGTTTGATCCAAATTTGGCCCGAATTACCTATTTCTGGTCAAATCTGACAAAATGACTGACAAATTCGTAATCAGCACCTTTCAAATGTGATCGGCGCAAAGTTTTTTGAAATTTGAAGAACTTTCTAAATTTGGTCCAAATTTGACCTAAATTGGCCAATTTTAGTCAAACCTAGCAAAAACTAACTATCATTGTCAAATTTGAAATCAGCACCTTTCATTTGTATTCGTGCAAAATTTCATGAAAATTGAAGAACTTTCGAAATTTGGTCCAAATTTGGCCTAAAATGGCCAATTTTAGTCAAACCTGACAAAATCATTGCCAAATTCGAAATCAGCATCTTTCAATTGTGATCCGTGCAAAATTTCATGAAAATTGAAGAACTTTCGAAATTTGGTCCAAATTTGGCCTAAATTGGCCAGTTTTAATCAAACCTGGCAATATCGTTGTCAAATTTGAAATCAGCACCTTTCAATTGTGATCCGTGCAAAATTTCATGAAAATTGAAGAACTTTCGAAATTTGGTCCAAATTTGGCCTAAATTGCCCAATTTTAGTCAAACCTGACAAAATCATAGTCAAATTCGAAATCAGCACCTTTCAAATGTGATCCGTGCAAATTTTCGTGAAAATTGAAGAATTTTCGAAATTTGGTCCAAATTTGGCCTAAATTGGCCAGTTTTAATCAAACCTGGCAATATCGTTGCCAAATTTGAAATCAGCACCTTTCAATTGTGATCCGTGCAAAATTTCATGAAAATTGAAGAACTTTCGAAATTTGGTCCTAATTTGGCCTAAATTGCCCAATTTTAGTCAAACCTGACAAAATCAGTGTCAAATTCGAAATCAGCACCTTTCAAATGTGATCCGTGCAAATTTTTGTGAAAATTGAAGAATTTTCGAAATTTGGTCCAAATTTGGCCTAAATTGCCCAATTTTATTCAAACCTGACAAAATAATTGTCAAATTCGAAATCAGCATCTTTCAATTGTGATCCGTGCAAAATTTCATGAAAATTGAAGAACTTTCGAAATTTGGTCCAGATTTGGCCTAAATTGGCCAGTTTTAATCAAACCTGGCAATATCGTTGTCAAATTTGAAATCAGCACCTTTCAATTGTGATCCGTGCAAAATTTCATGAAAATTGAAGAACTTTCGAAATTTGGTCCAAATTTGGCCTAAATTGGCCAATTTTAGTCAAACCTGGCAATATCATTGTCAAATTCGAATTCAACACCTTTCAATTGTGCTCTGTGCAAATTTTCATGAAAATTGGTCAACTGGAAGTCCTAATTTGACCAAATTTGCGAATTCGGCAACGATGTCATGTAAACGCTGCACGAAAACGTTCATAACTTGGAGGAGTAGTAGTAGTAGTAGGAGGAGAAACACGGGTATTTTAAATACTTTACTCCACCACGGGTGTCCTAAAGTCAATAATCCTATAGAGAAAAAGATATCAGTAAAAAATTTACAAAAGCTCGCAAGTAGTGTAAAGTGCACAATTAGCAAATTAATTAATTCTAAAGCGTGAATAGATGTTTTAAGTGAGGTTTGAAAAGACAGAAAGAAAGGAGCAACAAAAACTGATAGCAAAGGTAAATTGAGATAAACGACGACAATCGAGAGCAAAAGTTGGAAAGGTCGCGAGAGACTTAGGCATGTTTAGAAAAAAATAATAATGCTATACAATTCTAACAAGATATTAAGTTTTTGAAATGCGAAATACGTACAAAAGATCTTGTGAAATACAGGAGAGAACACCATACAAAAGCATAAAAAAAACAACAGAACGAAAGGGGAAAAAACAACAAAAACTTAATCAATATTGACAGAGTCAATTTTGTGGAATGAATCCAACGAGTCAAAAAATTTATAGCTGCCATCTTTCATTTTAGCTACAGTCTTGCAATTTATGTCTGCAAACACAAAGTTTACATTTGTGACAGAGTTAGAAATAAAAGTTGAAACTTTGTCTAAAAGTTCAAGCCTTGTCTTAGTAAGATCTAAGTGTATCTTACACGAAACATTCTTGCGATTTTTATAGAGTAATGTTCTTTTCCGAAAAGAATAAAATTTAGCGATTATCGGTTTACCGTTTTTCCCTACTCTGTGAGCATGATCTATATCTTCTTCTTTAATGTTAAGTTTGAGATCTTGACAAACCTTTACAACTTTTAATAGGCAATCATCAGCAGTTTCGTCTTGATGTTTTTTCAAGCCCACCAATCTCAAACAGTATAGCCTTGAATGCTGTTCATTTTCTTCTGAACGTTTGCATATACTTCCAACACCACTTTTCTGTGAAGCGACTTTATCTTCGAGGCGTTGTATTCTCTCGTTTTGTTTATTTATAAGTTCATTTTGCTGACTTATCAAGTTATTTAGGTCATTAATACTTTCTTGCGAAGCTAGAGTTTTACCTAATTCATTAAATTTTTTATCAATCACTTCTTAAAATTCAGTATATTTACTTGATTCTTGCTTACTTCTTGTCATCATATCAAATTCAGCATAAAATTTTCACCGTCCACTTTTGTCTCGCTAGGTCGGAGCTCAGAGCATGACCGTACTCATTGACGGTCGTAATGAGAATTTCATACTCATTGGGTACTCGGGCTAGTTTTACTTATCCATGTTGCGGTTTTGTCTTTATCTGGAATTTCCAAATGCATCAATTTAATCTATTTGATTCGTATAACAATGTAGTTGATGATGCAAGTTGTCCATCAGTCTCAAATGGCACTTCAACATTGCTTAAATTTATTATTTTAAGTAAACTAAATGCATTTATAACGGATATGCTTGAACCTTTTGTGAAATTTGTGAAACACAGTATGACAACTACTTTATTGGCATTCATGGACAATGCCATTACCTCAATTAAAGAAACTATATTCAGAAATAGAATATAAGGGAATGCTTAATTCATCGCCAGAATGCTGATAGACCAGCAAATCAGAGTGCCGCTGTTGTCAGACATGCAATGAAATATACGCCTTGAAAGTTGGTGGATAAGGCATTTTGATACACACTGTAGCATGTTGTTCGTGGCAATGTTTACATTCTACTGGGCCTCAAAAGACGTGCAAACATTGAATAAAGATTCAATAAATTTCATAACCTAAAAGAGAAATTGTTCTTTTTGAAAATAATTGATTTATAGTCATAATTATGGTGCCCAGTCATATTGTAACAATGAAATTGATTCTTCAAAAATTTGACAACACTAATAATGACTATGGATCCAAAACATTGTAGGAGCAAGATGATGAACGAACGTAAACATCTAATTTTTCAATAACAACATATAAACTTAGTCTACCTAAATTTACTTATATATAAAATATAAACTGTCTGCTAAAATATTTGTTCTTCGAAAAGATATTGAAGAAAAACTCAACGATTTGGCTCATTAAATTCTTAAAAGTCAATTAACTGACATGCTAATGACTTTTTAATGGTGTAATTATCTTTTGTTCTGCTGATGAAACCTATAGAAAGTTTTAAGTATAGCTTTGCGTATTAATTTCCCATAACACTTAATCTAAAAAAAATTCAAGTAAACATTTCTTTACCTTAAGGGAAGAAATTGTTTGCGGAATATATTTTTGCGGGTGAATGACTCAAAAAATGCCATATTTTGCAGAATTAATGTTTGCGGATGCAACAAATTTAATAAAATCGAAAGTCGGGAAACACGTAGTTTAGTACCTAGGTATATACAAACTTTAGGAAAAAGCAGATTTATGGAATAACATCTATTTTTCATCAGTTAAACATCAAAAAAGAATACCAAGCTATAACAAACAGATAATGTAGCTGGGTCTTATCTTTGATCAGAGAAGGTCAATGTACCGCAGCAACTGAGAATATGACTCAGTCAAAGTCTACTTCCCATAAAGAAAAGGATTGTTTCTCAAAGTATAAGTAACAGTAGGAATTGTTAATCCTGTCGAAAGTGCAGATGCTGCTTGTATTGTTATTGACGAAGAGAAAATTTTGCAGAACTTATTTTTGCGGATGACCAATATTTATTCATTTTTGCGGAATTTATTTTTGCGGATTTGAGGGAAATCCGCAAAAATAAATTCCGCAAAAAAAGTTCCGCATAAATTTTTTCCGCAAACAATTTCTGTGTGTGGTACTGTGTGATGATTTTTAATTTTTTTATTGTGTATATTCAAATGACTTTCATTGTAAAATGAATTAATTGACTTTTAAGAATTTAAAGAACCAAATCTTCAATATCTGTATGTCTATCCCAAAGGCTTGACAATTTTCTTTTCTTCTTTTGTAAACTTGTATACAAATTTGATTGTATACATAATTGTAAGGTGGTATGATTGTAAGATGTTTTATGTGAGTTATATACAAAAAGCTGGTTTTCTGTTGACTTACTCTTTCCTGTGATTTTAGCTTCTGTAAGAATAAAGATTATCCGTTTATTTTGACGAAATTGTCCTACATATAGATGCGGTTATTGAAGTGTTCCGCAAAAAACTTATTCACTTGTTTAAGGGAAAATATGAGTAGCATTTAGGTCTTGTATTTTATAGCTATGTCCATAGTAACTTCACAGTCACTTTTTAACTCCTCGGCAAAAATTGTGAGAGAAACCATATCAATTGGTGTTTGTACATCTTCATTTCATAAGTTCAATAATATTTTTGTGGTATTACGTTTAATTTAGTCTGTTTAGTGTGGACAGCATTTTTATATCAGTATCAGGTTGATTGTGGCTTAACCATTGTAATTATGTAACAAGACGACCGGATAGTCGAAAGATTTCGCTTATGTTTTTTTAAGAATAGCAACCTATAAGTAACGCCCATTCTAAATACATACTTGAGGGTTCATTGGGTTGCAGAGCGGAATTTATAATAAACCCGTCTCCATAGTGATACGTGCTTTCGTATTTCCGCGTAACCTCCCTGTTTCTGAGCCTAGTTGCCCTACTGATGCATTTTGTTAAAAAGATCTGCTAGTGTAAGCATAGAAATAAAAAAGTTTTATTGTGTAAACCTAACTTTATTAATAAACATCACAAATTGAAACAAATGAAATATGCTTGTATGAGCTGTAACCATAGATTTTTTTTAAAAAAAAAGATTTTATAAGAAAAACGTGAGCCAAAAGAGATAAGAAAAAAAGATTTGTTCGAAAAAATTTTAAAAAACGAAAATCTGTCCAAAATACTCAAACAAAATAAACAAATCAAATAACAAACAAATAGTTAATAGACGGTTTGAAGCTAGAGTTAAAATCTAAAACTGCTTGTAAAGCTTCTTCTTCACTGCAGTTGATCTTCGAAGGATATCAACATCAAAAGCGTCACTAAAGTTTACTTAATTTAAATTTCACAGTGGTACTTGGAAAAAGTAATTGAAACCCTTTTTTTGTTTTTCCTTTAGGGAAAGATCCTTTTTTTGTGACTATGTGGTAAATACACTTTATAGCATGAGAGCAACGATAAAAAGAAATAGAAATAAAAGAATTTTAAGTTAGTAAGTGCGGTACTAAAAAACCTTCGTCGTACATAGATTATTATAGATAGATAGATAGATAGATAGATAGATAGATAGATAGATAGATAGATAGATAGATAGATAGATAGATAGATAGATAGATAGATAGATAGATAGATAGATAGATAGATAGATAGATAGATAGATAGATAGATAGATAGATAGATAGATAGATAGAATGTTTAAACCAAACAATTTCCTACGCATAGCGCGCGGAAATTGAACAATATAAAGTGTTTTAATTTGATAATAAAAAAGTATAGACGAGTTTCCAATGTTAATTACACTTTAATACCTTGTACATACTAAAAATCAAATACAATGTATGAAAATAGATAGGAAGTGCTAATGTGTATTGAAACTTTCTAATGTCGATTGTCTTTAAGGGGACTCCAGAGAACCAAATAAAGTGACAACATTTTGAAGTGTATAAAGAGACTTTTATTTCCTGCGAGGCTGCGTGCGCATACTCACAGGAAAATGACTTGATTAATGATATTCTATGTTGCAATATACCGTAATTATCGAGCAAAGAACACTGGTGTTTATAAACATTACGTCACTAAGAAACTCATCTATATCCACGAAAGTAACCACATCAGAAAGATTAAAACAGATAGGTGGAACAAGTAAATAAATTACTATTAATGCATGCTTAAATACTTAACAAAAGAGAGATCTAGATAAAAAAAATATCCAAAATTATACATATAAACAAATGTAAATAAATAAATCAATACAAATAAAAGATATAAATATCCACAAATTTACAATCTTCTAATGTTTTTACATAAGAACTTGAAAAGTATTTAAAGAATTTGTTATAAATGTTTAACAAGATAAATACGTATATTTCATTTAAATTTTTTATGTTTATACAAAAAATTGAACTATTATTGATTTAGGTGCGTGGAGAGCAACCACTTAACGATCGGAGAAGTTTAAAGTGAATGTGCTTAGTTTGTGGCTCTGTTATGTATATGCCTTTTTACTAATAAAATCACAAAAAAACAATATCTGGTTTTCAAACTTTGTATTAATGACGTTTTCGCTGTTCCTACATTTTTTTAAGGTTAAATACGTAGTCATCCATAAACTTAGAAAAGAGGCGATGTATGCAATGATGTAATGTATGAAAAGGTTTAGGGTCATGTGTGTGTGTGTGCTTGGGAATAGCTTTCCATATCAAAAAAGATGAAAGCTATTATAAGAAAAAGGAAGTGCACAAATATAGCATTATGCATCTACAGTGTGTTTTAAAAAATTGGGAACAAAGATTTTCATCGTATTTTTGAAGAAAATATCAATATAAATTTTATATCGATGGAATCCTAATTTTTTGGTCTTTTTCGTCATGTAATTGTTGTAGGAAATGGAAAAGTAGAAAAAGAGAAAATCGAAAATAAGTTTGGAAAAGATGTTTAACAATAAGATGAATTTCCAAAAACAAAAACAGTTATGTAACAATTTTTTATCGCCTTCACTTCTCCGATCGTTAAGTGGTTGCTCTCCACGCACCTAATTCAATAATAGTTCAATTCATTTTTTTTGTATAAACATAAAAAATTTAAATGAAACATACGTATTTATCTTGTTAAACATTTATAACAAATTCCTTAAATACTTTTTAAGTTCTTGTTAAAAAAAAAGGAAGAAGATTGTAAATATTTGGAAATTTACGTAACGTAGTGCAGGCGAAATGGTTTTAAATGAAACACGATTTAAAGAATCTTACTTCAGTGATATGTACATTTTATCTAAACAGCAGCTTTGGATTCTAGCAGCAATTAATGGATTTGTTTCTATCAATAATGTTATTCTAAACACAATCGTAATTGTTGCATTATGGAAGACTAAGCAAGTGTGTAACATTGCAATGAAATTAGTCTTCATTATTAACATTTACGATTTTTTCACTGGGTTACTTACAAATTCTATAGCTACCCTTATACTTGCAAAGTTTTATCAAGATCAGTATTCCAAATTTCATGTTGCAGCCCAATTTATAATTTTCTTTTTTCCAATGACATCGGGGTACATGTTACTGCTTCTTGCATATGATCGCTTTGTTAGGATTCGCTATTTGTCAAATCACGATAGAGACATTCGAGTTCGTAGAATCAAAACTCTGTTGATTTTATTACCCATTTTTGTGTTCACCCTTGTTGCACTGAAATGTGTGGCAACAAAATATGGTTATATTGCAATTGCAGAATTGTTATTAATTGCACTTGACTGGTTAATTGTAATTAGTTTGTGGATACTATATGGAAAATCTATAATGCTGATGCGTCAACACAAAAAACTAACATCTAGAAGTAACATTCTTTCCAATGCAGACGTAATTGTAACAAGACTGGCATCAATATTGATAGTGACAGTTTTTGCTTTTTACACACCGTATTTTATCGCGTCAACCCTTCATAAAGTTTGGCCACGAAACCAAACAGCCGTATTCTTTAAATATTTTACAGGGACGATTGCTTTCATGAATTCCAGCGTTAACGCCTTGGTGCTCATATACTTCAACAAAAAGATTAGATCGTTCATTTGCAGATCCGCACCATTTAAAATGACGATTTCAAAAACTATTTCCTCTCCTGAAGTTCATGAGAGACTCAACGATACGTCTGCTTTATGAGAATCGGTGTTAAAGGTGGCGAGTCAATTGGAAAGCCTTTTATAAAAAACCTGTTAACAATGATCCGTATCATTAAAAAGAAATTGTTCAAATAGGTAATCTGTTTTGCAGCACCTGATGGAACATGACGTTCTTTGGTTTTATGGAACCATAAAAAAATTATATTTTTAACAGCCATTTTAATCTAAAATGACATATTTATGCAAATCCAACTGTTTTTGGATTTCTGCGAAAGCAAGAAATACCTTAAAACCGGCTCTGTTCTTTTTTTTTCTCACTGTCCAAACCTAGCGACTTTTTGATCTGGAAGTTCATTGGTTCATGCAGCCGCGCCGTCTCAAAATTCATTGGTGCATAAAGCGCCACTATTACGAAAGGGTGCTAATTAACTTTAATAGCGCTGCTAGTTTATTGGTTTGAATTTCCGCCATGTGATCATCCGGGTATTTTTCGACATCACAATTACACGCCGTTCGCATAATGGTAGAAGAAACCGAAGGAAACCACTTACATTTCCACGTGTTAATTGATCAATATTGAACAGATTTAAAAGAAGATTTAAGGGAGAAAGAGGGAAAATTTATAATTATCTTACAATAATTCTACTGCGTTCATTCTTTTCTAAAAACAAGTTCTCAATGTTTTATAAAAACAGTGTGTGAAAAGAAATGCTTTTATTTTTTGGAAAATGTCTGGGATTCTTATAAGCCCTTTCTAAATACAAAATATCCTTTGTTTTATGTGTGGGCTGTAGTGCTTTTTAAGCTCTGGATACATACAGCTCAGCTCAGTTTCCTCTTCAGCTCCAACAACATACAAGAATGTCTCGTATACCCTCTGCCTGTGCATCATTTTATGTTTGATGGTTCTCTAGCTATTTTAGCTTATTTACTTGTATAGTTCTTGGCTGGATGATCAATGTCTTGAATTAGGAATGGGACTTAGTATTTACGTTAGCAAATTGAAACTCAAATTTCTGCTTTCAGATATGTTTGCTAGTTTTGGTAAGTTTAATGTATATATATATATACATTAAACTTACCAACTTACAATATATTTCATAATCCTAATCTCTGTTTACTTTTTGTGGTTGGGATTTCTTAGTAATTATGAAGTTTGACCGTACACACGTAATCACTGTGATATCTGAAAGCATATAAATTTGATGTTATTTTGTTCATAAAATTTATTGGGAGTTAATGTAAGTTTCGTATTGTGTCAGTTATCCTTTCATAATGCCCTGGCGTGTATACGTATTTAAAAAATTAATGTTTTTTAAGTTTCTGAACAAATCTTTATAATCTTTTCATGAATTTAGGTCAGGTAATGCATGTTTCTAAATTAAAAAGATGGCAATGACATATTGTTACTCAAATTAAAGCACAAATTTCTGTTTTCAGTTATGATTGTGTATGTATATATAGATGTATTTTGTATCATTAAAATCTAAGCTTTCATTTTTGTGCTTGTGAATTAGGAATTCTGTTAGGAAGATTGACAAGACATATTGAATTCATAAATTCATAACATTTGCATAGACTTACATGCATACTCATAGCCTTATCTGAATTGATCACTGAATTATTAGTATCATTTTGTACCAACAAAATAAAGGACATCAGGTCATTCAGATATAATCAAGTTTATTGGTGTTTATTGCTATAAAGTTTTGCATAGTGACAATTATGTTTTTTCCAGATTTTTGGGGAGTACATGATCAAGACTTTAACAAATATATATTGCGGAAATGATTAAACCTTTCTTAAACTTCAAGAATGTCATAGTCTTTCTTTTTTCATACTTCAGCTGATTTTGCAGAAATCCTTATGCTTGCAAGGGCATCTTGTTAAATTTTATATTTGCTTTAGTTACAATATTCATAATCTTAGTAGCTTTTTGTCTTTCAGTTAACGCAATTCTTTCCGCATCTTTCTAAAGGAAAACATGAATGTAAGTAACTCAACTGAAACTTCGCTCTTTCAAACTGTATTGAATACACGTTTCACCCTGGTGTGTGAGATGCAAAGCGTTCGTATGGACATTTTAAGCCTGGAATTTACATGATCAAAAATCACAGCCATGGCTGGTCGCATATAACCACGTGCGTTCCCAAGGGAACGTGAATGTGTAGATATTATCACATTTCTATAAATAATGTTTTTGCTTAGTTTGGTGTATTGAAACTCATAAAGCTCTCACAGGCAACAATAAAAAATACAGTATGGCTAGGAGATCCTCACAATAGTCAAAACTAAACGGAGGTGAGGGCCACCTAATATAGAACATAACTATAATAATAATGTCAAACATAAAGATAATAAAATAAAATAACAGAAAAAAAGAAAAAAAAGGGCACAGCATTTATCCGCTTTAGAGTAGAAAATCAAGGAGCATTAGTATTGATCTAAAAGAAAGGAGGTCACTAATGATTTCAGATCCAACACAGTCATTTCGTGAATTAAAACATATTTTGCGGAATTAATTTTTGCGGAATGCAACAAATCTAATAAAATCGAAAGTTGGGAAACGCGTAGTTTAGTACCTAGGTATATACAAACTTTAGGAAAAAGCAGATTTATGGAATAACATCTATTTTTCATCAGTTAAACATCAAAAAAGAATACTAAGCTATAACAAACAGATAATGTAGCTGGGTCTTATCTTTGATCAGAGAAGGCCAATGTACCGCCAGCAACTGAGAATATGACTCAGTCAAAGTCTACTTCCCATAAAGAAAAGGATCGTTTCTCAAAGTAAAAGCAACAGTAGGAAGTGTTAAACCTGTCGCAAGTGCAGATGCTGCTTGTATTGCTATTGACGAAGAGTAATAAATAAGTCCTTAGATGTTCAATAACCAAGGCTTCTTTCCTTTTTCAACCCCCTTTTCCCTTTTTCAAACGTTTTGTGAAGACGAGAATTGCAATTTATGCAAAGCAAAGTGAAAAATCAATTCTTCAGGGGTAAAAAATTTCAAATATTTTGCGGAGTAAATTTTTGTAGGTGAAGAATTTCGAAAATTTTGCGGAATTTATTTTTGCGGATGACCAATATTTATTCATTTTTGCGGAATTTATTTTTGCAGATTTGAGGGAAATCCGCAAAAATAAATTCCACAAAAAAAAGTTCCGCACAAATTTTTTCCGCAAACAATTTCTGTGTGTGGTACTGTGTGATGATTTTTAATTTTTTTATTGTGTACATTCAAATGACTTTCATTGTAAAATGAATTAATTGACTTTTAAGAATTTAAAGAACCAAATCTTCAATATCTGTATGTCTATCCCAAAGGCTTGACAATTTTCTTTACTTCTTTTGTAAACTTGTATACAAATTTGATTGTATACATAATTGTAAGGTGGTATGATTGTAAGATGTTTTATGTGAGTTATATACAAAAAGCTGGTTTTCTGTTGACTTACTCTTTCCTGTGATTTTAGCTTCTGTAAGAATAAAGATCATCCGTTTATTTTGACGAAATTGTCCTACATATAGATGCGGTTATTGAAGTGTTCCGCAAAAAACTTATTCACTTGTTTAAGGGAAAATATGAGTAGCATTTAGGTCTTGTATTTTATAGCTATGTCCATAGTAACTTCACAGTCACTTTTTAACTCCTCGGCAAAAATTGTGAGAGAAACCATATCAATTGGTGTTTGTACATCTTCATTTCATAAGTTCAATAATATTTTTGTGGTATTACGTTCAATTTAGTCTGTTTAGTGTGGACAGCATTTTTATATCAGTATCAGGTTGATTGTGGCTGAACCATTGTAATTATCTAACAAGACGACCGGATAGTCGAAAGATTTCGCTTATGTTTTTTTAAGAATAGCAACCTATAAGTAACGCCCATTCTAAATACATACTTGAGGGTTCATTGGGTTGCAGAGCGGAATTTATAATAAACCCGTCTCCATAGTGATACGTGCTTTCGTATTTCCGCGTAACCTCCCTGTTTCTGAGCCTAGTTGCCCTACTGATGCATTTTGTTAAAAAGATCTGCTAGTGTAAGCATAGAAATAAAAAAGTTTTATTGTGTAAACCTAACTTTATTAATAAACATCACAAATTGAAACAAAAAATTATACTTGTATGAGCTGTAACCATAGATTTAAAAAAAAAATGATTTTATAAGAAAAACGTGAGCCAAAAGAGATAAGAAAAAAAGATTTGTTCGAAAAAATTTCAAAAAACGAAAATCTGTCCAAAATACTCAAACAAAATAAACAAATCAAATAACAAACAAATAGTTAATAGACGGTTTGAAGCTAGAGTTAAAATCTAAAACTGCTTGTAAAGCTTCTTCTTCACTGCAGTTGATCTTCGAAGGATATCAACATCAAAAGCGTCACTAAAGTTTACTTAATTTAAATTTCACAGTGGTACTTGGAAAAAGTAATTGAAACCCTTTTTTTGTTTTTCCTTTAGGGAAAGATCCTTTTTTTGTGACTATGTGGTAAATACACTTTATAGCATGAGAGCAACGATAAAAAGAAATAGAAATAAAAGAATTTTAAGTTAGTAAGTGCGGTACTAAAAAACCTTCGTCGTACATAGATTATTATAGATAGATAGATAGATAGATAGATAGATAGATAGATAGATAGATAGATAGATAGATAGATAGATAGATAGATAGATAGATAGATAGATAGATAGATAGATAGATAGATAGATAATAATTCATAAAAGTTTTGCAACTTTGGGGAAATTGATAGGCTACGGTGGAAAGCACCTAAACGAAGAGTTCTATATTGTTATTTGATTGCACAGTTCCATAGTAGTTGCATAATCATTGCTTGATAGATGGTTTACGCTGTTTTGACGTTAATCGAAGATCTTACTTTGTGTAGGAGTGTACTACTTTTTCTGCTAATACTTTTCTTTATAGTTGAATTGAGTATTTAAATTCAGAGATAGATCAACCTTCAGAGATATATTCAGAGGTGCTTATTTAAAATTTCGACTTTTAGGGTGGGCGCTTTTAAGGTTTTTAGGATAAGAATCAAGGACTGTAACACCTCACGGCCATCGTTTCATTTCTGTTGGTACAATTGTTTCTAAGGTACGTTTCATTGATGCTATAACAGACTCTCCTTCTTGCCTTGATATGAGAAGACGAGCATTTCCGTTTTTGTTTGTAGGTTTAGCTGTTCTTCGTTTTGTTCATGATTACCTTTATTACCATGTGTTTGAAAAATGTTGTCGATTATACCGTTAATTCTTGAATATTTGAGGGTATCCATTGATGGTTGTCAGTGTACACTTTATGTGTTTCAATTCTGCTTCATGATATTGAAACCTCTCAGGATAAGTGTTCGTGCTGTGCCTCTTTTACAAACTTTTGGAGCAAACGATTCCTAATACAAGTATATGTCATTGTTCGTTTTCTTTCTATACGTGGTCGTTTCTTGTTTTTTCTACAAATTAATACGTTGAAGATTGCAATTTTTCCATCGTTCACCAATTCGTTAGTGAAATTGATAATTTCATGAAAGTTGTCGATTTTCTTGAAACAATCAGGTACGCCTGATCAATAAATTCTTCTTTAATATATGTGATAGGATCTCGAAGCTGAAAACCTCAAGCGCCTCTAGATTGAATTATTTCAAGAAAATCTTCACAAATGTCGTCAAAATCTTTTTCAAGATTTTTCACCTTCAAGATCCTATCGCCCAACCCTTTTTAGACGGTTTGGAATATAAATTTCTTCACCACCTCCTCATCTTTTCTTTCAAGGTCTACTCATAAATTTAAATCTATAAATTTCATACAAAGCCTCTGTTTCGTCAACTATGCGGGTTTCACTGTGAGAAAATGTTGATCTTTCGATGAACTGACAAAGCTTGCATGATGTTCGACAAATTTACCCATAAACCACATACACTCAGGTGAAAGATGTTTTAAACCTCTAAGAGCAGTAACATACTCAGTACAGTTTTTTACCTCGTAAACTCCTGGTCCTGATATTGTTCAATGTTGTCACTGAGTAAAAGTAAAATCTGTAGGACTACTTTCATTTTGGATAGTAGTAATGTTTCCATCCTGATAGACATGCAACGACTCGTAAGTATAAGTAAATGTAAAATCTGCCGCTTCTTCTCCATAACACAAATAACATGAAGAATTTGAAGATGCGAAGGACGGCATTTTAGCAAGAAATAAAAGAAACAAGTCTGATCACAAGACGGAACATGACCGTACTCCCTGCCATCATAGCCAATAAGATTATCATTTTGGTTGTGTGCGGTGGGTCTGCTTCATATTTCTCAATAAAACAGCGTCGAATACTCTAGACATTTCTTAAATTGTTTTGGAGGCTCTCAACTAAATCTTCAAGCAACCACTCTTCATATATACTGCGATAACTTACGGCTTAAATAAAAGTCTTGGCAAGCGGACTCTTGCTTCCATCAACTACCCTTTTTTAGCTCGTGTACATCTAATGAATCTCTTTCATTGTAGAACTCAGTTCCAAGTTTGACTGCTTTGGAAAAGTTGGGATCACCATTTTTTAGTTTTGCTAGGTCAGAATAAAACTCTCGAACTGCTGTTGCTAAGTATTCTTCAGAAGGTTTGATGGCAACATCTTCTTTCTTTTATTTTCGTATCGTGTTTTCCCCCTCATTCAGGGTCACTTTAGCGTCATACTCCTCTTTTTTCTCCGCAACCAGCTCTGGAAGCTGCAACTTTACATTGTTTGAATTAACTCTTCTACTCTTCTATAGTTGTCAACAGTAATGTTTAAATGCAGTAAAACGGTGCAAAACGATAAAACACATCTTATAATAGCAAGCGGCGGGTGTGCATACTTTCTTTTAAATTTCAAATTTATGGTCAAGTTCTTCACAAGAGTGCGTAAAACCACGCGGAGATCAGATCATCACAATGAGTATGCATTGGAATCTCTATAAGACGGACACACCATAAGGCGGACATCTCCATAAGACGGACAGTAAACCCAGGAACGGATGTATTCCCGGTCAAACTCTCATAAGGAAATCCCTATAAAGCGGACAAATATAAAGCGGACATTCCGTAAACCTGACGGGTTTTTCAGGAACGAAATGGCATTTTGCCTTGAAAATACTCTCTCTAAAGCGGACAGGGCCAAAATAACACAGAATAGTCACTTTTATTTATTTTATTTATTTCAAGAATTTATCTATTTTGTTTGAGAGCGCATCAGCACACTTCTCGACACTCTTCTCCACCCAATGCCCTGCATTTTCTGGGCCTGCTGCCGTGTACTTTGCGGGAATTTCCTGCGCTAGATAGTCAAATCTTAGCAACTCTAGACCGAATTTCTAAGAGTATAGAAGAACTGCACTTGAAAAACAAAAAGCAACAATCCATTAAGGACTTTCTTTTGTAAACGGGAGGATTTTTGTTTTTTTCCAAAAAGATGTGTCCACTCATTGTCTGTTGAACCTTACGTTGTATTCCCAACCTCATCCCCAAGTTCTCTTAAGAAGAAGAAGCCAAGAAACCCTAGGGGAGAGGCTGTTCCAAAACCCTCTTTTATGCAGTAGTGTTGTTCTTATGTACCAATGCATGGCTAACTTTTCTACTACTAAGTGTCCATAAATTTGTCCAAAAATAGATTTTAGAAGTTTTATTGGAACTTTCTATAAAGCGGACACTACTGTAAAGCGGACACTTTTTTCAGGAACGAATGGTGTCCGCTTTATAGAGATTCCACTGTATTAGCAGCTCAGGTGACATCAGTTCTTTTCCGCCGACCTACCATAGACGTATCTGGGATTTTGCAGAAGCTAATAAAACTGCCATTCAGAATGCGTTTGATACCATTAATTGGGAGAGAGCCTTTTTACATCTCAATACCAGTGAACAGGTCGAATTCCTATCAGATTGTGTCCGTAATGTTTTCAGTAACTTCGTCCCTAATAAAATCATAACGATTAGGGATAAGGATGCGCCTTGGATGACAACCGAGATTTAGGGGATGATTCTTGAGAAAGCTAAGATATACCGACGTTATGTTAAACATGGACGCAAAATGTCTGACTTCGAACAGCTGCGTGCAATCAAATCTCGCTGTAAAGTAGCAATTAAACAGGTCATGGATATTTACTATGCAAACCTTGGCAAATCCCTCAATGACCCTAACATTGGTCCGAAGAAATACTGGTCTATAATACATCGGTTCTTAAACAAGCGCAAATTGCCTCAAATTCCTCCAATTCACCATCAAAACAGAGTTATAACCGATCCTCTTGAAAAGGCAAACATCTTCAACACTTTCTACGCTAATCAGTGCACCCCAGTGCTAACGGATAGTAGTTTGCGTGAGCCTTTTTTTCTAACCGATCATCGTTTGGATGATATATCCTTTGAACCAGACAAAGTGCTCAAAATTATCAGATCACTTGACGTAAATAAATCCCATGGCTGGGATCAGATATCTGTTCGAATAGTCAAGATCTGTGATAACTCGATAGTGAAGCCACTAATTGACATATTTAATTCCTCACAAGATAATGGGATATATCCTGGTTATTGGAAAAGAGGTAATCTCACGCCGTGTCACAGGGGGATAAATCATCTGTCAAGAATTATAGACCAGTGTCTCTACTACCGATCTTAGGTAAAATTTTTGAAAAGTGCATTTACGACGAGATTTATGGCTATTTTGAGCAGCACAGCCTTTTTACTCCTAGTCAATCTGGCTTTCGCAAGAATGATTCCTGTATATCCCAGTTACTTTCCATCACGCATAACATTTACCAAGGGTTTAATGCTAATCCACCGTTGGACACTCGTGGGGTTTTTCTAGACATATCTCAAGCTTTCGACAGAGTTTGGCACGAGGGCCTAGTCTTTAAACTCAAAACTTACGGTATCACTGGCAAACTTTTGAATTTATTGACAGACTTTCTATCAGATAGATTTCAAAGGGTTGTCTTGAATGGTAAGGAATCTGAATGGCAAAAAATCTTAGCTGGCGTTCCCCAAGGTTCAATTCTTGGTCCACTTTTTTTCTTAGTCTACATAAATGACCTTCCCGACAATATGAAATCGACAGTCGATATCTTTGCTGATGACACTTCCCTTTTTTCCTTGGTAATTAATCCGTTTCTTACGGCTAGTGAGTTAAATGCTGATCTTAGTCAAGTGAATGAATGGGCTAGGCAATGGAAAATGTCTTTTAATTCGGATATTTCTAAACAAGGCGTTGAAGTGTTATTCTCGAGAAGATTGAATATTTCTGACCCTCATGACATATATTTCAATGGCATACCTGTTATGCGTCAAAATGTCCAGTTACATCTTGGCTTACATTTAGACTGTAAGTTAAACTTCCGTCATCATTTGAATGAGAAGATCTCCAAAGTCAATACCGGTATCGGGATGTTAAAGAGGTTGCGAAGTGCTCTTCTTAGGGATACACTTTTGACAATATATAAATCTTATATAAGGCCTAATCTCGATTATGGGGATATTATTTACGACAAGCCTGGAAATGATTCCTTTACTCAACGTCTGGAATCCATTCAATATAGTGCTGCTTTGGCGATATCTGGATGCTTCTCTGGAACTTCCCGCGAAAAACTTTATCTTCAGCTTGGACTTGAAACTTTGTCGGATCGAAGGTATTGTAGAAGGATGTGCATGTTTTACAAAATTGTAAATGGCGCATCACCCCAATACTTGCAAGATATAGTGCGTCGGAATGATGCCCCACACTACTCCTTTAGAGCTATTTACGCCATACCCCCTATGTTTGGGAGAGTTGATTGTTTCCGAAATTCTTTTTTCCCGTATTGCATCACTGAATGGAATAAGCTTGACGCTGGTTTGAGGAATCTTCCAAATCTATTATATTTCAAAAGAGAAATTTTAAAAGGTCGCAAACCATTACAGAACTCAGTTTATGGGCTGAATGACATAACGGGTGTGACTTTCATTACCCGCCTAAGAGTAGACTTTAGTCACCTGAAAGCACATAAATTTAGGCATAACTTCCAAGATACACTTGATCCGATATGCTCATGTCGGACTAATGTAGAGGAAACAACGAAGCACTACCTTCTTCACTGCTCGAACTTTTCAAATTTAAGGAGCATTTTATTAAAAAACCTGCAAAAGGCGAACATCCCTATCTTGCGTTTTTGTGGAAACGCTATAGTCAGAATTCTTTTATATGGAAATCCAATGTTTGATGAGATGACTAACCGACAGATTCTTAGTTTGACAGTTAAATATATCAAGGGGACTGAGCGTTTCAGTCAATCACTTTTCAGTGATACTGTTTTTTAGAGATCGAACTCCATCCTTTTATATGTCATTTATTCTGTGTTACTTCTTAGGCTGAATACCTGGCGATCTCACCTTCGGGTGCTTTGGAGGTGTTCAAGCCTTTTGTCCTATATGTTTGTTACTTTATTTATTATATATATATATATACTAGTATCCCGGGTAAAAACTTTTTACCGAACTTAACTTCGAAAACATTAGGTCAAATCGGCCATTCCCGTGTACGTACCCCGTGACGAAAAAATTAATCACAGAATCGCAACTAAAAAGTATACCCATGTTGTAGAGCAAAAAAATCCTGCATTCCCGTGTACGTACCCCGTGACGAAAATTTCAATTACGGAATCGGGACTGGAAAATGTGCCCATGTTGTAGAGCTTGAAAAACTGATCAAAAAAATGTATGGGATCGTTTCGCTACGACCAACCGTTCCAGAGATATCGCTGATCAAAGATTTCGATGACGTCATATCCGCAGTACCAAATAGAATTTAGGCCCATATGATGCGTCACCCCATCGCCCGTATCGCTGACCCTAAAAAACGTCAGTTATCTCTATTGGTTCTCGAGATATTTCCCCAAAAACGTCGCGTTCGATTGGGGATGCAATGCAATGATTCCCCGTGATCATAAAAAACTGACGTCAAATGATGCCACGTGCTTTTGGAATGATCGTGAAAAAAGTGTCTCTCGCTCTACGTGGTTTTACGCGCACATAAGAGGACGATGACCGTAAAAATTAAACAAATATGTCACTCTCTAAAATAAAAGTGTGACACACAATTGCGAATTAGTATAACTAGTAACCCGGATAAAAATTTTTACCAAACTTAACTTCGAAAACAATAGGTCAAATCCACCATTCCTGTGTACATACCCCGTGATGAAAAAATAAATTATAGAATCGCAGCTCAAAAGTGTATCTATGTTGTAGAGCTCGAAAAATTGATCAAAAAAGTGTATGGGATCGTTTCGCTACGACCAACCGTTACAGAGATATCGTCGGTTAAAGATTTTGATGACGTCATAGCCGCAATACCAAAAATAATTTAGGCCCAAATTTTGTGTCACCCCATCACCCGTATTGCGGACCCTAAAAAACGTCAGTTTTCCCTATTGGTTCTCGAGATATTTCCCTAAAACAGTCGGGTTCGATTAGGGATGCAATGCAATGATTCCCCGTGATAGATTAAAAAACTGACGTCACGGCACTTGCTACTATATAATAATCGTAAAAAACCGCATGGCCTAACGAAAAATATGACCACGATTAAGAAGATTTTGACCTTAAAATTCAACAAAATTTATCACTCTCTAAAATAAAAGTGTGACACACACTCGCTATTATATATAAGACTAGTAACCCGGGTAAAAACTTTTACCAAACTTAACTTCGAAAACAATAGGTCAAATCCACCATTCCCGTGTACATACCCCGTGACGAAAAAATAAATCATAGAATCGCAGCTCAAAAGTGTATCTATATTGTAGAGCTCGAAAAACTGATCAAAAAAGTGTATGGGATCGTTTCGCTACGACCAACCGTTACAGAGATATCATCGGTTAAAGATTTTGATGACGTCATAGCCGCAATACCAAAAATAATTTAGGCCCAAATTTTGTGTCACCCCATCACCCGTATCGCGGACCCTAAAAAACGTCAGTTTTCCCTATTGGTTCTCGATATATTTCCCCAAAAACGTCGCGTTCGATTAGGGATGCAATGCAATGATTCCCCGTGATAGATTAAAAAACTGACGTCACGGCACTTGCTACTATATAATAATCGTAAAAAAACGCATGGCCTAACGAAAAATATGACCACGATTAAGAAGATTTTGACCTTAAAATTCAACAAAATTTATCACTCTCTAAAATAAAAGTGTGACACACACTCGCTATTATATATAAGACTAGTATCTCGCGTAAAAGTTTTTTACGGCTTTATTGTCGGGAAGGATGTGTCGAAAATAGGTGACGAAAAATTAAACCATGGAATCATATATAGAAAGTGTACCCATGTTGTAGAGCTCGAAAAACTGAGCAAAAAAATGTATGGGATCGTTTCGCTACGATCAACCGTTGCAGAAATATCGTCGATTATAGATTTTAATGACGTCATATCCGCAGTACCAAATAAAATTTTGACCCAAATGTTGCGTCACCCCATCACCCGTATCGCGGACCCTAAAAAACGTCAGTTATCCCTATTGGTTCTCGAGATATGCCCCAAAAACGTCGCGTTCGATTGGGGATGCAATGCAATGGTTCCCCGTGATCATAAAAACATCTGACGTCAAATGCCACGTGCTATTATACTAATCGTGAATGTGTCTTGCGTGGCCGAACTGCCGCTATATGACCACGATTAAGAAGATTTTGACCATTAAAAGAACAAAAACAAAACACTCTCTAAGTTAAATGTTTTACACACTACGCGGATTAGTATAAGTAGACTAGTATCCCGGGTAAAAACTTTTTACCGAACTTAACTTCGAAAAGGATGGGTCAAAATCGCCTTTCTCGTGAACGATCCCCGTGATGAAAATTTCAATTTGGGAATTGGAAACGGAAAATGTAACCATGTTGTAGAGCTCGAAAAACTGATCAAAAAAATGTATGGGATCCTTTCGCTACGATCAACCGTTAGAGAGATATCGCTGATCAAAGATTTCGATGACGTCATATCCGCAGTACCAAATAAAATTTAGGCCCAAATGATGCGTCACCCCATCACCCGTATCGCTGACCCCAAAAACGTCAGTTATCCCTATTGGTTCTTGAGATATTTCCCCAAAAACGTCGCGTTCGATTGGGGATGCAATGCAATGATTCCCCGTGATCATAAAAAACTGACGTCAAATGATGCCACGTGCTTTTGGAATGATCGTGAAAAAAGTGTCTCTTGCCTCTACGTGGTTTTACGCGCACATAAGAGGACGATGTCCGTAAAAATTTAACAAATATATCACTCTCTAAAATAAAAGTGGTATGCACAACGCGGATTATTATAATAAGACTAATATCCCGGGTAAAAACTTTTTACCGAACTTAACTTCGAAAACATTAGGTCAAATCCACCATTCCCGTGTACGTACCCCATGATGAAGAAATAAATCATAGAATCGCAACTCAAAAACATCCCAGGCGGCGTCGCTCGCCACCCTTGTTCAGTATGCGTTGTGTCGCAGAATTTAACTCTTGCAAAAGTTTCTTTTCAGGCATTAATTTTTTAATTCATTTCTTACATTCAGAAAATTTAAAACAGAAACAAATAGCAACATGGCTCAGAATATATATTCATACGCAGAAGAGAAGTAACTTTAATGTAAAAAAACGCAATATATAACTCAGAACCGTTAACCCAGACATACAAAACCAAACATTGAATAATATTACAAAAATGATACCTTCCAACTTTTTCTTTTGTTCAAAAGTTACTACTGGACTGCAATCATTAATGAATTTTTGAAATGATATATTTAGTTCTTCCCAAAACCATCAACATCATGATTAAAACCATGAGTTTCATTTCTTTGTGCTTTTTTTATTATTGCCTAAAAGAATAATATTTCAATTGTAATACCGAAAATAAAAAAAAAACAAAACAAAAAAAAAAAGGAAATTCAAGTACGCATTTATCCTAAAAACAATAACTAAGAACAAAAATTTACACAGAAGATAAAAAGTCACAAATAAAATCATACAGCCAAAGTTATATACCTAGGCATAGTACGTAAACGATTACCATAACACAAAATATGCATAAACGCGATAAAATATAAACTTAAGAAAAATACAGCCAACAACGCTTATTTGTTGTAGGATAGTTTCATTGCACAGTCATTTAAATTACATAATCCATTCTTCTCTTAAGTAACCCTCTCAACATTATAACCCATCATGTGCTTCATTTCTACTTAACAGATGAAAACATTCAAAAAACATATACAAAAAACCTAATCATGCTATGACGAAATCTAAAGAAAAACAAAACAAAGTAAAAGAAACTTTGAAAATATATTAACCTTAAAAATAATAATTAAAAACACAAACGTAATGACAGAATTAGTATAGCTGAAAAATTTTTAACATATGAAAACATTCGTGGAGCCATTTTTTATTTCCAGTTCAAAGCTCCTCCTCTGCGCTGGAAAATTCAAAACACAACAGTAAACATCCCTCTTATCCTTTATTTATCCACTAATACTAACTGTGTTTTAACTAAATAGATACTATTTTAACTTTACCTTTCAATACCAATTCACATCATCATGATAGTAAACAACAATAATTGATCATGTTCTGTAGCCATTATCAAACACTTCTAAACTCTTTTACTTTCTATATTTCATACCTGTAAACAAATTAATAACACTCGATTAACTTTCCAGCATACTTTCCTATTGTAAACATACACTTTCTATTTGTTTTCTACTGCAATTTCACTACCATTTTTATACAGTGAAAGACATAAAAATGCTTTCTTCGTAACTTCATAACTGTGGAGCCATTTTGAAATAAATAAAATAAGGAACAGTTCGTTACCAAAACAAATCAGTAACTGCTCGTGTAGGACCTGCATCTTTATGATCTGATCGTTTTAACTCTGTTTTTATTCTCTTTTAACGCTATATTTATTAAATCCGTTTGACTCATGTACTTACGTATATTACTTTATATCTTTTCCAAACAATTTTCCACCGAAAAAAAGTAAAACCATTTTCACCAATGTAAATAAACATCATCCTTTCTTCAACTTCATCTACACTACTTCTGTACTGCTGCACTCCCATAACTATTTGATAACTATAAAAAGAAATTCGTAAAATCAGCACGACTTTCTTCCACTCGTTCTTCGTTTGGTTTTCATCTGAAAAAAACAAACATCTGTTCAAAAACTCACCTACGCATGTGTTCTACCTGCTAACTAATTACTTACACACATGCTGCTGCCTGTTCTTTTATTAATCGTTCGATCTTTCTGCAGCTTATCTTTTAAAAACTTCACTGCACTTCTTCTGTATATCTAAATATGATTTTTCATTGTAAACAAATAACTAACTCACTTGCTACCCGTGTTGTTTTATTAATAAGAGTAAAAGTTTAGCAAAACGTTTTATAATAATAACAATACCTTCGTGCATACAAACCTGTGTTTCTTCGTCAGTTCTTTCGTCGATTTGCTGCCTAAAACAATCAAATTTCAATTGAAATATTCGTATACAAAAAGAAACCCGTCTTCTTCGCGAAGTTTCTTGCTCACGAAATGATCGTTGACAAATTTCGAACGAAGAAATTGCATTGCTCGCACTCCTCCAAAGACGTTTTTCGGCTGATTTCCACTGCGCAAACCAAAAATAACAAAACGGAGGAGCATATACTAATCGCGGAAAATCAAAAAAAGTGTCTCTCGTCTCTGCGTGGTTTTACGACAAAAAGGGAAAAAATAAGAAGGATTTGACCGTGAAAAAAAAACAAATATGTCACTCTCTAAAATAAAAACCGGATGCACAATCGCGAATTAGTATAATAAGATATATATAAAAAAGTTCTTTTGATCACGAGGAAACCATTGCACTGCGTCACAAATCCAACGGGGAATTCTCTCGGGAAATATCTCGATAACTGACGTTTTATACAAAATATTTCTTCATTCAAACAGAATACATCAACTAAATATAAAAACAAAATGATTAAATATTAGGACAATAGTATAAAAATTTCGATTATCGATTGTAGGCTAGTTTTTCAATAATATTTATTTCATCTGTTCTTATTTTGGTTCTCATTGGCGTTCGTGTACCACGAATACAAATGATTGCCGATTTTGTCAAAGCAAAAGAGATCTTTGTTCTAAGCCAGTTTATCGTTAGATTGTAACTTTCATTTTTCTTCTCGGAAAGTAGTATCGCTAGTGCTCGAATGAAATATTGTGCTTCAGTTCCCATTCCACCGTTTGTTGTAAAGATAAGTGGAGTAAAATGATCCTCGTTCCACTTGTAAGATGCGGACGCTGTAACAGCGTTTCTTTTCAAGTTCGTTCATCGCGAAGGCGTTCTTCAAGGTTGTTTTGTGGTACCTCTGAGCGTATGGGTTAAGCACCTTTATGTCGAAAAATGCTCGTTGGCCACTGACGTTTTATCGGGTCCGCCATATTGTCGATGGGGTGACGAAACAAATTGACTCTAAATTTTTTGAGGGATGAGTGTTTGACGTCATTAAAATCTTTGATTACGATATCTTTGTAACCTCTGGCCGTAGGGAAACGATCCCTTCCATTTTTTTATTCTCTACAATATGGTTAGACTTTCTGTTCGCCATTACGTTATAATATTTTTCATCAAAGGTTCGCACACAGGAAAGTTGGATTTGAAACATCTTTTTGAAACGGTAAAAATTTTTGCCTGGGATCTAGTTAAATAATCAATATAGAACAGGTTCTTTATTCAAGATACCTTTTTTCTTTTATTGAAATACAAGAGCATCCTTTTCATTCGAATCCGTTTCTATACAACATCTAATTACAATGAAACCCCTCCTTTTTTCATATCCGGGCTTCAGAGTATGATTTATTAACGGAATAATTCCTTTGTTTTTTTTTCTAATATAATAGCTTTTTTATTTTCACTCTAATAATTTGATTAAAACAACAAGAAAAAGGAAAAAAAGGAATTAATTGCGTAAATGCGTCGAAAAATGGTTTTGTAATCATTTTCATTACATACATCATTCCCACTATGGGGTCTCACGAAGGCAGCACGTTTTTCGTGTTTGCGTAATTCGCAGTACGAAATTGCATTCTCTTTATGATGGACTATGGTGAAATGGCTTTTTACACTCAGTAAGTGTGAGTAAAAATTACTGAACATTAATTTTAGGGGGAACTTAAAATGTCCTGTGTGGAGAAAAATGGAAAAATCAACAATCAGGTGGATTACCCTGAAAAAGAATTATTATTTATTATTGGTATTAATAATGTTATTATTGCTATTGTTATTATTCTCGGCCATCTGGTTCCCGTTTCTTCTTTCATTCAATCTTATCTTGCTGTTAATGTAATAACAATACATATCCTTTTCATCATATCAACAAAACAAATCTACGTTCTTTATCCTGTGAAAATTGAACATTTATTTTTATGGCTCCAACAGCTTTCTCACTAATAAATTGATAGGAAATGAAGATATGGCACTTTTTTGGTGATTCATCTTTTTACATTACACCTTTCAAAATGGCTTTAAATAAAACTCTATCAGAAGAATCTTTCTTCAGTGACATGTACATTTTATCAAAACAGCAACTTTGGATTCTAGCAGCAATTAATGGATTTCTTTCCATTAGTAACATTACTCTAAATACAATTGTAATCGTTGCATTATGGAAAACTAAACAAGTACGTAACATTGCAATGAAGTTAGTTTTCATTATTAACATCTATGACATTTTCACTGGGTTATTCACAAATCCTTGTGCTCTTCTACTTTCACTTGTAAAGTATTATCAAGATCAATATTCCAAATTTCATGTTGTAGCCCAATTTTTAATTTTCTTTTTTCCAATGACATCGGGGTACATGCTGGTAGTGCTTGCATATGATCGCTTTGTTAAAATCCGCTATTTGTCACACCACGATAGAAGCATTCGAGTTCGTAGAATCAAAGCATTAATGATTTCAATGCCCTTTCTTACGTTCACCTTTGTGACATTGAAATGTATTGCAACAAAATACGGTTACGCTACAATAGCAGAACTGTGCTTCATTGCATTGGACTGGTTGGGTATTGCAATTTTTTGGATACTTTACATTAATGTTATAATGCTGATGAAACACCACAGAAAGCTTATGGCCCAAAATAACGTTATTTTAAAAGTTGATATAGCAATAACAAAGCTGGGCTTAGTAAATGATAGTGACAACAATCTTATTTTACACTCCATATCTTATCGCGTCCACCCTTCATAAAGTTTGGCCACGAAACCAAACAGCAATATTCTTAAGATATTTGACAGGGACGATCGCTTTCATGAATTCCAGTATGGATGCCTTGGTACTCACATATTTCAACAAGAAGATTAGATGGTTCATTTGGAGATCTGTAGCGTGTAACGTGATTTCAGAAACGATGCCATCACCGTTCAGTTTCACAAGAAATACAGAATCCTATTGTACACATGCGCATTAAAGGTATGATATTTAGCATTGCAAGGAAAAGAAAAATCTCTGTTCTCAAATTCATTTGTTCACCACTTAATGAGTAAACTTCTGGGAAAAAACAGAATATTGACCATGTAACCCTTTGGATAGCCAAATAAACAAATTACTCTTCCACTGCATCATTGTTTCCTTTCTTCTCTATCCTTTGACAACAGCACCGAGAAATTTAGTTAAAATTCAATATCAAATATCCAAATATCAAATAAATAAATATTTAAGCTGTTGAAATCGATACTTGATGAGTTTTGTTGGAAAACAGAACTCTATCAGAGCATCAGTACCTATGTAAAAAGTTTCCTGAAAGTTTCAAGTTCCTAAAATTTTTTTTGCCGATATTTTCAGAGTAAATCTAGCACCAACTATCAACAAAATATTAGCTACATCACCTTTTCGAGCTAGGTTGCATTCATGTTTGTATTTTTCTACGTAACGACTTACATTTTAATTTCAACGTAAAGCATGTTTTCCATATGGCTGAATTTTCAGCCGATGCGCATGCGTAGCGTTACCGTCGAATGAAATGTTGGGTTGAAAAATATCACGCTCGTTGAGAAAAGGAAGTTGGTTTTGATTTAACTTTTTTTTCAGTCAGCGCTGATTTTAATGAAGCATTGAATTTCAGCCAATCAAGAAGTTTTATTTTCAGTTGTGTCAGCATTTTTGATTTCGCAGAATATTCTGTTTTTTTGAAACCTCATTTCAAACTCACCACCAACACAAACAGCACGATCGGACGAACAAAAGAAGACATGGACTGTGATGACACAGAAAGATACAGATCAAATCACTTAAAAACTTTTCTAAAATAAAAATAAAGAAAACAACGGCTACTTTTACCAGCAGAAGCAATGTTAATGATATAAAGACTGCTTGTTTTTCTGAAGAAAATCAGTATTTATACAACCACCAAGAAAAACAAGCAGAAGCAGATGATGATGAAGAAAACGATTCATTTGACGAAGAAGCGGAGAATAGAAAAAGTGCAAATGTTTGGAATGAACAGAATTACCTGAAATCACAGAATAATTACAGTGTTCCTCAAACCAATTGCCCTTTTTTTCCTACCAAATAGTACACCTAATAATAGTGCAATGATTCAACCTAATACAGCATATGTTTCCACAATAGACAGTTCTGCAATTTCAGACACAAGTTTGACATCATCAGGAACACCTTTAGAAGAACACGAATTCAATCATGAAATTTTCATTGAAGAAGTCAAAAAGTATCCCTGCCTTTGGAATAAAAAGGCTAACTCACATAAGGAATAACCAAAGAAGAAATTAGCTTGGCAAAATGTTTTAAAAGCAATGAATAACCCAACTATAAATGGAAAGTTTAATTACTTGTTTACATTATCATAGCGTTAGGGTTGTGGCAGTCAACAATATTTATAATAATCAGGGTTGTAGGAGTTTAGATCCTCCTGTTTATATTTGTCTTCAGGTACTATCCAATTATTTTCTTTAATTCTTTCATTAATGTTTAAGTCTAATCTTGATTGAAATGTAAACATTTATGCCACATAAGATCCCTTGGTAAAAGGAATGATTTTATTTTGTTTATACCCATGTCGTATTTTTACAGGGAGTGAAAAATTATTTTATTATTTTCCCATAAAATGCAAGTTGATTATTTGAAGAATCAATGGAAGACACTCAGAGATAATTTCAAAAGATGTCTTACAAACCACAAAAGCCAGACAAAATCAGGGACTAAAGGGAAAAAAACCTGAAAATCACCCTGCAAATTCATGGAACAATTAGTGTTCCTCAGTGATGTTGTAAGCCATGCAATTACAGATTCAAATCTACAAAAATCAAATAAATATTGAGACTTTTCCCGATATATCATCAAAAGTTAGAAAGGAAAGCAGGAATAACAAGGATCAAACAGAATTTGTTGCAAAACTCCCTTATCGGAAAAGACAATCTTATGTTTGTGAATACACTGAAAGAAATAAATTCAGCATCAAAACCAGCACTTACACCTCCTGTGGAAAAAAATGACATTAACAAAAATTCTGACCTCATTTTTTGCCAAAGTTTAGTGGAGCAGTTGAAGCGCCTAGATTCAAAGAAAAGCAACCTGCCAGAATTAAAATACAACAGGCTCTGTATGACATTTTCAGATTAATTCATCTGCATAGTGTATGCAAAACTGATGATGTTGACTCTGCTTTATGTTTGTTCCTGTTATCTTTATTTATATAATATGTCAAGTTTTTCAGCCATAGAAAAACTAAATACTGTCTCCTTGTCGTCAAAGTACACATTGGACTTATGTGGTTATGTGCACTTTATTGGACAAATATTATAAAGGTCTTTGGTTTCTGCTTTTTCCGAAGGATGATTATTAGTTAGTTACTATGTAGGAAAAATATCAAATGAATAGAATTTGAATTATAAACATACTTTACATGAACATACTAACTACAGAGATGTAATAGATTATCCATATATTTACATAAGGAGTATACCTGTAGTATATGAACAAATATAGCTTCTTCAAAAAGTTTTTTTCAGGGTTAGATGTTCTACTACACATGTTATATTGCCATCTGAGGTGATACAAAATAGGTTGCAAACTTTTCTCTAACTTGGCTTACACTAGCATTCCTATTACTCCTTGAAATCCAATAGATGTTGATTCAGTGTCACTTTAAGTAATGACTCTCCAAGCTCCTGGTCATGTTCTACTATCTACGTCGTTTGCTGCATAGTAGGGATGGGGATTTGTTTTTGATTGGCTTTTAATCAAAAAACTATGTAGTGCTAAAGTAGCTTTGGTTATTACAATTACATTTTCGACATCCGAAATAATTGGTCTGTGAAAAATTCGAAACCGTGATGCTAGGATCCCAAACGCGTTCTCGATTATTCCCCGTGCTCTTGAAAGTCTGTACTTTAATATCAATTGGGGAAAATTCAAATTCCTTGATCGAGGATAAGCCCTCATCATGTAAGATTGAAGGGAAAACCTTCATCGGCAACAAAAGTGTATGGAAATTTTGTTTGGTAGAAGCTTGTAATCCGATCTGGTTCATGTCTGTTGATTGGATTGTTATCTATTGCATAGCCAAATTCACTATTGCTATAAACTCCGCTGTCACTTTGGCGCCTGACGTCACCAACATCAACCAAAGTGAATTCGTATTTCCTATTGTTCTTTGTGCTGGCTGCTAAATATCTTAGTGTAGCTGCTGAACGTTCTTCTGGAGCTATCCTATCACGAAAGGATGACGATGTTTTGATTTGAGGAGCCACAATTTTGACAAGACTTTCAAGTATACTGGGACTCATTCCAAAACTGTGAAAAAAATACTCGTGATCAAATAAAGTTCCTTGACGAGAGTAACGAATAGGCCTTTAGTGGGGCGTGATGCAAAAAAGGGACGGACCAAAAATCTACTTTTGTAACGCTTTATTTTTCGCAAACCTCGACGTAAAATTATTGAAACCAATAATTTCATCCTTAGAAAACCACCATCATTCACAGCTGCCATCTTTATCGTCTGTTTACATAAAAAATGTGCCAATTTGCTGGAAACCGGTCATTTTTTCAACTGAAAAGTACGAGCGGAAAATTCATCCCTAGCGGAAAATTCCGGAAGAGCATAAGGTGCATGTAAGATATTACGTAAGTGGTGTCACATGTTGCGTTAAATTTTTACGTAACGCAAGAGCGTGAATAAATATTCTCCCTTATGTAAAAAGATACGCACGTGTGAATATAGTCTTACAAAAGCAAATCGAATGCAAATCGAACTCTCAGCGACACTTTATAGTCACAAGGAAAACAAGATGCCCTACCGGGCAGAAGGATTTCTGCAAGCTTTGCTGCTGAAAATGCCACAAAAATGCAACACTAGCACACTAGTCCTGCAAAACTAAGACAGTCACATCATTCAGCTCGAGAAGCATCAGCATTAAATAAACAAAAATATTGATGCGACTGACAATGTTTTCGTCAAGAAAGTCAGCCTACCATAACATAAAAAAGGGGCTTTTCTTTATGCTATCGCGGAGATCATTTATGAAGATCTGTTTTTTTGTACGAATAAGCTGAATGATTGTTACTGGATATTTGCCACCCACGTACTCCAAAAAAGTGCATCGACACAATACGAAACTTTAATTTAACCACATTAAATATAACGAATCCTATAAAAAGATTGTGTATACTGGCGGTAACCAACATATCGTTTGGGCAGCACAAACTAATATATAAAGTTTCTATATTGATCTCTCCTCAGAATGAAAAATATAAATATCACAATAATAATTACTTAGAAATTAAAGCTCATATCTAATCTAAAAGTTAAAAAAATACAACATACGTAGGGAGAAAAGAGATAAGCTGATATAGCCAGAATACATCCAAAAATTGCTACTAAATATAGTATAAATAGCTGTATAAAGTGCATATGTTGGTGATGTTGGGGAGGAGCTGAAAGGAAGCTAAGCTGAGCTTTAAAAATCCAAAAGCTTCTAAAAATTGACTTCAAACATGCATACACATACAAAATACACGAAGGTCTTTCATATTTAAAAAGGCTTGGAGCAAAAATAAAACAAGAAATACCTTTTCTTCCACACACCATGTATTGGCACTGTTTTCATATTTTAAACTTCAAGAAAACTTCTTTCAAAAAACAGAATAACCACACTGTAATTTAATTTTGTGAACATGATAAGTTCCCAACAGTAATGCAATTCTTTATATAAAATTATAAGCTGTATTAACTTCTTTTAAAGCCATATTTCCATCAAAGAAACTTTTAGCAAACTACACACGTTCTTTCGCTGCCATTTTTAAAACGTTTTGTGGACGATCACATGGCATGGCGAAAATCAGCCAATAAACTATCGCTATTGAAGTTAGGGTGGCTATATTAGCACCCTTTCGTAGAAATCGGGCATTATGTACCAATCACGATTGAGACGGCTTTTTTATGAACCAATCAAATTGGAGAAACAAATATGACTAGGTTTGGACAGTAAGATGAAAAAAAAAAAAAAAAAAAAAACAAAGACGATCGTAAAGGCTTTCTTGCTTACGCAGAAATCCAAAAAACAAAGACGATCGTAAAGGCTTTCTTGCTTACGCAGAAATCCAAAAAGACGTTGACTATGGTGTTATCACAAACAAAGAATCTTCAGTTCAATGGATGCTGTTATGACAGACAAAGAATCTTTGGTACTTGTAAGTTAAAACATGATTAAAACATTAATAAGTTTTATCCGTATTAAGATCTTTTTTTGGTACGTTTATTGGATTTCTGCGAAAGTAAGATATACATTACAACCGACTTTGCTTTCATTATTTCGCACCAACAGAATAACGAATATTTCATGTAGTGCCGCTTTCATGAAGCCCTTGGGAGAAGTCATTCAACCTACAAATTTCAAGAATGTCACAAACCTTTCGTTTCTGATACTTCAGCTGATTTTACAAAAATCCTTATGCCTCTCAGGGCATCTTGTTCAAGTTCGTGTACCGTAATTCTTCGATTAGACGCCCGGGGCGTTTATTAAATTTTTTGAATTTTTAGGGGGGCGTCTATTCGAGGGGGGCGTTTAAAAGAGGGGGCGTCTATTGAATTTTTGTGAAACTCTTCTTTTTCGTAAATATAAACTAAATATAAACATCGATAAAAAATATACAAAATTAATCTTCAAGATCATCGTCAATAAAGACAAAGTTTAAAATTTAAAAAGAAAGGCGTCTATCGCAAATTTCCATATTTTTATACAAAATGAAAACATTGAGGCTGAAACAATGCAATGTAGTAGTTCTACATCCCTTAATTAGTGTGTCTCTAATAAACTATTCGAGGGGGGCGTCTATTCGAGGGAGGCGTTTAAAAGAAGGGGACGTTTAATCGATGCATTATGGTATACGCAAGGTAATTAAAATGCAATTCCATGGTCGTGTCACCAAAAAATCTATGCATGACGCAAACGTACACTGCACATCTTAAAACGCTAGCGAAGTAACCCACTTAGATTTCAAAGTTCTTTAAATTGAAGATGACAAGAGTGCTCAATATTTTGTAAACATAGTAAAAAAGGCAACCTTTTGTTTTTTAAATGTATGAGACTTAAGGTGTTCGTTTGTTTCACGTGTGGGTTGTAAAGCTTTTTTGGATTAGTACAGCTTATTTCAATTTCCTTCTCAGCTCAAACATCAAGAATTTCTGTCTACTGCATCACTTATATTTGATGTTTCTCTAGCTATTTAAATGAATATGCATGCGGCCATTTAGCAGGTTAGCAGTATATATATTTATACCTTTTGTTAATTAAGCTTTAGTGGATACATGACTTATCGAAATATATTTTCCAGACACTTAATTGGACCCTGCGCGCCATAACCGTTA
Source organism: Turritopsis dohrnii (assembly GCA_027922465.2). NCBI lineage: Eukaryota > Metazoa > Cnidaria > Hydrozoa > Anthoathecata > Oceaniidae > Turritopsis > Turritopsis dohrnii. The sequence goes on along the minus strand of BQMF02000118.1, from coordinate 829,986 downwards.
TACAGAGTTGAGTTAACATTTGCTGAGGAGAGTTTAGATATTTAAAGAAGAACAGAACAAACTAATCGAATGTTCTAAAATTCTCTTGCCTCATTTTTCTTAAGTTGTTGTTATTTGCAGAAATTCCGAGCCTCAACAAAATGGCCTTATGCAATAAACTTTCGTGGCGTTCCTCTTTTTATGCCAAAATGTTCAAGTTCGTCGCAAATGAAAAACATTCAGAGATAAACTTCAGCAACGAGTTATAGCAATGACCTTTTCGTTTTGGCCAGACAAGAGACAGTGGGAACCAAGAATAAAAGAAACTTTTATTTCAGATAACTGAATGTAAACGACAAAGAAGCGTCAATGAACAGCTATATGAATTAATAATTAATTCAAAACTAAAATTTTAATTCACTAATATAACATATTCTTACTATTATTCAATAATTTTGAATGGTTTTTAATGAAACCCTTTCTTTCTATTTTCTTATAAAATTGATAAGTGTCTCCACTTTCTTGCCATTTTAACCACTCAAAAATGTTTTTATTGTTATTATTTCCTGTTAACGGAAAAAGACGCATACAGAATGAGAAAATCACTGGCAAATGTTTTGAATATTCCCATTCCAAAAGACATACATTGCAAGCAATTGTATTAGAGCCAAATGATTCAGAAACTAGAAACATCCAAATTGAAGCAAACATCCATTCTTCACAGTGTTGCTTACTATTGCCATACCAAAACAAACCTTCAACGTGCTCCCTAAGATCACTTTACATTTGAACTATTCTTTTCTGAGTCTTGGTGCATGTAACTTACCTTATCGATAAAAACTTTGTCAGCCGAAAACGACGAATTTTTAACGAGGTGACGAAAGTTTGTACCGACCAATATTTTTCAAAAATTTTCTGTTTATATTTCTATTACATATTGACGTAAAGTCAGATACCAACTTCCGCAAAAACAGTTGAGGCTTTTTTATTCAATCTTCCCCTCTCCTACATTATTCAAAGCCGGTTCCATTACGTTCAAAATAAGCGCGCCTTGCAGACCTGCAATCAAAGCACTTTTCCATTTGTTTTGTTAATAATGAAATAAGAAATATACAAGCAATAACAAAATTTCGAAAAAAGGTCGAAATTTTTGTCGGCTTAAATTATTCCTCTGACGAAAATCACGAATATTTGACCAAGTGACGAAAATTTGTACCGACAAAGTTTTTACTGATAAGGTTTGCATAACCAATAAATGCAAAAGCCGATAGCTTATCTTAAAGAATAAATGCGTTAGAAGCATAATGATATATCAAAGCTCCAAATACGAAAATCATGACTGCAAGGAATGTCTCCTAAAAAGCCCTTTACATCAAAGAAGTAAAATTTCATCAGACAGATGTATCCTTAAGTCCATCAGGAACTTTGGAAGAGGAAATCGCTTCAGAACTCTTCACTTTACGCAATACGGATTTGCAAATGAACGATCTAATCTTTTTGTTGAAGTATATAATCACCAAGGCGTTTACACTGGAATTCGTGAAAGCGATCGTCCCTGTCAAATATTTAAAAAGTATGGCTGTTTGGTTTCGTGGCCAAACTTTATGAAGGGTGGACGCGATAAAATACGGTGTGTAAAATGTGAAGACTGTCACTATCAGTACTAAGGCCAGCTTTGTTAGTGTTATATCAGCTTTTGAAACAATGCTACTTTGGACCATAAGCCTTCTGTGTTGTCGCATTAACACTACAACTTTAATGTAAAGCACACACAAAGTTGCAACTACCAACCAGTCGAATGCAACTAAACACAGTTCTGCTATTGCAAGGTAACCGTACTTTGTTGCAATACATTTCGATGTCACAAGGGTGAATATAACAAAAGGCACTGCAATCACTAATGCTTTGATTCTTCGAACTCGAATGACTCTATCATTGTTGTTTAAATAGTGGATTTTAACAAAGCAATCATATGCCAGCACTAGCAGCGTGTAACCAGATGACATTGGAAAAAAGAAAATTATAAATTGGGCTGCAACATGAAATTTGGAATATTGATCTTGATGATACTTTACAAGTACAAGAACAGCAAGAGGATTTGTAAGTAACCCAGTGAAAAAGTCATAGATGTTAATAATGAAGACTAATTTCATTGCTGAGTTACATGCTTGTTTAGTTTTCCATAATGCAACAATCATAATTGTATTTAGAGTAATGTTACTAATGGAAAGAATTACATTAATTGCTGCGATAATCCAAAGTTGCTGTTTTGATAAAATGTACATGTCACTGAAGTAAGATTCTTCTGATAGAGTTTTATTTAAAGCCATATTTTATCCGATATCATGGAAATAGTTAATATCTACGAAAAATATATCATATATCTTCGTTTTTTCTTGTGAATGCATCCATTGACAGACGTAAATCTATTCATTTAAAGATTTTTTGTTAATAATAAGAATCTCATGATTAACCATTTAGAATCTTGAACTGCGGAGAGACGAATTCCCAAAAATAGGCCGTATCTTGTTTTTCCATGTATTTATGCATGAGAACATCATTAGACACTTAAAAATAAATCTTCAGAAGACAAAGAATATATATCTAAGAATTCTTTTTTAATAAAATAAAACCGATTTGTATCATTATCGGAATCATAATGAATTTAACAACAAGAAGAGATTGAATGAAACAGGAGCCAGATGGCCAAATACGGTGACAGCAGGCGCACAAACGTCTAAAAAAATTCATATCAATGAGTACTTGGACAATTAAAGAAAAGGGACGTACCATCCGCCACTGCTTTTAAACGAGATCACTATACTCTACATTTTGCCAACGACAGAAACTTGGAATTCATTTAAGCCCTCAGAAACGATAATATCTTAAGCATGTCCGTCCGTCCGTGTGTAAGATCGCAGTTCTTCACGCCCCAGTTATACGCCCGTTGTTACTAACTTTAAATTTTTCAATTCAATATCCGAAAGTTTAAAGCACAACGCTGATTTTTGGTAAAAGTATCATTTGTGTCTGACGAAGTAAATATATTTACAGTACAAAAAGAGTTCTTTTCATTCGAATGAATAAATAAATTATTTGTTTTAATGCGCCCTCTCTCCACCTTTTGTTTTAACGTAGTGCATTCTGGGAGCGAAACGCTGCTGAAAGTTATCAACAAGAATCGAAGAAGTTACCTCATTTTTGGCTCCTCTAAGAGTCGAATTAGGTTTTACAGATGCGATAATACAACAGTATAAACTTACATTGAAGTGTATTGAATCAAGACATTAACAACCAGAAGAAAAAGTCAGGCAAGTTGCATAGATTATTTATCTCATGGCACTCAAAATTATGTTTTCTTTTTCTTCAAAACATTCTCACATGCCTTAAGGAAAGACTAGGTGATTCTTACTGAATTATTCTATTTTATTTTGTTCTTGTACTGTTAACACTTCAATTTTTGGAATTTACAAAAAAGTTATATATGTATATATGCAAAAAAGGCCTTAGTTAATGGCACAAGTTTAGTAATTATTTTTATGAACAATACAACTTTTTTAAAAACATGTTTCGACATTTCTGTTGTCATCATTAGTAGTAAAATTAAATAACAAGCTGAATCGTAAGTATATATATTATATACAAGTAATTTATAGTAAAGATACTACACAAAGGTCAAATTATCTTAAAAGTTATTAATTTTAAAGTGTTAAAAAATATGTAAGGTAAATATAAGTAAATGTAAACAGAATTATAGTAGCAATAACACACATCAGCTTATAAGAAGACAAAAATGGAGAAAAGAACATTAAAACACAAACACAAGATTATAACTACCTTATTCGTACTTCGTATAAATAAAAGGAGAATTTCTTGTAGCACTATTAATTGCGGGATTTATTTTTGTAATTTTGCCATGAAATCGCAAAAATTTCCCCTGCAATTAATAAGCTTTTATCTCATTTTTAGAGCAAATTTTTTTCTTTTTTTCTACACTAAATATATATATTATACCTAAAGGGGAAGTGAATTGTATCTGCAGACCACAGAATGATGAAATATAAGGAAATAATGAAACAAGAAGACATAATATTTTAGTTTTCAATCTATCTCATTTACATTATTATTATATCTTAGTATTCAGAACTTTTTTTTTTTGATATGGTATATACAGGTGTATTGATAGAGATTCTTTATTAAAACTGTACAGATAGGAATACTTTTGAAATTCTCGATAATGGAAATGATGATGAGTAAAGGATAAAAGGATGAAATTTGATTTTTTCAAGTTTGTCTTCGAGTCGCTCAAGTTTGTCCCGCAAATTCCAAGATTTTGGCAAATTCACAGAAAAAAATCCTGCAAATCTATTTTTTAGGTTCAATTTGCAAAAATTTTTCATGTAATTAATTCTTCTGCAAACAATTTATACGAATAAGGTCATATTTTACTTGCCTTAAATAAGGATAAATATTAATATTGATATTTTCATTACCGGTATGGAAAGAAGTATCCATCCCTTGCGACAAATTGCTTCCCCATCTAGGAGTCTCTCTCATCAAGATAGGCTGCTTTATTCTACCTTGTGGAATTTCATTTGAGGGATGATTTACATACTGTGAAAACTTTCGTGTGACAAGCTGGAATTGTTTGCATGCTTATGGATGCCTCTGCCTAAAATCTTGCAAAATTTAGTGAACTTGCTACCAAAGATATTTTGTTGGTAAATTGGATTCAGGCTCATTTAAAAAAAAGTCATTCAGGCAGCGATGATGCCTGATGACCAACGATGACCAGCAATTTTCCCAATTCAGAATCCGGAAAGATTCTTGTCAACAATGAGCAGATGCATCCATGCTCACTTGCAGAAATGTCTTTTAGTTTGATAAAAAGTATGGGCCGTGCAGTGTTTTTAATTTAGGAAAGTTGGATTTGATTTGTGTTCAGAATTAGGAAAATGTCAAAAGCAAATATTTAGTTGTCATTTTCTACAATTTTGTGCCATTATGAAAAATATTCGAAAGGCAAGCAAAGTTCAATACAAATTATTTCAGATTTCTTTTGTAACTGGAGAAAAAGAAAAATTTATATGAATTTCCATGAACTGAATTTTACCTTCTTCGAGATGATAATTTCAAAGTTTTATTGACCAATATTGACTCAACTACCACTACGGAATTGAGAGATTCAGTAACTATTTTCCCTTCAGGTATAAAATGAGAGTTAAAATTATGATGCTGTAATTCAAGTTTTTATAAGGTCTGAATTTTGTTAAATGGAATTAATTAGAACTTTTTATACTTTTATTTTTAGTAATCAGCAACTGCTTGGAATTAGATCTCCATGTAACTATATCTGCAGACCACTTAATTGGTAGAAACGAAAGTTCACCTGCTTGATTAAGCGAAGACGTAAGCCTGTAAAAATGTAAAGCTGGAAAGTCCAACTTGTAAAACTGGAATTTGAAGCTTACATAAAACTGATCAAAGTATTAAAGTAGTTGTTGTAGTGTTGTAATGCCCATATGATTTATGTTGATGCGTATTGTATTACTGTATGCAGTTTATATGCTGCCACGAAAATCTCCCGACCAATAAGGAAAAGGTAACAAGAACCATACGGTGAGAAACGGTAGCAGCGTTACACTAACTCCCGGTATGAATAAACTACATCCGAAACAGAGCTTTAATTTTATTCTTAGCCTGAGTTACACTGACCCCATTTTATGTTTTAAAATTATTTGTAAGAGTGTAAACGAAGTTTAATTGATAAAAAGCAGTTGAAATTGAAACAAAAGAAATATACTTCATGAGCTGTAACCATGGATACATACAATGTTTTATTCCCTCAATCACCCTAATTGCAACTCGGAATTTGCTGTTTTTATCTTTCAGAAGCAAACATTTTTTTGAGTTGATGAGAAAACACTTCCTAAAAAGAAATAGACTTGGCACCACCCTTGAAAAATCATATATGGCAATTGGTGCCCAGATTACTAATGATATACTTCGTCACCTCAAAAATACAGACAGAAAACACATTGATTACAGTAAATTCATATTGCACGCCCAAATTTACTTAAAGGAATGATGACATCACAGTACCTCACGTGAATTAATTTTCGCGTGGACATATTTCGCGGACACCTCTTTCGACCTAATTTCGCGCGAAATAATTTTCGCGGATGAAATGAAAAAGGGATATTTCGCGTAGATTTATTTTCTCGGATGAGGAAATTGTGACTTTATAAGTTTTCAAACTCGCAAAATAAACACAAGAAACGAATGCAATAATCACCTTAGAAAAGACATAAAAGATAAAATGTTTACAGAAATCTAAAAACGTAAGATATATATTATGCTGTAAAGCATATTGCGTAACTTACGTAAAGTACTTTCATTTCTCATTGTGAATTAATAATATGTGACCGTCCAGGGGATTTTGATAACAAACGATAAAACGTTTTATAAATAACGTTTTATGGTTAAAAAGAACAAAAGAAATAACGATATTTATCGTTCTTATGTAACGTTAATACGAAACTCAAGTAACGTTATAACGTTATCACTGAAACGATAATATCGTTTTGGTAACGTTATATTCTTCTATCAGTAACGTTATAACGTTTTATCGTTTTATAGTTATAACAACAAATAAATTCGTCTCCTGTTTATTATAAAGCACACGACAGGCAACAACAGCAATCACACTTTAAAACTATGCCGTTTATGTTTCAAAGAATAAATAATCTAATAAGTAATAAGAGAGAGTTTTTCGTTCTTTGAATAATAATTTTTCTTATTTTAAATCACGACAAAAAATATCGCTTGTAAAAGATGTAACAACTTAGGATGTGGATGCAATAGTAAATGCAGGAGGTTGTTTTTTGTGTATTGATCACAGTATAAACCCCAAAAACGTTCATTCTGTTCAATAAAAACTCATTTTTCTATTTTCAAAATTTTCTCAAGTTGTGTTTTACTTTCATACTAACATAACATTTATTTCTTATCGCCTATTTGCATGAACTGATTACCTGGTTCTCATTCATTTACAGTTAAAAGATACAATATGTATTTAAAAAACTACAACTAATAGAAACCGTCCGCTATAATGCTATTTTAAGTTGTTCGACAGAATTGCTATTGTAATCCCTTCGGGAAAACGTTTTATTTTCAAAAAGATTAATTTTCACTTAGAGAAAGTTTTCAGCAGAGATTTTCTTCGTGAAACCTTTTGAAGACCTATACTTCAATAGCATTAATAAAGATTTTGGAGGGCCGCATACACACTCTTAATGGGAAATTTCTTAAATATTTAAATTTGGCTTTATTCTACCCATGACAAAAACATTAGGAAGATCTTTTATTTGCATTGCATTGCATCTTCATTTTAAAAACATTCGAACACACTCTGTTCATGTATGTAAACATTCAATTTGAATTCTCTGATGCTTTGGCTGAAATCACGTTTTGGTTTTAAATATAGTTATCCTTGGACTATTTGTGTTTTGTTTGTAAGCATTGGAAATGGTTAGTTATAAAAAGACCGACGAGCTGGAACACGGGGACGTACAGGTGACGTACAAGAACACACAGGTGACACACAAGAACGTACGACAACGTACAACGACGCACAGGTTACACACGACTACATACGAGTGACGTACAGGTTACACACAAGGACGTACGAGTGACGTACGTGTCACACACAAGACGTACGAGTGACACACGACACAATAAAAGTGATACACGATATTTTCACTATCAACTCGCAAAAATCTCTTGTTTTTGTGCAAAAAGCATTTTTACCTGGTCCAAGTTATGATATAAAGTTATGATATTTAGAGGGTGGGAGACAAAGAAAACAAACTTGATATAGTTTACAAACAAAAATTTTTTCCAACTAAATAGAAGCAACGGCTGATTAACTTCTTGAGCATTCTTAAAACATGGAGGCAGAGACCTCAGGTAAAAGAACGCGCATTCAAACCAGGTAATTGACCATTCTTTATTATAGCGGTGTTTCTTCAACCTGTCGGTCTGCAGCCTCAAATAACATCTAACGACCACCTGGTTTAAGAAGATGTTCCCATGATAGCCAAACATAGTTTACTACAAACCTCAAAATATAATGCAAACACAACATGAAATACTTGGCCTCCCTCGAATGAATCCCTCGAATTCCTTAAAAGTTTCACAAATTATTTTTTACAGAAAACAAAGGACAATTTTTCCTACTCCATGTTTACATGTGCAGGAAAAAGAAGTTTCATTTTCTCCTTCTTTTCAATCTTCAGACAGCATCACAAGTAAAGAACACTATAGAAAAATCCCTAAAATATCTGGGCACTGTAAGAGAATATACATAAAGAAGATGTTTATCTAACAGTTTAAGACCATCAAAACTTGCTGGGGATGCTCTTATAAGCTATTGAAAGAAACGAAGCATTCCTCAAAATTGCTCTCGATTTCCCGAACAAAATTATGAGACTTTCCTACTAAAGAACGATGGTCTCAAATTGTGAATTAAACTGTATGTAAAATTATAAAAACAAAACTAGGGAATTCTTCGTCCGCCTAATGTGCGCTTTATTAAGTTGATTGAATTAATTTTCAGGCAGTTTAATTGTCCGAAGAACAGAAAAGAGTTATCAAACGTTAATTTTTAATATGGTGCATTTTTGTCTTACCACGAAATCCAATCCATGCAAATAATTTCGTCAAATGAAAATCAAATCATTTAAAATGTGTAGAAACGTCCCTATCTAATGAGTCTTTATAACATCAAAGCTAACAAATAAACAAAAACTTTTTAGACTGGCACGATCGTCAGACCAGACTGGTTAACAAAATTGAAAGCATCGCCACGTCGAACAATATCATTGTGCAATTGTTTACTAACATACACTGTCGAACTGAACGTAGGATTCTTCCTTAAGATGTGTTCGCTCTTTAAGTGATAATACGTATGCTGGTAATCTCGACTAAAAATAGGTTGACCATGGACATCGATTCCCTGAATCCTTCTGTCCCTATGTCTCACGACGATGTTTTTGGGTGGGTGTCGGTAACACTCAGCGAATTGCATACCACACCCATAGCATTTCTTAACATTATTTGGTAGCAGAACAACTTCGTATTTATGTGGAGACATTCCAGAGTGCCACTTAGGTGATTGTACAGGTGATGGCGATGAGATGAAGCTTGGATTATTACAGTAGCTAGGGGTGGAATTATTAGAGAGCTGTGGCCAAACATTGTTAGGCATGCCTGAGTACATAGATTGCTGCATCATCTGGAAGTAACTGGGTTGATTCATAAATGGCCACGCTGGAGCAACAGAGCTGGAACTTTGCTGCGTTGGACAGGTGGTCATATTTCTCTGAGATGAGGCGGGAGTTGATGAATAACTGGCTGCAGATCCCTGATTTGGAGTGGTTGTGAGTACATAAGATGCAGTTGAAGGCTGACTATCAAGCGGTAAGGCAATGTTAGCGACAGATGTTGACGTTGACGAGGAAACATCAGAAGTGCCAGGACACGTTACCTCTTCCTACATCCAGGCATAATTCTGAGTAGAAGAGTCTAGTGAATCTTGCTGCGCCTTTGATCGAGTCGAAACTGGTGGTGGTGATATTAATACTGTAGGTGTGTTTTCCTTGGAAACCTGGTTATTCGCTCGTTTTCGTTGTTTAGATGCTGCCTTCTTGATTTCGTTCTTTTTCATTCCCTGCTCAGTGACTCTCAAATTTTTTTTCGATAGCCGCTGTGAGCGAATTTTTGACACCGCATACTTTTTTTCGAGCTTCCACAAAGTAGTCAAATGAAAAGTTGAATTTATGACTAGCTGCGATACCATGTTGACACATCTTGTACCAAGAAAAAGTTTTACAATCGCAGTGCAAATAATCCTTGTTTCTTCCTTTTGCTTCAACAATATGCGGTGCATTTCTGTATGAACTTCGTACTGTATAAATTCTAGAGGAAGCAGAGGAAGCAGCTTTCAAAATTGTATCGTCTTCGTTCAGCAGTTGTTCTGCTCTTAAAAACATTTCTTTCAGAGAGTCTTCTGGAACTTGATCAGCGTTTATCCCGATGTTTTCATAGCCGAACGGCAATTTGATCGATTTTTCTTCTTGACCAGCTTGCGATGACATTACTTCTTTATCTACAATTTCGTCAACCGTCGATGCAGACACATGTATTTGCAACTGTTGCTCTTCTTCTCCACTGAACTTGTTGAACGAGGCGGGAATATGCTTCAAAAACTTTTTGCTTGCATCGATTCTATCTTCGTAAGATGCGTCTTGCCACAAGCGATATCCAATCCTAAATTCCTTAAAATCTGGTGACACAATATAAGAACCTTCACCGTAAAGCGCTTTCAATGAATCTCTGTACAATCTGATGTATCGGTTTTTGAGTTTGCCAAATGCTTCCGATAACGTAGTGGTCTTGTGAAACCCGCTGAATTCGCAAACATCTATTTCCTGCTTACTCAACTTATTCAACCACTCAATGCTGTTCTGCGTATGCGGTTTCTTCGCTTTTATCGATGATAACACGATGTTTGATAACTTCGTCTTTATGTTGTCTTGCTTGTACCTCTCAAAATAGCTAACAAACTGATTCGGTGGATTGTTCTTGGTGAAATGTGATTCGATATCAAACCATTTGACTTTCAGGATGTCAACCATTTCATCGTACTCTTCTGACGTGTTGCACGATGTTAGTCCATTCGGGCCAAATATATCATCTATGATGATCTGTCGTTTCATCAATGGGATATTGAGTTCATTAAGCTTCATCGAAATGTTGTCCTTTACATGCTCAATACCTAACAAGTGAACTGTTGATCGATCCATTTCAGACAAAAGTCCATCATACAGTTCATCGCAATCGTCCGTCCCAATCACTTGTACTGACGACGCTGCTTTATCATTCCGTTTGACTGCCTGCCAAAAATATGCAAAGTCCTGAAAGCGTTGACGGCGATGAACAAAAATTGGCCCGGGAAACCAGGGATACTCATTAGTATCTTTACGAAGGATGCTAAGATTTCTGAACGTAGTCTGTGTAAAATAGTAGTTTCCTATGTTGAACGTAGTATCAGCTACAAGTGGCGAAATTTTTCCATCTCCGGTGCAAAAGCGCACAACATCAGCGACTGTTTAATCTAGAAACAAAACACAACTAGGTTCTCCTGAGGACAGCTTGAACTCTCGGACAAACGGTTGCGTTTGACTTAGAGGATCGTCAAACGCGCCACTGTTTTCTGGCTGATCAAGCATCGAAAACAAAATATTATTAATGTCATCCTTCGAGGATGTCTGTTTTTGTTTCTGTTGAAAGTTATAAATCTGTCGTGTATTTCGTGGTATACACGATTCTGAAAGTCTAGCAAATATGTCGTTTTCTTTCTCAAACTCGTCCATGATGATTCGACCAGACGATCATCTTGTTCCAATTCTTTTTTCACAGAATGCATTGTTGGTCGATATGATGTCAGTTTTTTCTTGCTATTTCCGTGTGGAATAGTCAAATCGTGTTCTTGCGATAAAAACTCAGCTCCATCAGTGTTATAATGAACTATTATTCGATCATGTTTCGCAACATCAAATGATGTTGGTTGTACTCTTCAATATCCATGACATACGTGATGCTTCGAGTATAGTTGACGTTGTGACACTCACGCAGCTTTTTGTTGGTGGATCTTCGCCTAACAACAGCATACAAATCTTTCAAATCAATTTTGCAGTCGTCCCATTTTGAACCATGCCTGACTTTATAGGTACCTGAACATTAAATACAATGTGATGTTATTACCATTGGTAAAAGCACGAACATACCCTTATCCCTTTATCATGAGTCGAGAATAAGTGTATAAGAAGGAGAACAAAGATGACATATACAAAAACCAGAAATTAGGAAAAAATATCATATCAAAATTGTTTGATGAAGTTTATGTTATAATGTTCGAAGCCCAAAGATCATATGCATGAAATACAACCAAAAATTCATGATCCCAATTGAGTAATTTTTTAACACGTCCGATTACATGTTTTGTTTTTATAAGAAACCTAAGCAATGACTTCAGCCTGCAAGTTTCTTAAGTTTGAACCAATTTTGCTGAAATCCTTGTATACCTACCCCTAAAATATTAGCATAAAAATGCATGTCAGGATGAGCTCTATCTATCTTTGTATTCAGTTTTTTCTAAATAATCAATATTTTCTGAAATCAAAGCGTACACAAAACAAAAAGTTATGCCTTCTTTTTTCTTTTTCTTTTGCCACATTAAGAAAATTTTCATAATTGGTGCAGTAAGGAAATTTCTTAATTTGATGCATATTTAGTAGCTGAAAAATGATAGATAAATGTTTATTGGTAAATATTTATTTTTACATTTATTTACGAACCATGTACTTTTTTCATGTACATAATATAGTCATCTTGCACAATTTTGCCAGCAGTATTCCGCTTTGGAGTAACCTCTGTTGACATATCGAACGTTCTATCGTCTTCATTAAAGTACACACAGTAAAACCGCACGTTGTCTTTCTTCACTGTCAAGTGGGTGTTTTATATTTGCTTTTTCGTTACTTAGGATGAATGTTCCGCATTCTTCCACCGATAAGGGCCTTTCTTTACAAAGTAAACTGTCCTCTGTGTCTTTTAATAACGCTATTGAAAAGATCTCGCGTAATTTCGGATTTTCAGTTGAATACACAGGTATCTTTTTGTTATTTCTGAGAAATGATACTGGATTCCGCTGTTTGTACGATGGAAGGTCATCTGAATAAAGTCATTATGTGATGATTATACTTTATAAGAATATAAATGTACTAGCCGCCAAAGCGGCGTCGCTCGCCGACCATGTCCACCTTCAGTATGCGTTGGGTTCACGAAAAATAAAATTAAGGATTTACAAATAATAAGTGTGCCCATGTTGCAGAGCTCGAAAAACTGATCAAAAAAATGTATGGGATCCTTTTCCTATGGTCAACCGTTAGAGAGTTATCTTTGTTCAAACATTTTGATGACGTCACAGACCCGTCCCCCAAAATATTTGGCCTAAATTTGAGTTCACCGAAAATAAAATTAAGGAATTTGCAATGATAAGTGTGCCCATGTTGTAGAGCTCGAAAAAATGATTAAAAAAATGTATGGGATCGTTCCGCTACGATCAACCGTTACAGAGATATCATTGTTCAAAGATTTTGATGACGTCACAGACCCCTCCCCAAAAAAATTAGACCCAAATGTTTTCGTCACCCCATCGCCTGTATCGCAGACCCCAAAAAACGTCAGTTATCCCTATTGGTTATCGAGATAATTTTCCCTAAACTTCCCATTCGATTAAGGTCTCAATGCAATGGTTTCACACTGACGTCGCACACAAGAAGAGAAATAATTTATGTGTGATCTTACATTGATGACTCTCTTTCGCAGTTCACATCTACCATTTTGCGTGACTTACAAACAAACGAACAAACAAACAAACAAACAGACGGAGAATTGGCTATTATTATATAGACTAGCCGCCAAGGCGGCGTCGCTTTGCGCCCATGTCCACCTGCTATGTATCACTGTATCAATAAACGTCAAATTTCCTTATAAACGGCTCGTACAACTTGTGTTCAACCAGAAGCAGATTCGAAATCACAACCTCTGGTAAAACCAATCTTTTATCAGTAAAACAATACACTCAAAACGTATAGAGAGAAAACTTCAACTTTTTATTAGCTTTTGTTTTAAAAAAGTTACGCGCTCTAACATGGGTATTATCAAACGTAAGAGGGAAATGGTTTCTCTTCTTAAAAAGATCACATGAGAGGAGAGAAAAAAAGGCACGTGCTAAATGAATAAAGTGAATAAAAAAACGTTCGATCTGAAGTGCATAACAATTAAAAAAAGAAATTAAATTTTTAAAATAAAAGCAAAAAAATATTTTGTTTCATGGTACTCTTTTTTTACCTATCGGTTTTTAAACATTTTGATTGCTCGAAAAAATGTTCACCCGTCTCAGAGGCAGTCAGGCAAGGATACGTTAGGATACACTGGCAAACATGCTGCCACGTTCTGCCACTGCTACTTTTTGTCCAAACTGTTTAATCAGTTAGTTTCTTTGTATTTAGTTAATGTATTGTTTTCAAAGCCAACGTAGTCCTTGGAATATAAAATTGACAATAATAATAAAAACAAAACGTTATTCCTATTAGTTCATCAGCCAAAAAAAGTCACGGGTGATTGGGGTTGCAATGTATTTGCTTCGAACTCACGTCGCACACAAAAAAAAGAAATAATTTCGCTCACAACTCAATCTACCATTTTGCGTGACTTACAAACAAACAAACAGAGAATCGGCTATTAATATATAGACTAGACGCCAAGGCGGCGTCGCTCGCCGCCCATGTTCAGCCTGCGTTGTATCACCACCTGCTCCAAATTATTGCACTTAAAACCAGCGATAAGACTTCCTTTGCTGCTGGCTTTATCGCTTAATAAAGCTCGTTTGCATGTGAAGAGAAATACGTTCCTGGTGTTTCAAATCTTGCATGTTCTTAACTCAGCCGTTCATTGTCTTTCTTGCTTTACACAATGCATTCCGAACTTCACGTGGTTTTTTTACGATTTTAAACCAATCAAATATCAGTTTAACAATACACTCGAAACGCAGAAAACTTTTCAACTTATTATAAGCTTTTGTTTTACGCGCTCTAACATGGGTGCTGTCAGAAGTAGGTGAAAAAATGGTTTCTCTTAATCAGTTAGTTTCTTTGTATTTAGTTGATGTATGGTTTTCAAAGCCAAGTCAACATGGAATATAAAACTAACAATAATAATAAAATCAAAACGTTATTCCTCTTAGTTCATCAGCCAAAAAAGTCACGTTCGATTGGGGTTGCAATGTATTTGTTTCGAACTCACGTCGCACACAAAAAAAGAAATAATTTCGCTCACAACTCAATCTACCATTTTGCGTGACTTACAAACAAACAGACAGAGAATCGACTATTAATATATAGACTAGCCGCCAAGGCGGCGTCGCTCGCCGCCCATGTTCAGCATGCGTTGACTTCACGAAAAATAAAATTAAGGAATTGGCAACCGAAAGTGTTACCATGTTGTAGAGCTCGAAAAACTGATAAATAAAATGCATGGGATCGTTCCGCTACGATCAACCGTTACAGAGATATCATTCTTCAAAGATTTTGATGACGTCACAGACCCCTCCCAAAAAAGTTAGACCCAAATTTTTCGTCACCCCATCGCCTGTATCGCGGACCCGAAAAAACGTCAGTTATCCTAGAGGCAGATTCGAAATCAAATATCAAATATCAGTTTAAACAATGGTTCCAAAAAAACCCAAATTTCATGTGTTATTTATTTTTTAAAACAATCGTTGATCAGTACAACAATACACTCAAAACGTAGAGAGAAAAAAACTTTTTATTAGCTTTTGTTTTAAAAACGTTACGCGCTCTAACATGGGTGCTATCAAACAGGGGGAAAATGGTTTCTCTTCTTAAAAAGT
Source organism: Turritopsis dohrnii (assembly GCA_027922465.2). NCBI lineage: Eukaryota > Metazoa > Cnidaria > Hydrozoa > Anthoathecata > Oceaniidae > Turritopsis > Turritopsis dohrnii. The sequence continues at coordinate 814,469 of BQMF02000118.1, read as the reverse complement.
TCACACGGAGGAGAGAAAAAAGGCACGTGCTAAATGAATAAATAGAATAAAAAAACGTTCGATCAGAACGCTTTTAACAAATAAAAGAAGAAATTAATTTATTAAAAGAAAAGCGCAAAAAAAAAAAAAAAAAAAAAAAAAATTTGTTTTGATATGATACTCTTTTTTTACCTATCGGTTTTTAAACATTTTGATTGCTCAAAAAAAAGTTCACCCGTCTCAGACAGTCAGGCAAGAGTTAGTGGCAAACCGAACATATGCTGCCACGTTCTGCCAATGCTGCTTTTTGTCCAAAATATTTAATCAGTTAGTGACTTTGTATTTAGTTGATGTACTGTTTTCAAAGCCAAGTCAATGTGGAATATAAAACTAACAATAATGATAAAAACAAAACGTTATTCCTATTGGTTCATCAGCCAAAAAAAGTCACGTTCGATTGGGGTTGCAATGTATTTGCTTCGAACTCACGTCGCACACAAAAAAAGAAATAATTTCGCTCACAACTTAATCTACCATTTTGCGTGACTTACAAACAAACAAACAAACAAACAAACAGACAGACAGACAGACAGACAGAGAATCGGCTATTAATATATAGACTAGCCGCCAAGGCGGCGTCGCTCGTCGCCCATGTTCAGCCTGCGTTGTATCACCACCTGCTCCAAATTATTGCACTTAACACCAGCGATAAGACTTCCTTTGCTGCTGGCTTTGTCGCTTAATAAAGCTCGTTTGCACGTTAATAGAAATACGTTCCTGGTGTTTCAAATCTTGCATGTTCTTAACTCAGCCGTTCATTGTCGCAGTCGCATTTAAAATTTCAGTAGACTTTCTTGCTTTACACAATGCATTCCGAACGTGACCTTCACGTGGTTTTTATTTACGATTTTAAACCAGTCAAGTATCAGTTTAACAATTCACTCAAAACGCAGAAAGAAAAACTTTTCAACTTATTGTTAGTTTTTGTTTTACGCGCTCTAACATGGGTGCTGTCAGAAGTAGGTGAAAAAATGGTTTCTCTTCTTAAAAAGATCACACGGGAGGAGAAAAAAATGCACGTGCTAAATGAATGAATTGAATAAAAAACGTTCGATCAGATTAAAATAGATTAAAAGAAATCGATTAAAAGAAATTAAGACAACTATTAAGACAAAAGCAAAAAAAAATATTTTGTTTCATGATTCTCTTTTTTTTTCCTATCGGTTTTTAAACATTTTGATTGTTCGAAAAAAGTTCACCCGTCTCAGACAGTCAGGAAAGCGTTAGGATACACTGGCAAACCGCACATGCTGCCACGTTCTGCCACTGCTGCTTTTTGTCCAAAATGTTTAATCAGTTAGTTTTTAGTTGATGTATTGTTTTCAAAGCCAAGTCAACGTGGAATATAAAACTGACATAATAATAAAAGCAAAACGTTATTCCTATTAGTTCATCAGCCAAAAAAAGTCACATTCGATTGGGGTTGCAATGTATTTGCTTCAAACTCACGTCGCACACAAAAAAAGAAATAATTTCGCTCACAACTCAATCTACCATTTTGCGTGACTTACAAACAAACAAACAGACAGACAGAGAATCGGCTATTAATATATAGACTAGCCGCCAAGGCGGCGTCGCTCGCCGCCCATGTCCACCTGCTCTGTATCACTGTATCAATAAACGTCAAATTTCCTTATAAACGGCTCGTACAACTTGTGTTCAACCAGAAGCAGATTCGAAGTCACAACCTCTGGTAAAACCAATCTTTTATCAATACACTGAAAACGTATAGAGAGAAAACTTCAACTTGTTATTAACTTTTGTTTTAAAAAAGTTACGCGCTCTAACATGGGTGCTATCAAACGTAAGGGGGAAATGGTTTCTCTTCTTAAAAAGATCACACGGGAGAAGAGAAAAAAAGGCACGTGCTAAATGAATAAAGTGAATAAAAAAAACGTTCGATCTGATTAAAATAGATTAAAAGAAATCGATTAAAACAAATTAAGACAACTATTATGACAAAAGCAAAAAAAATATTTTGTATCATGATACTCTTTTTTTACCTATCGGTTTTTAAACATTTTGATTGCTCGAAAAAATGTTCACCCGTCTCAGGCAGTCAGGCAAGGATACGTTAGGATACACTGGTAAACCGCACATGCTGCCACGTTCTGCCACTGCTGCTTTATGTCCAAAACGTTTAATCAGTTAGTTTCTTTGTATTTAGTTGACGTATTGTTTTCAAAGCCAAGTCAACGTGGAATATAAAACTAACAATAATAATAAAAACAAAACGTTATTCCTATTAGTTCATCTGCCAAAAAAAGTCACGTTCGATTGGGATTGCGATGTATTTGCTCTGAACTCACGTCGCACACAAAAAAAGAAATAATTTCGCTCACAACTCAATCTACCATTTTGCGTGACTTACAAACAAACAAACAGACAGACAGACAGACAGACAGACAGAGAATCGGCTATTAATATATAGATATGTAGCTATAGCGAATCAGCAATAGTGCTCAATATAAGTTATAGAGCTTTATATCAAAAGAAAAAAACAACAGTTTCTTTGAACTTAAAGTTTCACACGGACGACGATCATCAGCAAATTAACCGTTTTTAAAAAATCCAATAAGTGTAGTATTTACTTACTGTCATCGTCATCACCCAACGATAAAGTAGACACCTCCATCTTCATAGGAGCAGCTAAACCTGGAACAGAAAAAAGCTAACTTTGGCAAAAATAACCTCATTATTTATGCTCTAAGACAAAGGAGCATAAATACAGTACGGACTGTTGCATTTACTTGATGCACGCTTGATGATCGTTTTAGTTTTTTGTTTTTGCTTTCAAATTTAAGAACTCTGATTCAAAACCACTTTCACATGCATGCGTGCGTGTAAAATCAACAACGAAACCCATCAACAAATATAAACGTTAAACCCTATTCTCTAAGACATTTTCCAAAGCAAACGATTGCAGGGATTTTCCTTCCGCGAAGTAAACCATAACATCAAGTTACATCATACAATCTGCTCCAGAATGTGCGAGTGCACCAAGGGTTTTCTCTATAAGCGATTGTTCCCGCTGAAACTGTTCGAGTGACGATCAAAATTTTAAAGATAAGCAAGGCTTCCGCAGCCAGAATTTGAGCCCTAAACATTATCCATAGTCACAAGAACAGACTTAATCTTTAAATCAATTCAAAGTATTTCAAATCAAACTCCACAGTCGTAAAAATTATAAAGGAAGAAAACGGCTTTCGTACCTGGTGACTTTGTACTTTGGTTTTCCAATTCTTCCTCTTTTTCGCTATCGCTTGATAATACGATGAGACTTGAATCTGCCGAAGAGAGAAAATGAAAATGAATCACTATATATATAGTGAGTGGTCAATCCCAATAAAAATCGGGTCCCGCATTATGCTCTGCCATTTTTATTAACACAATTAATAACTTTGTCTCGATTCACCAAACTGCCGTCATACTTTGCACCGAGTCACGCATTGGTTAATTGAGACGATTACCATGTGTTTTCGTTTTCTGTTAAAACAAGGGAATGACCACGAATCGGTGAACGTTGAATTTTTTATTTCCAGCGTGATCTAGCCTAGTCTAGCATGATCTAGCGTAATCTAGAGTGTTACTTGTTTTAGTGCGTACGCATATTTTATCCATTTCTTCCGTCTGTTTAGCACTAGTTATGAGAAATAAAATGTTAAGAACAAGGTCTCTCAAGCCTTTAATTTTCTTAGCTTGTTCTTAACTTTTAGGCCAATGAAACCTTATGTTCTTATATCGTTTGTTATTATAAAAAAACCATATATTTTGAGGGTCTGATTTTCAAAAAAATTTTGACAATAGGCCCCTTCACTTTAAACATTTGTCATCAGCCCTGCAAAGGCAAAGCATACACAAATTTCAGCTTGCACTTTCTTGATAAAATGAAATTTTCGAAAGGAAAGTTTATACTTACTTGTACTTGCATACAATCCTCGAGAAACATTAATACGCTTCCAGCATGTTTCTTGTTCTTCTTTTTTAGGAGTACCTTTCGTTTGTTATTTTCCTTATTTTCATCTTCAACATTTTTCGGAGTTTGCTTACTTTCCATTTTAACTTTCTTTCACCAATGCTTTCACATGTTCACACTAAGCGCTAATTATTTTAATGAATAGGCTGTTTACAAACTAAGTAAAAGATACTACAGTCAACTCTCTCTAATTCGAACTCTCAGGGGGATTTGAAATTTGTTTGAATTACGAAAAGTTCGAATTATACGAGTTTTTACCAAAACCTTATATTTTCCTAATTTTCACATATAAAGATGTTTTCTATGAGATATAGTGCATTTATCTGGTAGGAAAATAGGTTGGAGGAATGAAATAAGCGTATTATTTCACATGATCATAGCATGAAAGTAAGGAGATTCTGGTAAATTTGCCAAAACGACTTTTTACTTCATCAGAAGTGATGTGTATTCCCAATGCTATGTCGAGGTTACTGGAAAACAATGTAACTTAGGTGATGGAGAGGGGCTACAAGTTCCTTGCAAAATTTGTATAACAGGTCAAAAACACTATTTAGATGTATTAAAGCGTGAGTTAATGAAAATTAATGAATTTTGATCATCAAAAACTGTCTTTTGTTCTGTCAAATTTTTGAAAAGTTCGAATTACAGAGAGTTTTTGGTCCAGGGGACCGAGCAAAGCCGTTCGAGTTAGTAAAAGTTCAAATTACACAAGTTCGAATTAGAGAGAGTTGACTGTATAAAAAATGTTATTGCAACACATTCTATATGCTAGCATGCAAAAACTTGTAATGTGGTCAGAAAATTGTGTCAAGGGGAAGAAAAGACACAACAGATGCGCTGCTTTCATTTCCACACCTGTACGTCACTCGTACGTCTTGTGTGTGACACGTACGTCACTCGTACGTCCTTGTGTGTAACCTGTACGTCACTCGTATGTAGTCGTGTGTAACCTGTGCGTCGTCGTACGTTGTCGTACGTTCTTGTGTGTCACCTGTGTGTTCTTGTACGTCACCCGTACGTCCCCGTGTTCCAGCTCGTCGGTCTTTTTATAACTAACCATTGGAAATAAAAGATAATACATCGTTCCCTGAAATTCAAAACACGCCTTCACAGCTACCACAAAGAGAGTTAGAACTGTAACTGAAAAACATATTATAGATTTATTATTATACTTTACTAGTAACCCGCGTAAAAGATTTTTACGGCTAATGATTTCTGCGGCTATGTGAGTTAAACCACAGAGAAATGCTTAGTATAATAAATTTCCCCTGGAAACATAACAGAATCAAACGAAAATATAATCGACATTCAATACACATGTAGAAAATCTAAATTTGAACTACAGTAGACTTTCTCCAACTCGAACCTCGAAGGGGAAAACAAAATCGTTCGAATTATGGAGAGTTCGAGTTATAGGGTGATACTGCTATGTTTTAGCTTGAAGGGACTCACTGATTCAGTTCGAATTATGGAAAGTTCGAGTAATGGAAAGTCGAATTATAGAGAGTCCACTGTACTAAATGGCAAAGATCTAAACTTTTTAATGAATCGAGACAATTAAAAAAGACAATAGATTGATATCAAAACATATATTCTTAGCAAATCCAAAATTATAATTTAACTGTATATAAACTAACTCTACGCTGTAAGAAACATTATACTTATCTGCGCTTGAATATTATCTATTATCTAATACTGTTATTCTAACCTGTTTCTTACAGCGTAGAGTTATTAAGAATAGTAATAATATTTTTTAATAATTTTTTCTGATTATTTTTAAATTTTTTTTTTGGTTTTTCTATTTTTTTAAAAACATAGTCGGGCCGGTCCCGCCCACCATTCCGGGACCAGACCCGAAATGCCGCCTGAGATGTGGATCCTGGGTGATCTTCGCGATATTTGGCGAAATCCAAAAATGTCAGTTCTAAACAAAATCAATTAAAGATTAATAGTTTACCGAATAAAATAGATGATATTTGATTCTACAAATAAAATCTTACTTTTTGCCAGATTTTCATCGACATCCATAGCATCTATAAAAATATAGTATATCTACACATGATTGATTAAAGAAGCCAATTAAATGAACTAAAAGTGTCTTAAAGAACAGAATCTAAATTTGTTGAAAAGTCGCTGCGAAGGAGTGCATTTGTATAGAAAAACATATGCAAACTATTTTAATGAAAGTGCTCTTCGTTGCAGTGACTTTTTGATGATTTTTTAAACAAAAGATCATGTAAATTCAAAAACTTACCGCTTCCACTGCCGGAAGGCTTTTGATTGTCAACAACTAAAATACATAACAAATGAAGGAGTGAACTGAAGAAGGCCTCGAAATTATTCTTTTTCACATTCACTGTAGATATTGAATTCATTAAGTGACCTTTGTAAATTTAAATTTTTAAATACGCGAAATTAATAGTGTCAAATTGAAAGAAGAATAGTAAGCAGCCATATTGAAACCTCACCAATGTCACGTTTTTGTTGGACTGTAGGATGAGGCCTTTTCACAGTCTTTTTAATTGCTAAAATAATTAACATGAAACTAATGAAGACACATTCACATAGATTTTATCATGCCAATTTTATCATTGTTATTCAAATTCTATCAAGGTGTTAAAAAGATTTTAAGGAAAGGTAATTTGCTTGAACTACTTACCTCCTTTCTTTTTGTCCAACTGGTCCATATCTAAATAGATTAAAAATAAAACAATTAACATTTGAACGAAATATAGATCTAAAATAAAAGTGTGGTGACACTTTACTTAATTCATACACTGTTAATGTAAAAGGATAATATACAAATAGTAAACCATACTTTCTTGGACGGATTTTTCGAATACTAAAATGTAAAGTATGTATATAATAGATAAGTGATTCAATTAGCCGCAAAAGGCTCAGCAAAATATTTTTGAAAGTAAAAATGTTTAACTTACTTGTGTCTTTAAGTGGCATTGCCATTTTTTAATTTTAATGTATTCTAGACACTAAAATAGAATAAAAACAATATCGTAAATTATAAAATCACAATGATTTTGACAATAATTATCGACCAGCAGATTTATATCTTTGAAAGAGTTGCCCTGACTTTTGGTTCATGAATTGCCTATGAAGGTTCGTTACGATTTTCCATGCGCAATTCATGGTAACAGAGTACACGACGGGAACGTAAGTCAATGGGACTTGTACTCCACCTAAAGAAGAAATGAACATATCATGTGATATAAGTTGATTACATTTCTTCAGTATTTAATATAACAGTTGACAGCTGGCACCTTAAGGAACAGTCATCGTATATCAGAAAAGCAGAGACGGTTGTTCTACTATAAACAGTATTAACGAACTACCTGGCGGATAGAGTAAATATCACACTAGCAGGTTTACACAAAGGAAAACCATACACAGTGTAACAAACATCCATCACATCTGCCACAATAATACACATGTTACTGAACTAACAGAAGGGCACAGATTATGTCAAATAAAAAAGTGTTCAAAAATAAACACAAAACATTTATGACAGAAAAACTGCACAATAAACAAAACAATAAATACATAGTTTACTGTAAAACTTGTGGGAAGATAACATTCTGTGTATACAACTTCCCATTGATGTAACCTTGTTTACCTGTGGCAGCAACTTTGACTTTAACATTATCAAATGCCTTTGCCCTAGAACAGGCTACATATAGTTGACCATGTGAAAAGCACGGTCGTTGTAGAAACAAACCAATTTTTTCAAATGTTTGACCTTGGCTCTTATTAATAGTGAAAGAATAAGCCAAACGAATCGGCAGTTGTCTACGTTTCAAAGTGAAAGGCATACCTGTGTCAGAGGGTGACAATTGTACTCTAGGTATGAAAATTGTTTCTCCAACAGCTGACCCTGTCAAAACGTCAGCTTTAATAAAATTCTGCGATAATTCCCGAACAATCAAGCGTGTCCCGTTGCAAAGACCCTTCTTGATGTTCAAATTTCGTAAAAGCATAATTATTGCTCCAACTTTAAGTTTCAAACAATGTGGAGGCATACCAGATGGTGTGATACTATTTAAAAAATCAAGCGGATAATTTTGTCGCTCGTCGTCATCATCACAATCAACTTCATCAGCACTATAATAGCAAACTGGATCACCAGGCAATCTTTCCAACACCTCATTATTAATTATTAATGACTGCTCATTTGTAGGTGTCAAAATAGCAGTTGAAGCATATTGATGAGGTTCCAGGCCGTCATACATGACTGAAATAAGCGATGTGTTTTCAGACACGACACAGCAATCTGGAATTTCAATGGCACCTTTAGCAGGGTCTCCTTGTTTTAATGGTAGTTCCCCATTACCCAATCGTAGCAGCCACTGACAAAATTGTTGTTCCTCAGGTCTAGCTCTCATGTTTTGAGTTAATGTGAATTTTGACACTGAAGCCCACAATGCAGAACTGGTTAAGCACACCTCAATAACGTCAGTCGGTTTTGCTTTCTTTACAACAGGTAAGCATTGACGGAAATCTCCACCCCATAACATTACTTTGCCACCAAAAGAAGTATCGTTGTTGCAAACATCACGAAGTAATCGATCGATGGCATGAAAAATATGGGTGGAAACCATTGTTGCTTCATCGATGAGAAACAGGTCCACACTACGCAAGTATTCAGCATGTTTTGATGTTGGGACTACATTACAAACACTGTTTTCTAAAACAGGAACAGGCAAACGAAATAACGAATGCAATGTACACCCACCAGAAAGTAAAGTAGCTGCAATACCTGTGTATGCAGCGGTAGCGACTTTCCAACCTCTGGCCCTACATGCTGCTATAACATAGTTATAAGTAAATGTTTTACCTGTGCCAGCTGGTCCATCAAGATAAAACAATGTTTCAGGTTGTGCCAAAGCGTTACGGACATTGGATACAGCAGATAATATTGCATCAGCCACAGCCACCTGCTGCTCATTAAGCAGAGGCCTTACCTGATGTGTCTGGTCAATGTATACGTTTACATCAACCTCTTCCTCGTCAACATGTTCAATTAACTCAGGAAGGTTTAATTGCGTTAAGGACATACCAAATTGTTTGAGTATGTTATCGATATATCCCAAAACCTTTTGCTCAGCTTGAGCAACAGACAATGTGCGCACATAGTCCTCGCACAATTGATCCTTGAATGTATTCCACAGTTCCAGCGGATTCAATGGCTCACAATGTGTCAAGATTGTGACGAACAATTGCCTCAATTGTTGAGGCATTTCGAATGTAGATGCCTCTTCCAATGTATTGTGCCATTCATCATCATCTTGAAGAAGACCTCTTGCAATACATGCTTCACGAAACGTATCAAAAACCACCCCATTGAACGTGCGCAAATACTCGAATGATGTAGCACCAGGGATGTGAAGCAATAAAACACGAAGGAAAAATCTTTCTCCTTCTGTTGGCCTTGCATTATATAAGCGGGCAATTATTGGCTTATGAGTTTTACCTCTAGTTTTCCATTTCTTCTCTTTATCATGAAATACATAATGATATGGAATGTTCGAAAACAGATGTTGTCGAGCATCTGAATCTTCAACATTCAATTTGAACCATGCTGTGAGGTGGGTATCTTTCATAGATGCCCTGTCTGCAGCTGCGTCCTCATCACCAGGTCGGAAATAAACCCGTTGAAGATCTGGTAAATGCACTGCCAACCTTTTGATACAGTGTGATTTCTCATGCATGGAGAACTCAAATATTCTCCACAGAGCTTCAGGTGCACTAACATATCGAGCATCTAAAAAAGTTTTAATTTCATCATATTGCAATTGTTCGTTAATTTCGACATGCGCTCGATCATGTCCTTTATATACGTATTTGAACAAATATTTGACACTTTTTATAGAAGTACAGGCCTCCAAATTTATATGGACGTTATATTTCTTTGATAACCAAGGACAGTATGGAACCACCCATCGATTATCTAAGTCCACATTTTTTACCCTTACAGTACGACCGTTATTACGTCTACGGTACAATGGATAGCCATTAACATTCATTTGTGTTTCATCACAGAATGCTTTGGGAAAATTTTTGGTGCAGTTACCATCGTCTCCCATGCAAACTGAAGTTTCGTTGTAATTCCCGCATGGGCCATGTATCATACACGATTTGATAATGTTGTGTAGTTCTGGCTCCTCATCTGGATCAGGAATTTCAGCACATATCAAGCTGTCAACATCATCAGCATTTTGTAACTTATCCTCTTGTGCTAAATGAATAAGAATATGGGCATGAGGTAAAGAACGCTTTTGAAATTCAATCACATAAAGGTGAGAAATTGTTTTCCCCAATACACCATTTTTTATGACATCATTTAAAAGTGCTTTCAATTTCAAATTAAAAACGCGTGAAACCAAGTCAGGTCGATAATGTGCTGCCTCATTATCTAAATTCTCGGTAATTTCTTTCCATTTTGGATTACACGTAAATGTGCAGAACAAATCAGGTTTTCCCATTTTAGTCACCATTGCCATTGCATCTTGATAATTTTGTTGCATAGCTCTGGGACTACCCTGAAAAGAAGATGGCAAAATTACAGGTCTACCTGCATTTAAACCTCTGTTTTGAGCTACATTAGCAAGATGGTCAATTAAACCTTGATATTGCTCAACACGTAATGCTTTCTGATTTGTCCGAATATAGTTGAGACGTTCTGCTTCAACCTTACAGTAGCAGTCAACTGCAAATTGCTGAAATAATTTTTTACCTTTTAAGATTGGATTAAAAACATTTCTATACGCAAATCTATAGGTATAATATTGCAATGCGGTTGTGCGGCACCGACTACCTGTAGTATATTCAGCTACATGAGGAATATCTATTGTCCAGCCAGACTCTCCCCTCGGGAAAAAAACTGGATAAACCATTGGGTCTAGATGAGGTGAATGTGTTGATAGACATTGCAATGGCATGTCTCGAGGATAAACAACAATATCACGTGTCATAGGTGGTGCACCATCTTCACCAACAAAAACAGCAGCTACTTCATCATGGTGGGGTAGATTGTAACGCCGCCGATCGCCACCACTCCTCAGGTGCATTCTAACCTAAATATATAGTTGAAATTCAAAACATTTTGAAATCAAGCCTAAAAAAATTTCAATTTTAAATAATTTACCAGAGATGGTTGGCGATTTTGCTCTCGGGCATGCTGCAATTCTTCAGCCTCTACCTCACCCATATGCTTGTATGCAGCTGCATAAGGACTCTCTCTAAGAATGATGTCCTGTAATTTTTGCATAACCTCAGGCAAGCAACCTTGATTTTCGGGTCTTGCCATTCTTTCATTGAATGCATCCATCCCATCATAAATGTACAACTGACCATATGATGGAGGAACACCTTCTGGTGGATGCAGATTGCCTGTACGGTGACATACCTGACCATTAATACGAAAGACAGGTGGTCCTCGACCTGGTGGTACAGCCATCTTTGCACCCATCGACGCAAACGCGACAGAACTGTTAAACTTTCGAATATTTTCTTGAAAGTTCTTTGATTGATTTGTATTACCTACTAAAAGATCTTTAAGATCATTAGGGTAATTAATATCATTAAGGTGTATCTTACCATTATGACAACATTTGAAATTACTTTCATCGACAAACATTTTAGCACTACAATGTTGACAAACCTTGTCCATTGGGCCTAAGTAATGTTGCTCAGGCAATTGATCAGGTTGACGTGCAGCACAATGCAAATCTAATATAGAGCGCCTAGTCCGCATACGTTGCATATTTCTATTCCGCCTAGTTATTCTCTCGTCAGCGTTTTCATTTTGACGGTGCTGAACGCGTCTTTCAGCATCGCGATTCCTACGGCGCTCATTCTCAGAAATACCTTGAGAATTATGGAGATCAACTGTATTATTATTTTGCGTTTCGCGACGTCGCGCAATAGCGACATCTTCGTGTGCAAACCTACGTTGGATTACTGATCGAATTTGTTGTTGATCAGGAGGTTGCAAAACAAAGTTTCCAATCCTAAAAGTTGCTGGAATGCCAGGGGCAAAAGCATTTCCTATATTATACATGACAAACAGTAGTAATAATAAGGAAACTTTACAAATAAAAAAACTCCAACTACCAAATTGTTGATTAACTCCCAAACCTGAATAATAAAAAAAAAAATGAAAATTAAAAACTCAATGTGCTTTCATGAAAGAAAAAGATACTTCAGCATCCTAACAATTACCTGGAGGAAACTCTTAACTGTTCCTTTAATATATCGGAATACTTCCTCTAAAACTTTCTGCTGTTTAATAAATCGTCAACTCTGAATAAGAATCATAAAAAAAGACACTTTCATAAATCACTTTGCATAAATCATCACTCTAAATAAATTAACGACAATAATAACTTGCCTTATAAACTTTACTCGCTTTACTCTAAACTGTTCTTCCAATAAATTTCTTTTAAACTTTCTGCTTTTAATTATAAATCGCCAACTCTGCATAAGAATCATAAAAAGGACACTTTCATTTTCCATAATATTTTCCATAAAATCTATCTACTATAATAAATTACCTGATAACTTTACTCGCTATCGCTTTCGCTTTCAGTATCTTTTCTTTGTTTTCTATTGTTTTGACTCGTTCGAGCTCCTTCGCAATTCTTTTTCATTACGAAAATAAGTTTGTTTACATTTTGAACGAACTTAGTTGCTATGTTTGCAAAACGTTCGAAAAGATTAAAACAAACGCAATGTAATGTTTTCCCCCTATACTAATCGTAGAAAAATATTAACCGCCGTGGTCTGACACCCCATTATGAATAAGTGACCGCAAAAGCGACCCGAAATTTTAGAGAGTGAAAGCGTGAAAAAAGCGGATGCACACTCGTGATTAGTATATAGACTAGTATCTCGCGTAAAAGTTTTTTACGACTTTAATTTCGAAAAGAATCTGCAGAAATACGACACGTTCCCGTGTGTGTACCCCGTGACGAAAATTTTAATTACAGATTCGTGACTTAAAAGTCTACCCATGTCGTAAAGCTCGAAAAACTGATCAAAAAAATGTATGGGATCGTTTCGCTACGACAAACAGTTAAAGAGATATCATCGATCAAAGATTTTGATGACGTCATAGCCGCAGTACCAAATAAAATTTAGGCCCAAATGTTGCGTCACCACATCACCCGTGTCACCAACCCTTAAAAACGTCAATTATCCCTATTGGTTCTCGAGATATTTCCCCAAAAACGTCGTGTTCGATTGGGGATGTAATGCAATGAATCCCCCGTGATAAGGTTAAAAAACTGACGTCACGCCGCGTGCTATTATACTAATCGTCAATTATCAATGGTCTAACGAAAAAATGACCACGATTAAGAAGATTTTGACCGTAAATTTTAAAAAAACAAAGCACTCTCTAAAATAAAAGTGGGATGCACACACGCGGATTAGTATAATAAGACTAGTATCCCGGGTAAAAACTTTTTACCGAACTTAACTTCCAAAAGAATGGGTCAAAATCGCCTTTCCCGTGAACGATCCCTGTGATGAAAATTTCAATTTAGGAATTGGAAACGTTAATGTAACCATGTTGTAGAGCTCGAAAAACTGATCAAAAAAATGTATGGGATCGTTTCGCTACGACCAATCGTTAGAGAGATATTGCTGATCAAAGATTTCGATGACGTCATATCCGCAGTACCAAATAAAATTTAGGTCCAAATGATGCGTCACCCCATCACCCGTATCGCTCACCCCAAAAAACGTCAGTTATCCCTATTGGTTCTTGAGATATTTCCCCAAAAACATCGCGTTCGATTTGGGATGCAATGCAATGATTCCCCGTGATCATAAAAAACTGACATCAAATGATGCCACGTGCTTTTGGAATGATCGTGAAAAAAGTGTCTCTCGCCTCTACGTGGTTTTACGCGCTCTTAAGAGGACGATGACCGTAAAAATTAAACAAATATATCACTCTCTAAAATAAAAGTGTGACACACGATCGCGGATTATTATATAGACTAGTATCCCGGGTAAAACCTTTTTACCGAACTTAACTTCGAAAACGTTAGGTCAAATCCGCCATTCCCGTGTACGTACCCCGTGACGAAAATTTTAATTACGGATTCGTGACTTAAAAGTGTACCCATGTTGTAGAGCTCGAAAAGCTGATCAAAAAAATGTATGGGATCATTTCGCTACGACCAACCGTTGCGGAGATATGGTCGATCAAAGGTTTCGATGACGTCATATCCGCAGTACCAAATAAAATTTAGGCCCAAATGATGCGTCACCCCATCACCCGTATCGCTGACCCCAAAAAACGTCAGTTATCCCTATTGGTTATCGAGATATTTCCCCAAAAACGTCGCGTTCGATTGGGGATGCAATGCAATGATTCCCCGTGATCATAAAAAACTGACGTCAAATGATGCCACGTGCTTTTGGAATGATCGTGAAAAAAGTGTCTCTCGCTTCTACGTGGTTTTACGCGCTCGTAAGAGGATGATGACCGTAAATTTAAACTAAATATATCACTCTCTAAAATAAAAGTGGGATGCACAACGCGGATTATTATAATAAGACTAGTATCCCGGGTAAAAACTTTTTACCGAACTTAACTTTGAAAACATTAGGTCAAATCTGCCATTCCTGTGGTACGTACGCGTCACTCGCCACCCATGTTCAGTATGCGTTGTGTCACAGAATTTAACTCGTGTAAAAGTTTCTTTTCAGGCATTAATTTGTTATTACATTCAGAAGATTAAAAACAGAAACAAATAGCAACATGGCTCAGAATAATATATTTATACGCAGAAGAGAAGTAACTTTAATGTAAAAAAAAATGACAATATATAACACAGAACTGTTTACCCAGACATACGAAACCAAACATTGAATAACATTACAAAATGTGAATTGAAAACAAATTGATACCTTCCAACTGTGTTTCTTTCGTGCGGAAGTTACATTATACAGCAACCATTAATGAATTTTTGAAATGATATATAGTCTGTTCTTCCCAAAACCATCAACGTCATGATTAAAACCATGAGTTTCATTTCTTTATGCTTTTTTTTATTATTACCTAAAAAATTAATACTTGAATTGTAATACCGAAAACCTAATCATGCTATAAGAATATTGAAATAAACAACAACAACAACAAAAAAAAAAATGCAATTCAACTACGCATTTATCCTAAAAACAATAACTCAAAACAACAAAACACCGTAATAGTAATTGTAATACTGTAATACCGAAAACCTAATCATGTTATAAGAATATTGAAATAAACAACAACAACAAAAAGTGAAATTCAACTACGCATTTATCCTTAAAACAAAAATTTACCCAGAAGATAAAAAGTCACAAATAAAATCATAATGCCAAACTTATATATATACCCAGGTACGTAAACGATTACCATAACACAAAATAATGCATAAACATTTCATTGCACAGAACTTCTTAAATACATAATCCATTCACATCTACCTTATGAATAATAATTAAAAACACAAACGTGATGACAGAATTTATATACCTAAAGAGTTTATAAAAAATTGAAAACAACCACATTTTTAATCTGAGTTAAAATCTCCTCTGGCTAATTCACAACAGTTAAACAACCCTTTATTCTTATTTATCCAGCATACCAACTGTGTTATAACTAAATAGATTTATACTATTTTAACTTTAGCTGAACTTTAAACAAAATGGGATACCTTTCACTGCCAATTCACATGTCAGTAAACTAAACAGCATTGATCATCTTCTGTAGACATTTTCAAACACTTCTAAACTCTTTACTTCTATATTCATACCTGTAAACAAATTACTAATACTTTATTTACTTTCCAGCACAAACATACATAGGTATTTATAAAACACCACTTTCGCTACCATTTTTTTTTAAGTGAAATACATAAAACTGCTCTCTTCGTTTGGAAAAACTGCTAAACTTTCTGTATTTTCCAGTAGATTTTGTACTTTTTGGCAGGCAGACAAAAGCATCAAGCATCGATATAAATTAGATACAATAGATACAATCAGACAGCATAACACATTCCCCACTTCCATAGCGTCATGAGAAATAAAAATATTCATAGCTGTAGGACCATTTTTAATGTAATAATAGCGCGCGTTACCAAAACAAATTTCTCTCGGCTTCTTTTTCATCCAGCAGCATATACACATTCTAAACGACAGAATAACTGAGACATCCACTCAAAGCTAAATCAATTAATCTTTCAAAACTAAATTAAAACCATTCCTTACTGTGTAAATAAACATCAAACTGCATTTTCTCCACTGCACTTTCTTCTGTATAGCGATATTTGATAACTAAAACGTAAACAAACATTTAAAAAACCTGTTCTTTTATTAATCTAAAATATTAAACAATAAAAGTCTTATCGTTCTGCACAGCCAATTTTTAAAAACTTCACTGCACTTCTTCTGTATAAAAGTTTTATAATAATACCTTTTGTTCGTTCGATCTTTCTGCAGCTAATTTTTAAAAACTTCACTGCACTTCTTCCGTATATCTAAATATGATTTTTCATTGTAAACAAACGATAATAAAACGTTTCATAATAATGACAATACCTTCGTGCATACAAACCTGTGTTCCTTCGTCAGTTCTTTCGTCGATTTGCTGCCTAAAACAACCAAATTTAAATTAAGATATTCGTATACAAAAAGAAACACGTCTTCTTCGCGAAGTTTCTTGCTCACGAAATGATCGTTGACAAATTTCGAACGATTAACATTGCATTGCTCGCACTCCTCCAAAGACGTTTTTCGGCTGATTTCCACTGCGCAAACCAAAAATAACAAAACGGAGGAGCATATACTAATCGCGGAAAATTAAAAAAAGTGTCTCTCGTCTCTGCGTGGCTTTACGACGAAAAGGGAAAAAATAAGAAGGATTTGACCGTGAGAAAAAAACAAATATGTCACTCTCTAAAATAAAAGTGGTATGCACAAATGCGAATTAGTATAATAAGACTAGTATCTCGCGTAAAAGTTTTTTACGGCTTTTATTTCGAAATGGATGTGCAAAAACCCCGTGACGAAAATTTCAATTACGAAATCGGGACTGGAAAGTGTTCCCATGTTGTAGAGCTCGAAAAACTGATCAAAAAAGTGTATGGGATCGTTTCGCTACGATCAACCGTTGCAGAGATATCGTCGATCAAAGATTTTAATGACGTCAAATCCGCAGTACCAAATAAAATTTAGGTCCAAATGTTGCGTCACTCCATCACCCGTGTCACCGACCCTAAAAAACGTCAGTTATCCCTATTGGTTCTCGAGATATTTCCCCAAAAACGTCGCGTTCGATTGGGGATGCAATGCAATGGTTCCCCGTGATCATAAAAAGATCTGACGTCAAATGCCCCGTGCTATTATACTAATCGTGAATGTGTCTTGCGTGGTCGAACTGCCGCTATATGACCACGATTAAGAAGATTTTGACCATTAAAAAAACAAAAACAAAACACTCTCTAAGTTAAATGTGTTGCACACGCACGCGGATTAGTATAAGTAGACTAGTATCCCGGGTAAAAACTTTTTACCGAACATAACTTTGAAAACATTAGGTCAAATCCACCATTCCCGTGTACGTACCCCGTGACGAAAAAATAAATCATAGAATCGCAACTCAAAAACATCCCAGGCGGCGTCGCTCGCCACCCATGTTCAGTATGCGTTGTGTTGCAAAATTTAACTCGTGTAAAAGTTTCTACAGGCATTAATTTTTTAATTCATTTCTTACATTCAGAAGATTAAAAACAGAAACAAATAGCAACATGGCTCAGAATAATATATCTATACGCAGAAGAGAAGTAACTTTAATGTAAAAAATATGGCAATATATAACACAGAACTGTTTACCCAGACATACGAAACCAAACATTACAAAATGTTAATTCAAAACAAATTGATACCTTCCAACTTTTTCTTTTGTTCCAAAGTTATTACTTGACTGCAACCATTGATGAATTTTTGAAATGATATGTAGTCTGTTCTTCCCAAAACCATCAACGTCATGACTAAAACCATGAGTTTCATTTCTTTATGCTTTTTTTATTATTACCTAAAAAATTAATACTTGAATTGTAATACCGAAAACCTAATCATGCTATAACAATATTGAAATAAAAAAATAAAACAAAAAGAAAGAAAATTCAAGTATGTATTTATCCTAAAGATAACAATTAAAAACAAAATTTGGTCTATAAAGTCAACCGATACTGTGAGTCAATACGGGTTCACTCAACACTGGAGCTGAACAGAATAAAGACTTTTACCTGGCATACACAACCAAACATCAAATTAATAAAAATAATTGAAACAACAAAATGCCCTACTTTGACCAAAACCATAATTGAATACCCAGAAGATATTAAAAGCAACAAATAAAAACATAATGCTAAACTTATATACCTAGCAAGTATGTATGTAGCAATTAACATAACACAAAACAATGAATGCCGTAAACAAATATAAACTGAAGAAAAATATACCCCAGCAATGCTTCTTTTTTGTAGTACAATCGCAATGAAATACATAATCCATTCTTCTCTTAAATAACCTTCTCAACATACCATGTGTTTCATTTATACATTTATAAATTTCGTTTATAAATAGCTACACTTTTTCTTTTCTGACCTAAAAGAAAAAGATTTCAGTAAAGAACAGCTACAATACTTACTACTACTGCAACCATATTTAAGCAAAACAAAACAAAAGGCATAAATGGCTGGCAGAAAGGCATGCAGACAAAGCATCAAACATCGTCAATAGATACAATTTTACAGCATAACACGTTCCCTACTTCCACAGCCATGAGAAAGGAAAACAGTCATAGCTGTGGGACCATTTTTAATTGATCTGTAAATAAATAAATCAAATCAAATCTTCTTTGCTAACTATAAAAATAATAATAGCGCGCGTTACCAAAACAAATTACTCTCGTCTTCGATATCTATTCAAAGCTATAGTATTTAATCTTTCAAAACTAAATTAAAACCATTCCTTACTGTGTAAATAAACATCATTTTGTTCTGCATTTCTTCACTACACTTTCTTCTGTATAGCGTTTTATTTCATAAATTATTCCCCAGACTCCTGAGTATAAAATGAGATAGAACGCGCAGCGGATTCAGTTCACGACGAGCAGAGGACAAAACAGGGCGACTCAAGCAGTGACACATGAGCACGAATTTGGAAATCAGCTAAGTGTTTTTTCCTTTGTTATTATTATTAATGTCTTCCATTCAAGAAAATCCTCTTCCTGCTTCAGAGGAGAATATTACTAATGAAATAACTTCTGAATCTGTATTGGACCTTCTTAAAACACTCCAAACAGAAATATCCTCGTTAAAAGCTGCTAATAACATCAACAGCACCTCTCAGCAGGGAAAAATAGTTACTTCTCCTCAGAGAGACACAGCAAACGAGGAATATTATGACGATGACTTTATTGACTTGTATGCTTCACATGGTGAAGCATATGATGATGACGAAGGAAATATTGACCCTGACGATGGCATAAGTATTGTGGCAGCAGAGACTCACACTAAATCTAATGTTTTTTCTAAGATTAAAATTCTTTCATCTGCTGAATCTAAAGGGGGAAAAATTTCTGCAGACTGGGCACATATTATTGATAAAAGTTTTTTCTCTAAAAAGGAGAAAGATGATGTCAAAATTCTTCGAGAATCTTTTCCTGTACCAGAAAATTGTAATTTACCCACACCGAAACTTAATGTTGAAATTTGGCAACTACTTAATAGTTTTCAAAAAAGAGCTGATGTTTGTGTGAGCATGATACAAAGAAATATAATTGCTGCAGTTAGTGGAGTTATATCATTAACTAAAGATGTTTTAGATTCAAAAATTGAAAAACAAGCCATTGTTCAAAAGTCTACTGATATTATCAGTCTCTTGGGACATGCCTCGGATGAAATCTCTTTAAAAAGAAAATTGTTCATAAAATCTGTTTTGAAAGATGAATTCAAAGATTTAGTGTCAATTAACAATAATGAGAGAAAAGATAAAGCTTCAGATAAACTTTTTGGAGACCATCTTTCTGAGAATATTAAGGATATAACTTTGCGAAATAAACTTCGAGGCAATAATTTTAAATTTAAAGGCCATTATAATAGGAACAATTCCTATCGATCTGAGCCTTACAACAGGAATAATCGTATGCCTTTTTTAGGCAAAGGCCGGAGGGGGATGTCCTCCTCCACTCTATCCAAACCAAGAACAAAGCATTAACAGCTTATTCACCTATTATCAAGACACCCACAACCTCAGAAGTTGAAATGCAATCTACCTTAGCTGTACGGTGCAATTCTGAAGAAAATCATGAAATGGTGTCACATTCCCAGCAACAGTTAGAAAATGAGGTAAGCTATTTCCTAAATGAATGTTCTATTAGAGTGAACAATTTCAAAGGGGGTCAACTTTGTAAATTTTATGAAGGCTGGAAAAGTGTAACAACGGATAAACACATTTTAGATACTATTAAACATGGGGATACTATCGAATTTGAAGTGGAACCTCCTGTTAAACACTTCAGTTTTAATCAGTATAAAGATGATCAAGAAAATTTGGTTAGCTTAGAACTTCAAAAAATGATTGTAAAAGGCATAATTGTTGAGTGTTGCCATGAAGAAAAAGAATATGTTTCTCCCATATTCACAACTCCAAAATCTGATGGAGGAACTAGACTTATTTTAAACTTAAAGAAAGTGAACGAAAATATAAAATATGTGCATTTCAAGATGCAAACCATAAAGGATGCATTATTGATGATCAATAAGAATGATTTTATGACATCGATAGATCTTAAAGATGCTTATTATAGTGTCCCTATCAGAGAATGTTATCAATCTTACTTAAAATTTCAATGCAAAGGAAAGTTATACAAATACACTTGCTATCCCAACGGACTAGGGCCTTGTCCTAGGAGATTTACAAAGTTGACAACTGTTCCTATGAGTGAAATTAGACGCAATGGTAATCCAATTTGTGGATACATTGATGATTTTCTTCAATCTGGTAATACATACATAAAAGCCTTGGAAGCTACTTTGTCAGCAGCAAAGCTTTTTTGTAAACTTGGCTTTGTAGTCCATCCTGTCAAGTCTCAACTTATATCTTCTCAAACTATTATATTTTTGGGGTTTGTGATTAATTCTGTAACTATGACCATAGTTCTCACTGAAAAACGTACAGAAGCTCTTAAAAAGCATCTGAATACATTGAGAAAATTAAAACAACCCTCCATACGTTATGTAGCTAAAGTGGTTGGACATATAATTTCAGTTTTGCCTGCATCAAAATATGGGGCGTTGCATTATAGGAAACTTGAAAAGGATAAAGCAATAGCACTAAAAGAAAATCTAGGGGATTTTGATGCTTTAATGAATTTATCAGTAGATGGTTATAAGGACTTGACATGGTGGATAGAGAATGTAAATGATATTCAAAATTGGATCCATCCCCCCAAAATTGAAGCAACAATTTATACTGATGCTTCACAGTTTGCCTGGGGAGGAACCTTTGACAAAAAGAGTGTTGGAGGTTCCTGGTCATATCAAGAAAAAGATTATCATATTAATGCAAAAGAAATGCTTGCAATCTATTTCACAATTCAAAGTTTTCTAAGCTATTTTGAAAATAAACATATCACAATATTATCAGACAGCAAAACTGCCATAGGCATCATAAATAAAATGGGAAGTAGTAAAAGTACTCTCTGTGACAGTATTTGCCATAACATCTGGAATTTTTGCCAAGAAAACAATATTTGGGTAACCTGTTCCTATATTCCAGGAAAAGAAAATATACTTGCTGATCTTGAATCGAGAAAAGATTATAAGGATAGCAATTGGATGTTAAATAAAGATATTTTCGATAGCATTTGCAAAAGTCAGAATTTCTATCCAGATGTTGATTGTTTTGCAAATAGACTAAATCACCAAGTATCATGTTACATATCATACAGGCCTGATCCAAATGCCAAATATATTAATGCTTTTAGTGTAAACTGGGCAAAATTTAAAATGCCTTATCTTTTTCCTCCTTTCAGCCTTGTAGGTCGTGTATTACAAAAGATCAAAGTGGACAAAGTAGTGGCATTGATCGTAGTGCCCGATTGGCCATCACAAACTTGGTACACAACATTAATGGCAATGAAGGTCTCAGAACCAACGAAAGTAACACCGGGTCAGAAGGTGCTGATTTTGCCAGAGAGCCCAGACGAAGTGCATCCAATTTGGAAGCGAGTGAGACTTCTGGCATGTCTTGTATCAGGCAAGAATATTTGAGGCAAGGTTTTTCTAATTCTACTGTGGACTTGATCATGAGTAGTTGGAGGTCCGGTACAACAAAACAATATGAACCAGTTATAAAATTGTGGCTTTCTTTTTGTAAGGATGCAATAAGCCCTTTTGAGCCCACAATTCAACAAGCATTAGATTTTCTCACTGAATTATATAACAAAAATTATAGTTTTGATCAAATGAAGAATGCTAGAAGTGCTATCTCGTCTATAATTAGACCTATTGGGGATCAATCATTTGGAAAATTGCCTATAGTTAAAAGATTTATGAAAGGTGTTTTTGAAAACAGACCGACCTTTCCAAGAAATCATATCATATGGGATGTTAATATATTGTTCAATTATTTTCGATCTTTACCCGATCTAACAGACTTATCACTTAAAATACTGACACAAAAACTCGCTAGTTTGATGGCTATAGTGTCAGGCGGTCAACGTATTCAAACTTTACATTCTATATCCCTAGATGATATCATTTATCAACCAGGCAAAGTTGTCATCCCCATAACTTCTGTTATAAAACAAAGTAGACCATCAAGGCACATGCAACCTCTTGTTTTCAAAGAATTTGAAGAGTCTAAGCTTTGTGTAGTCTCACATTTAAGAATCTACATAGAAAAAACAAAACCTATCAGAAAGAACCAAAACCTATTTATCAGTTTTATAAAACCTCACAATGTTGTTTCTAAGGATACCATTTCGAGATGGTGTAAATCTATGTTGGGGAATGCTGGTATTAATATTAATATTTTTTCTGCACACTCCAATAGATCTGCATCAAGTTCAAAAGCTAAACAGCATGATTTACCGATTGCAGATATCATACGGAACGCAGGTTGGGCAAACGCCCGTACTTTTGCGAAACATTACGAAAAATTGGTCGTGGAAGATGTCAACTTAATGAATATTCTTACAAAATGAAACTTTATTTGTTAATTTTGAGTTAAACAGGTTTAATTTTTAGTGCTTAGCTCACTAAAGTGTAATTTTTTGTGTTATGAACAAAACTGAAGCATGTAATATAAGAATGTTTTCTTTTTGTCTGTTTTGTGAAACAGAAAATTTTGGTACTCTGTGAAATCTCATTTTATACTCAGGAGTCTGGGGAATAATTTATGAAATAAAATTATCCCACAACAAACGATACTTACCTTAAGTTGAAGTTTGTTGGGAGTTTTATGAATAAATTATTCCCAGATGGATGAGTATAAAATGCCCACCCTACAACCACCCATTATACTCATCCATCATGTACAAAATTTTTTCTGTAAGATTTGCTGTGAAACCCTGAATCCGCTGCGCGTTCTATCTCATTTTATACTCATCCATCTGGGAATAATTTATTCATAAAACTCCCAACAAACTTCAACTTAAGGTAAGTATCGTTTGTTGTGGGATAAATATTTGATAACTAAAACGTAAACAAACATTTAAATACATTTAAATACAAATGCATATACCTAACTTGTTCTTTTATGAAAATAAAATAAAAGCTTTATAATAATACCTTTTGTTCGTTCGATCTTTCTGCAGCTAATTATTAAAAACTTCACTGCACTTCTTCTGTATATCTAAACAAACATTGTAAACTCACTTACACGTGCTACCCAATAATAAAACGTTTTATAATAATAACAATACCTTCGTGCATACAAACCTGTGTTTCTTCGTCAGTTCTTTCGTCGATTTGCTGCCTAAAACAATCAAATTTCAATTGAAATATTCGTATACAAAAAGAAACACGTCTTCTTCGCGAAGTTTCTTGCTCACGAAATGATCGTTGACAAATTTCGAACGAAGAAATTGCATTGCTCGCACTCCTCCAAAGACGTTTTTCGGCTGATTTCCACTGCGCAAACCAAAAATAACAAAACGGAGGAGCATATACTAATCGCGGAAAATCAAAAAAAGTGTTCTCGCTCTACGTGGTTTTACGACAAAAAGGGAAAAAATAAGAAGGATTTGACCGTGAAAAAAAAACAAATATGTCACTCTCTAAAATAAAAGTGGTATGCACAAATGCGAATTAGTATAATAAGATAGTATCCCGGGTAAAAACTTTTTACCGAACTTAACTTCGAAAACATTAGGTCAAATCCACCATTCCCGTGTACGTACCCTGTGACGAAAAAACAAATCATAGAATCGCAACTCAAAAACATCCCAGGAGGCGTCGCTCGCCACCCATGTTCAGTATGCGTTGTGTCGCAGAATTTAACTCTTACAAAAGTTTCTTTTCAGGCATTAATTTTTTAATTCATTTCTTACATTCAGAAAATTTAAAACAGAAACAAATAGCAACATGGCTCAGAATATATATATTCATACGCAGAAGAGAAGTAACTTTAATGTAAAAATATGCAATATATAACACAGAACCGTTTACTAAGACATACAAAACCAAACATTGAATAACATTACAAAAATGATACCTTCCAACTTTTTCTTTTGTTCAAAAGTTACTTCTGGACTGCAACCATTAATGAATTTTTGAAATGATATAGTTAGTTCTTCCCAAAACCATCAACATCATGATTAAAACCATGAGTTTCATTTCTTTATGTTTTTTTTATTATTGCCTAAAAGAATAATGTTTCAATTGTAATACCGAAAACCTAATCATGCTATAAGAATATTGAAATAAACAACAACAACAAAAAATGAAATTCAACTACGCATTTATCCTTAAAACAAAAATTTACCCAGAAGATAAAAAGTCACAAATAAAATCATAATGCCAAACTTATATATATACCCAGGTACGTAAACGATTACCATAACACAAAATAATGCATAAACATTTCATTGCACAGTAATAACAAATGAACTTCTTAAATACATAATCCATTCACATCTACCTTATGAATAATAATTAAAAACACAAACGTAATGACAGAATTTATATATATATCTAAAGAGTTTATAAAAAATTGAAAACAACCACATTTTTAATCTGAGTTAAAATCTCCTCTGGCTAATTCACAACAGTTAAACAACCCTTTATTCTTATTTATCCAGCATACCAACTGTGTTATAACTAAATAGATTTATACTATTTTAACTTTAGCTGAACTTCAAACAAAATGGGATACCTTTCACTGCCAATTCACATGTTAGTAAACTACTAAACAGCATTGATCATCTTCTGTAGACATTTTCAAACACTTCTAAACTCTTTACTTCTATATTCATACCTGTAAACAAATTACTAATACTTTATTTACTTTCCAGCACAAACATACATAGGTATTTATAAAACACTTTCGCTACCATTTTTTTTAAGTGAAATACATAAAACTGCTCTCTTCGTTTGGGAAAACTGCTAAACTTTCTGTATTTTCCAGTAGATTTTGTACTTTTTGGCAGGCAGACAAAAGCATCAAGCATCGATATAAATTAGATACAATAGATACAATTAGACAGCATAACACATTCCCCACTTCCACAGCGTCATGAGAAATAAAAACATTCATAGCTGTAGGACCATTTTTAATGTAATAATAGTGCGCGTTACCAAAACAAATTTCTCTCGGCTTCCTTTTCATCCAGCAGCATATACACATACTAAACGACAGAATAACTGAGACATCCACTCAAAGCTAAATCAATTAATCTTTCAAAACTAAATTCAAACCATTCCTTACTGTGTAAATAAACATCAAACTGCATTTTCTCCACTGCACTTTCTTCTGTATAGCGATATTTGATAACTAAAACGTAAACAAACATTTAAAAACCTGTTCTTTTATTAATCTAAAATATTAAACAATAAAAGTCTTATGATATTACTACTTTCCGTATAGACCTGTCCGTTCGTTCTGCACAGCCAATTTTTAAAAACTTCACTGCACTTCTTCTGTATGCTCAATATGATTTTTCATTGTAAACAAACAACTAACTCACTTACACGTGCTAATAAGAGTAAAAGTTTAGCAATAAACACGATAATAAAACGTTTTATAATAATAACAATACCTTCGTGCATACAAACCAGCGTTTCTTCGTCAGTTCTTTCGTCGATTTGCTTCCACACTTCACGATACAGAAACTGCCTAAAACAATCAAATTTAAATTAAAATATTCGTATACAAAAAGAAACACTTCTTCTTCGCGAAGTTTCTTGCTCACGAAATGATCGTTGACAAATTTCGAACGAAGAAATTGCATTGCTCGCACTCCTCCAAAGACGTTTTTCGGCTGACTTCCACTGCGCAAACCAAAAATAACAAAACGGAGGAGCATATACTAATCGCGGAAAATCAAAAAAAACGCTCTCACCTCTGCGTGGCTTTACGACGAAAAGGGAAAAAATAAGAAGGTTTTGACCATTAAAGAAAAACCAAATATATCACTCTCTAAAATAAAAGTGTGACACACAAAGCGAATTAGTATAATAAGATTTATCAAATATAAAGCAACAATCATCTATGTATTATTTGAGGTATGAAGTTTTAGAAAAAAAAAAAAAAAAAAAAAGACAACCCATGGTATATTAAATTTACCGGAGTACGAATTCATTGTTTATTTCGGAAATGGAGAGGCAGTGTCCTCATTTTTCTTAAGTTTATATGGAAGTGGCTGTAAGCTGAAACATCTGAAAAAAATTTCATGATAATTACTTTTGTGAGAACTACAAGAAAAGGTTTTCATAACCGTATAACATTTTATCGTTATGTTGTAACGTTATATCGTTATCGTTATCGTTACAGTAACGTTACTTTTTAACAACGATATAACGTTATAAAGTAACGTTATTACTTAAAATATATATAACTATATAACTATATAACGTTTTATCGTTTGTTATCAAAATCCCCTGGACGGTCACATATACAGTAGAACCCCGTTATCTCGGACACCGTTTAAGTGGTCCCACGATTCTCTTAAGGTCCGAGTTAACAGGGTTGTACTGCATTTTATATTGATATTAGTTTTTTCTTCTGTCTACATAAAAAAAGCCAAAAGAACTTTTTTTGTCGATGTTTTCTTCTGTTTCTAAACCAATCAAAAGATGTTTCGATTCTTTAAGGACAATAGCAGTGATAAATTCTGTCTGGATTAATTTTCGCGGGTGCAAAAATGGAAAATTCTGCGTAGATTAATTTTCGCGGTTGGAAATATAAGAATTTCGCGTGGATTAATTTTCGCGGATGGTCTCGATTTTGAATGTTTCGCGTGGATTAATTTCCAAAAATCCGCGAAAGCCGCGAAAATTAATCCACGCGAAAATTAATCCACGTACGGTAGGTAAATACTTGGGTAAATTAGCACAAATGATTTCACAGATCAAAAATCAGTGTCAAAATCAAAAATTTGTTCTTAAATCCATGACTTTGTAGAAATGTGGCAATATTGAGACATGTTTTGGAGAGTCAGGAACTTAAGGTAGGAAAACCTTATACAGCGGTATGCTATAAGAGAAAAGTTTATATAAATGACGGTGAGAAATTCATTGCGCTAATCAGAATGTAACAAACCTTTGTATTTCCATTCAGAGGTAATAACAAATGTAATTCAAGAACTACATATGGCAAAAGTGAAAAAGAAATGTAAATTGGCCCTCCTCCTCAGAAATCAATGTTGTGCTGTACTTATAGGACAGCTACAAAGCCTGTCTAACATTGATGTTGGGGGTTGGGCAATTCCAACTTAAAGTTTTGCCACTATTTTTGTGCAGGATTATAGCAGTTGGTTTTCATAACTTATTAGTATACAGTGCAGGATGTAATGAAGTATGAAGAAAAGAATGGACGCGGTGCTTCCAATGTAGTTGAAAATTGAATAAAACACTTAAATGAAATCTTGTACAGCTAAAAGTACATTATTACACATGTAGTTGAAATTATTGTTGATATTCTTGTTTGAGTTGAAAAGGGAAAATGCATCTTGTTCTTAGCACATTAACCCGTCTTTAGCAATTCAACAACCTTGCTGTCAATAAAAAAGTTTCAAATTTGCTGTTTTTCTTCGATTTTCGAAAGTTCCTTCCAGCGAAATTTACTAACGTTTGGTCATTCGGGAAAGTTCATTTTCGCAAACTTTGCAGTTTTTGGTCATTCACCGAAGTTTATTCTCCAGATTTCCAGAATTTTGTTGATCGCGAAAGTTTCTTCCCTTAAAGTAGAAAAATCATTATCCATCTTTCTATTTGTCATCATTTTCTTTTAACAACATTATTACTATAAACGGTGCTGAGTATTACAGCAGTCCGATTTTCTTTGGTTTTTTTGTCGTCCACCTTTAAATTAGGTCCAGTTTCTTATTTTTGGTGTATAAAATTTCTACTGCAGTGTTGTTTAATTTTTTAATTTTTTTTAAATTTCCTGAGGGTTTTTCTGCTCCGAAGCCAGGGTAACCTGGTTAATATATCTTTCTGAGACATTATAAATCCTATAAAATTTGTCTGGCTTATTGAAGGTAAAAGAGAGGATTTGTCTTCTTAACCAAATATTTAGAGTTTCAATGAGCAAGTTTTATTTGTCTCAACATTATACGCACATGTTCTTCCATGTAACCATATAACCTCATCACATCTATTGCTGAGTTTGCAGCTGTAGGCTGATTTATTTTCGTTTGATTTAGTAACAACTGATTCGATTGTTTTCTTTATTATTGGTTCATTATTGGTTTATTTCTTTTATTTTCTCTTGACGAACAGCGATGAAAATTATTCTAATTGCCACACGATCGAAAAGTACGGTGAACGAAGCCTGATACCACGTTTGTACTTGATAGGAATTGAATTGAATCAGCTATTCGTTGGTTAGCCGCTGTTAAAAGAAAAATCAAATAAACTAATGTACACCAACTCCAAAGATAGGAGCCAAACTTACCTTATTATGCATCTGTGAACTTTTTCCATATACTCATTATAACATTATTTGGCTAGATGCTTCACTTGGCATTTCCACTTGGCTATTCAAAACCATATTCTAAATTTCAGCTTTTGGAAAAAACATCAGTCAAAAACGAACGCTTTGTTCTTGAATACTTTTAAAATAATCTATTTGATTGTTCACTGACGGTCCTTTATTCACATTGGCATTTTTATGTCATATAAAAGTTCATTTTATACCTTACTTCCACTTTCTCATGTGAAACTATTGATTTAATGCGTGACCAATGTGTTAATGCTTTCTTTCGTTGCTTTTTGAGCTGTTGCATGAAAATGTTCACCGCTAAATGTTGCAAAGAGTTACGACAAACATGAAATTTTTTTCACATATTAAAAAGTATGTTTATCTGACAAATCGTTGCCATTACATTAATACGATCTGGGCCTCACTATCCCAAACTCAAACTTGTTTCACAAGGTCTACACCGGAAAGTCTGACGGTAACGATTTATCAGACGAACATATTATTAGCTAATTATGAATCTATATATTAATAGCCGATTCGTCTGTCTGTATGTTTGTTTGTTTGTAAGTCACGCAAAATGGTAGATTGAGTTGTGAGCGAAATTATTTCTTTTTGTGTGTGCGACGTGAGTTCGAAACAAATACATTGCAGCCCCAATCGAACGTGACTTTTTTTTGCTGGTGAACCAATAGAGATAACGTTTTGTTTTTATTATTATTGTATATAAAACATTAATATAAAACTATATTCTACGTTGACTTGGCTTAAAAAACAATACATCAACTAAATACAAAGAAACTAACTGATTAAACATTTTGGACAAAAAGCAGCAGTGGCAGAACGTGGCAGCATGTTCGGTTTGCCAGTGTATCCGAACGCTTGCCTGACTGTCTGAGACGGGTGAACTTTTTTTCGAGCAATCAAAATGTTCAAAAACCGATAGGTAAAAAAAGAGTGATGTGATAGATGTGAACTGCAAAAGAGAGTCAGCAATGTAAGATCACACATTAATTATTTCTCTTCTTGTGCGCGACGTCAGTGTGAAACCATTGTATTGAGACCCTAATCGAATGCGAATTTTATTTTCTTTACCTACGTTTAATGGCGAATCATACCAACACAAGAAGGAAGAGCTTATTCAGCAAAAACTTATTTTCTTATTTTGAGCAAAAAAATTAACAAAATAAGAAAAAAGTTCTTGAATTAAGAAATATTTGCTTGTCCGAAGAGCAAGCAAAAAAATCTAGCTTAGATTATTTATATTCTTGAAATAAGTCTATTTTGCTTAAAACAAGTAGATTTTAACTGATTTAGTTAGTCCAAATAATACTTGAAATAAGAAGGAAAAGCTTATTCAGCTTTTAAATTAAATGGGATAATGGTGATTAAATTTAAACATATTAACACAACACAAGCATATATACAAGTAAGTTAGGTTAGATGTTAGTTCTTATAAACGTAATATTCGGAATTGTATCTGTTATATAGTTGCATCAGATGCAACGGCACACTGTTATTGTCAAATAGTAGACTTTGGAGTATAAGGCTGGTTGACAGGAGATGGGATAATCAATATCCAGCAGGTAAAATTTTCCAAGAAATCCCAAAACCGCTTCGTCCAGTACATCAATGGATGATTGGCAGATAATGTATTGATTTGCCATCAAATAGACGTCATTGTTGTGCAAAATAATTGCAGGTGAACCTCCGTTTTTCTTAATAAACATTTCTGGATCTTCGTGAAAATATTCTATAGCTATGAATGAATTTAAATCAACTACAACTATGATTAAACTTTTAAAACTAACCTGAAGTTCATGGATTATGGAACACAACTTCTTTTGCTTCTTGAATGGAGGAAACATCCTATGCAAATTATTCAGAATGTGGATTATTTTATCATCTGCGATATATAATATATACATCAAGTTAAAGTTTAACGTATTTCATGATTTCAATAAAACTACAGTTGACATTCTTAGACCCAAGTAGACTTGATAATTTGTAAAATGTCATGATACATACTTTTATTAGGTTTTTTGGGTGGAGCAATGCTATTAGACATTCCGAAGTATACCAATGTATCAATTTCATTACGAAATTTGATAATGGCGTCTTTCAAGTACATTAAAGGTCTTGAATCAACTTTTAAAATCCTTTGGACTTCTAGCACGACCTGAAAAAACAATAAAAATATAATGTTTTACAATTATAATTTCTGTTGAAGTACAAATCATCTTTACTATTTTCACCATATTAAGCCAGAACATGTATATAAGGCATTCATTATCAATATTAAGGAGATGCATTTACCTTCACAGGGTTTTTGAAACATGGATACGCATCAAACACTTGAAGATGGATTTCCTTGATCCATCTTCTTTTGTTATTGAATTCTTTGTTCAGATAAAAACTGACAACTTCAGGATTCGGGTGTGTTTTTTTTGCATTCTTTCAAAAGAGCACTGTAGTGCCGTTCCATAATAATGTCACATGATGGTGCTAAGATCAAAATAAAATTAGTAAATGTCAAAAAATTTGCAATCACATAAATAAGTAACAAAACACTTAACTATACACATACATGGACTTTCACAGTTTTCCTCTTCCAATGTGTTATCATCTGTTGTTTCATTTTGTTTTGCTAAACACAATTATACAGAGGTGCGTAATTTTAACATTGACTGGCCAGGTGACCACTAAGTTGAATGAGTAAATGAAATGAAAGAGTAACAATGAAAGCTTGGCTTCAGATGTCTACGAAGTTACATAAATGTACAATTATGAACCGAAAAAAATAAAGAAACTGTTAATAACCAATTACGCAACTTCTGAGGAGGTGCCAACAAGAGCCTTGGCCATTTCTTGTAGCTCCAAATATGAAGACTCTCGTTTAAATGGAGGCATATATGCACTGCTAACCATATTCGTTATGGTTGCTCTGATAAGCCGGTGTTGAAGACCACTAGGCAGCTTTTCATTTAAACCACAATACTTTGCTAAATCACTATCTTTATAAATAGTGTATGTTGGTGATTTCGATGTAACAGTGTAAGTCTAGAGATAATAAAACTACTTTTATAGCAATTTTTGTTTTGACCCATACCTTCATTCTTCCTAACTTCGGACACTCTTCCTAATTTCAGACGCAATAAATAAACAGACCTGTCTTGTTTACAAAATATACATCCATACTCAACCAAACCACGAGAAATACTAAAATATTTTATAAAACAGAGAAGAGATGTTTAACAATGGTAATCATCACCGTGAAAAAAAAACATCGTGCAAGAAATAATTATAACGGCCTATACTACAGTGTGTCCACGAGAAAGTGGGCACCTAACTTTCAATAAGTATATCTTTTGTTTTTCGTCCTTGTTTTTTTCAATTTTTATATTAACAGAAAGAAAATTTTTTTGCTCTTTCTAAATATATGACCTTTTTCATAGAAAAAACAATTTTTCGGGAAATATAATCGATTTTATCATGAAACCATGACATTAAATCAATAATGATCAACTAACGCTTGCTTGAATAGGAGTTAATGACTCGATTAGCATGGGAAATCATATAAAACTAAAATATTGTAATAAAGCTGCGTTTATACAAGGGAAACTTTACGTTTTTACAAGCTTGAAACATGAAGTTTCATTTCTAAAACGCCTTTACAACGATTTAAGAACTTTGAACCGTGCTTTTTGTTGGTGGTTTTCTACCCAGAAACTGTTGTCTAAAATCCTGACTAACAGCTACATAACGTTTTGACTCATGAAACTTTCTTCTTATGATTGAATGAATTTCATAAAAAGTTTGTTTTCTCGCTTATAAAGATTTTGGCAATGCGTTTGGAATATGAAATTATTAAATCATAATAAAAATTTTGAGGTAAGTTTACACAATGAAAAAAAGTCTGTGTCTTTCAAAAAGTTTCGTGACAAAATTAGCACAATACCACCAACAGCGGTTGTTTCATCGAAACAAAAGGTTAATTGCTCGTTAAAAGTCTGTTTTATTGATCATTACAAAATTAACAACCGTGTCAAAACAAAAAATACTTAATATTCTTTAAAACAAAGATTTCTATAAGTAACAACTTATACAGTGTGTTTCGTAATGTTGGAAATGGAAATTTTAAAGCTGTTTTTTGAAATGAATATATCGAATTTAAAAATAATTTTTACACCGTGGGAAAGCCATTTTGAAGTTCTTTCGGATAGTATGTTTTTGTGAAAAATGAAAAAGTGGTTTTTGAAAAAATAAGGAAAATGTCTTGCAAAAATGTAATTAAATTTTTAATGGTCGATTAAGATGTGAATGAAAAGAAAAGATTTTTTGAAACAATGACAGCAATTTGGAAAACAATAAACAAATTTAAGCTGTGTGTTCACGAAAAACGTTAAACTTTTATGTTTTTAAATATCAATTTGGGGGTCTCAGCGCAAACATGAAATTAATAAAAAAATTTGAATGGATTCAGTGTTTTGAAACAATAAGCACGATGTAATTAAACTACGTGTTAATCGACCATTAAAAATTTAATTACATTTTTCCAAGACATTTTCCTTATTTTTTCAAAACCCACTTTTTCATTTTTCACAAAAATAAACTAGCCGAAAGAGCTTGAAAATGGCTTTCCATTGATGTAAAAATTATTTTGAAATTCGGTATATTCATTGAAAAAAACAACTTTAAAATTTCCATTTCCAACATTACGAAACACACTGTATGTTTGGAAAGCTCAAAAAATCCTCTATCCAACGGTATAAAAACCGATTGTATTGTTGAAAATTCGAAAAGTTATTGGTCAGCGCCGCAAGGTAGCTGATCTTTCATTTCCCCGTGTCTGTCAGTCAGTCCGTCCGTCCGTCCGTGTGTGTGTAATGTTGCAGGTCTTTACGCCCCAGTTAGACGCCCGTTGTTGCTAACTTTATATTTTTCAGTTCAAAATCAGAAAGTATAAAGCATGATGTTGATTTTTGGAAAATATGTCACTTGTGTGTGACAAAGTAAATATATTACAATACAAAAAGAGTTCTCTTCATTCGAATAAATGAATAAATTATTTTGTTTTAATGCGCTCTCTCCCCGCCCTTTATTTGAACAGAAGTGCATTCTGGTAGTGAAACGCTGCTAAAACTTATCAACAAGAACCAAGACAAGAAGTACATTACTTTGGTTCCTCTAAACTATCAAATTAGGCTTTACATGCGATGATACAACAACTTATATGGAAGTGTAATTGAATCAAGACATGAACAGCCACGTATCCTAATTGGATGGGATAGAAATTCTGGAAGAAACAGTCAGGCAAGTTGCATAGATTATTTATCTGATGCCACTCAAATTAATGTTTTCTTTTTCTCCAAAACATTATATATATTTAAAGATAAGATGTTAGCTTACATACCTTAAGGGAAGACAAGGTGATTCTTACTGAATTATTCTATTCATAGTCACAAGAAAAAGCTTGGAAAGTATACATCTTTTCTAGCTGAGCTGAATTATATTTCCATATCTGTTTGTAAAAATGATAAATTTATCAGTAAATTATATACTGATTAGAAAACAATAGATTTAATCAGTAATTCGTTCGATTTATCAGTGATTCGTTCGATGAATCAATATTTACTGATAAAATAATCGGTAAATACTGATAAATAATCAGTAATACTGATTCATCGAACGAATTACTGATAAATCGAACGAATTACTGATTATTTACCAGTATTACTGATTATTACTGATAAATTTTTGATAAATTATCAATTAATTTATCAGTAATATCACTTGTTATGATTTTCCCTCAAACCGTCACATAGGTATTAATTGTATTTGAACCAAAATAAAAGGGCGCTATTTCCTTTTCGCACCCCCTATTTTTCCCCTGGAAACCATTCTACACAACACAAGGAAATAGGAAATAGTGCCAATAAAAGATCATCGAAATTGCTGAAATCAGATACTTACTTCTTCTTAATTGCTTCTCTTCAAAATGAAGCTCACATATACTTATATTCCTCTTTTGAATTTGCTCCCTTAATGATTTGTCAACAATCCTGTCTCTCTACGATATCTATCCATTTAGTTCGTAAATTAATGCTATAGTCTTCGTCTCCACGTGGAAAACGAAATATAGCGATCCCTTGCATAGACCTTGAGCTAGAACAACCAAATATTGAGCAATTAGCTCCAGGCATGCTGAGTTTACTAAAGAAAACTTAAACTTTCCCGCCTGATGTTTAATTTCCATGCACCATAAAAAAGCATTGACTCTAGTTTTTCGCAGAACTCGATATATTAAGAATATGCGGCCCGCATCGGCCCTATTTCCAGACTATTCTTTTTCTTGTGACTATTATGTTCTATTTCATTGTGTTCCTGTACTGTTACACAATTTTGTAGCTTGAAGTTTTAAATGAACAAAAATTTACCAAGAGACCTTTTGAAATGGCACAAGTTTAGCAAGTTTTGACATTTCTGTTGTCATCATTATTAGTAAAATTAAATTAATTATTAGTAAAATTAAATTACAAGCTGAATCGTAAGTATATATAAAAACAATTAGTAATATTAATTAATTAATTTAATTAAAATTAGTAATAGCCTAAAAATTTCATATTATATATAAGGTTAAATATGCTAAAAGTTAAACATAAAAACAAAAACAAAAACAATTATACAATATACTACCTTATACCTACTTATTAATGCTGGAGAATTTCTTGCAGCACTATTAATTACTGTTTATATTTGGAATTTTTGTCATGAAATTGCAAAACATTTCCTCGTAAAGCTTTTTCTCATTCTTAAAGCAAATGTTTTTCCAAATTGAACACGTAAAGGGGAAGTGGATTGTACTGCAGACTACAAAATGATGAAATATATGAAAATAATGAACCACGGAACAAGAAGACAATATTTTACTTTTCAATCTATCTCTATTACCAGGGTCTAATCTAAAAAGGCAGGGCAGCGTCCGGCGGAAGGGAAAAGGGCACATTATGAACATCCAAGGGGCACTTTTTAGGAAAAGGGCAACCTGAGCTTTATTTCGCTTCGGTGGGTTAAACCTGTGACCCCCTTATACAAGAGTGATTTATGAAGTTTTTAAAGTGAAATAAATTTTTAAAAAAACAAAAATGCTGAGGGCAGTTTCCGATCAACGGATCAAATATAGGCCTAGATTAGACCCTGATTACAACATTATTATCACTATTATACATTCAGAACTTTTTTTCTATCTTGTACAGGTAGAAAATGAAGGAGATTCTTCAGATTCTATAATGTAGATAAGAATATTTTTGTTATTCTAGATAACGAAAATGATGATGAGTAAAGGATGAGAAAAACTTTTTAAAATTTTTAAATTTGTGAGTCGCACAAGTTTGTCCCACAAATTCTGACATTTTTTGCAAATTCACAAAAATTAATTCTGCAAATCATGATTTTCTTGAGGTTCAATTTACAAAATTTTGTCCCCTAATTAGTTCTTCCGCAAACAATTTATACGAATAAGGTAACATATTTTACTTTCCTATTTAAATCAGGGTTAATCCAACCTATATACAAACCTTCCTTTAATTTGACATATGCCCAAACCACATATTTAGTCGTTTGCACTTTCTGCATTTTTGTGCCATTATGAAAAATATTTGAAAATCAGACAAAATACATACAAGTTATTTCAGATTTTTTTTTAACCAGAGAAAAAGAAAAACTTCTTTGAACAGAATTTTACCTTTATAGGAGTGATAAATTTAGTTTTATTGCCACCATGAAATAGAAATTCAGTAACTATTTTCCCTTCAGGTATAATTCAAAACTTCAAAATTATGATGTTGTAATTCTATTTTCTAAAAGGCCTGAATTTTGTGAAATGGGATTAGTTAGAATTAATTTGTGCGTTGTGCAATTATACATGACTTTTTACACTTTTATTTTTAGTAATCAGCAACTGCCTGGCAGTAGATCTTCATTTGACCTCATCTGTGGACCACTTACTTGGTACAAAAAGGTTCACTTGCGTGTTAAACCAAACACCTAAGCCTGTTAGAACGTAAAGCTGGAAAGTCAAACTTGTAAAACTCAAATTTGAAGCTTAAATAAAATCGATTAAAGTATCAAAGTTGTTGTAGTTGTAATGCCCATATGATTTCTGTTGATGCGTATCGTATTACCGTATATTGTTTATATGGTGTCACAGAAAATCCCCCGACTAAAAAGGAAAAGGATTTAGTTGATTGCTGTGGAAACGCAAGGTTTTCTTTTATAACGTTTACCTTGATATTTAGTTAAGGCAACTTCTGTTCAATGAATCTATTAGAAAAAAATGCGCATGTTATACGTTATTCGGCTCATAGAAATTTGCGTTTTTGTCTCAATCTCGGAGGTAGTAATCTATATGCAATATGCCAGGCTTCTTCGGTTATCATTCATTCGACGATTTACTGCTTTGTGAAAATATTAAAGTGGGGCCCTTTTTATCATGAGAGGTTTTTAATGTGTCTTTGCTTTGAGCGAATGGATTTACATTTACAATTCGCGTGTTCACCAACCGAATACGGGGTTACCAGATACTAATCAAACTGTATTCTACCTAGCCATTTTTCTTTTCCAAAGTGATCATGATCTTTAGACATCTGAGCATACAGTTCGCGCTGACCTTAAGGCCTATGGGCCTCTTGTTTGTGTTTTAAACAAGGTGCCCACTTTCTGGTGGACACACTGTACACACTCAAGAGATTTAATGGGCTTTGTTTTCACTTGATGTTCAGTGCGGAGCGGAAAATAATTTTTCTTCGGTCGCGTCAAATTGGAGAAATCCCACTACGGAATCACATAGCAGAGATTGTCTATTAGCTGCGTGCGATGAAAGTCTCAAGGGTCAACTTGAATCTGATTAGATTTCTTTTAATGAAAGTTTGTTTTTAACAAGTTTAGCTTTTTTTGTTGTGTTGTGGTTTTAGTTTGCAGGAATCTTTAAGGGAAGTAATTATCGCGTGAAGAAAATTTTGCGAGTTTCGCGAATTTGCCTCAAATTCGCGAAATTATATTCTCACTAAATACTCCATTTTTTCAAATTCACGAATTCAAATTCTCGCGAAAAAGTGAAAATCTAAATCGTTTTTATCACACTCAATTCATTAGAATGGGAAATTCCTAATTGTATCCAATAGGCGACTTTTTCATTTCTTGTGAGTACCGATGGAGTTAAATATTTACAATATTCAGTGTCCAAGCTCAATAATTATTATGGTTTCTAAGTTCTCCATTGTCAGTAAATGTTTTAACACGTGGTGGTGGTGACGAAAAATCTGATCTCGGAATAGTGAACGGATAGTGTATCCATCTCATAGAGCTCGAATAACTGATGAAAAAAATGTATGGGATCGTTTCTGTACTACCAACGATTGCCGAGATATCGCGTGAGAAAGTTGCGCGAATTTTGATGTTTGTAAATACGCGAAAATAAATTCTCGCGAAATTTTTTTCCTCTAAGGTAAGAATATGTTCCTTTAATGCATGACTGGTCTTTGAACACATCAATCTTTGAACGCGCATCAATCCATGAACGCACATCAATCTTTGAACGCACATCAATCCATGAACGCACATACTTGTTTTTAAGCAAAAAAATCTTATTTTCAGAATTTTGTTTTCTCAATAAGAAAAAACATTCAACTTAAGCAAAAAAATCTTATTTTTAGAATATCATTTCCTTGGTAGGAATAATATTCTTATTTTAAGAAAAATTTTCTGGTTAAGAATAAATACTTCTTAATTTTCTTATTTCAAGTAAAACTTTACTGAAAACAAGAAATATTTTCTTGAATAATTCTAACTAAGAATATTGGTTTTTGCTGTGTATCTCCGTAACGGTTGGTCGTAGCAAAACGATCTCATACATATTTTTGATCGGTTTTTCGAGCTCTACAACATAGGCACACTTATCATTGCGAATTCTTTAATTTTATTTTTCGTGACCTCTACGCAGGCTGGACATGGGCGGCGAGCGACGCCGCC
The DNA here is from genome assembly GCA_027922465.2 of Turritopsis dohrnii. Lineage (NCBI taxonomy): Eukaryota > Metazoa > Cnidaria > Hydrozoa > Anthoathecata > Oceaniidae > Turritopsis > Turritopsis dohrnii. The sequence goes on along the minus strand of BQMF02000118.1, from coordinate 775,207 downwards.
TTGGCGGCTAGTCAATGATTAATTAAACATGACAGAAAGTACTTAATATGTTTTAATCTACTTATAATAATCAGCAATCGTGTGTAACACATTTAACTTAGAGAGTGATGGTTTTTTTTAAAAAATTTACGGCCAAAATCTTCTTAATCGTGGTCATATAGCGGCAGTTAGACCACGCAAAAAACATTCACGATTAGTATAATAGCACGGGGCATCTAACGTCAGTTATTTTTAAGCCAATCAAAATGCAAGAAATTCTTTCGTCGCCGTTTTGATTGGTTGCCGACGGAATCCGTTAGTAAATCCGTTAGTCTACAGACAGTTTAGCACGAAGCACACGAAGGTGAAAGGTGAAAGGTTTACTACACTTACTGGAAAGAAAAGAAAGTTTACAGAGGTATTTAGTGTATGTTTATAGTAGAAAATCTTCTGCAAAATAGAGAAAGTTACCTCACATAAGAATGAAATCAGTTTTTCCAAACGAAGAAAGCAGTTTTATGTTTTTCAGTGTATAAATATGGCAGCGTCATTTCAGTGGAAAAGAAATAGCAGAAGAAAGTGTTTCAAGTATATGTTTACAGTAGGAAAGTGTGCTGGAAAGTAGTAGTTTAAATTAGTAGTAGTTTAAAGTATTATTATTTTGTTTACAGATATGAAATATGGAAAGTAAAGAGTTTATAAGTGTTTGAAGATGGCTGCAGAAGATGTTGTTGTTTACTAACATGATGATGTGAATTAGTATGGATAGGTATATTCTCTTTGTTTGAAGTTAAACCAAAGTTAAAATATTATAGATCTATTTAGTTAGAACACAGTTTATTTATCCAGCATTTTTGTTGTTTTCCTGTACGCACAATTTATTTTTACTACTATCATGAAAGATGTATTATGAATATTTTGATGCGTTTCAGATCTTCCGATTAAAAAGTTTTTCTGTTCACAACTCCAGTGTTGATAGTGAACTAAAAATGCTTTAACTGGAATACCTAGAGTTTTTTAATTAAAAGGGTGAGAAGTGTTTTTTTCCGTATTGACGTTAGATTTTTCATCACGGGGAACCATTGCATTGCATCTTCAATCGATACAATTTATTTTACAGAGTGAAAAAAGCCGATGCACACACAGCGCGTATTTTTTATTTTTGATGGGTTTAAGTTCTTCTAAGTAAAACGACTGTTCTGCGCTCCTATATCTAAAGTTTAAAGTACTTACAGCACTGATACCCTTTCTGTTCATCATGCTGTGATTTAATTTTTCGACACCAGGTTTGAGACGTCACTTTCAGAATTAAAACCCGTAAAAAATTTTTACACGGGATACTAGTTTATCTATAAACAGCTTTGCATTTCCGTCTGTTTTCTTTATTTCAGAACATATTTGTAGGATGACTCTTACCATACTTTTTCATAATAGTGCAGCGATGGTGTAGTAGTTAGTACCTTTAAGTGCGACAACTGCGATCCGTGTCTCAGTACAGTCATGTGGTATTTCAATACACCACTCCGATGCGCTTTAAAAGCAGCGTGACCACCTATTAGGAGCCATCGACTGACTGCACACTGGCCTTCGGGCAATGCTATACATATCTCTGGCGGTAAGTCAACTAATGGTTGCAGGTCGGCGGGCGAAAGAACCAACTATTACGGATGGAAGCCCGAGGACCAAAAACTTCCGTTACTTGCTTACTTAATTATAACTTTTCTTTTAATTTGTTAGTAAGTCTCTTCTTTGCTGCAATTCGAATTCATAAATCACATTTTTTCTTTTTCTTTTATAATTAGTTTTACCATTCACCGAACCAAAATATCCAAAATGGAAAAAATCACAAGAAACTATTTTTATTATTCCAAACTCATCGGTTAAATTTTGATTTCCACAAACGTCTTTTGTTGAAACTACTAGTGACTACTAATGCTTTATTTTCATATATTTTCATGTTTTGCTTGCAAATTATTATAGAGGTAATGATTAACATAAACAAACAGATCAGTTAAGAAAGTACTTGTTTCGAAACGACTCTTTACATCTTATGAGACAAGAAACAAGGTAAGAAAAGTAAACTGCACGAACGTTTGCAGTCAGTACTGATGCTCGCATGTTACTTTAACACATAATTGCAAATGTACGTGCGTTACTCCACATCGAAAAATACTGTTTCTCTTTTCCTCCAAAAAAGTCTCTCTTCTATGTTCAAACGGCGCTTCGCCATTTTTGTTTGCTGTACGGTGGTCAAAATGTTGCAGTGTCTTTAAAAAATTCTCTGCCCTGACTTAACTATGAAAATGATCATGAGTTGCTATAATTGCAAAATACTTTTTACACCTTTTGAAGGATGGACGTGATAAAATACGGTGTGTAAAATGAGATGGCTGTCACTATCAGTGCTGAGCACAGCTTTGTATTTGTTATGTCAGCTTTTGAAATAATGTTATTTTCGGCCATAAGCCTTCCTTGTTATCACATCAGCTTTTAATGTAAAGTACCCACAAAGTTGTAGCTGACAATCAGTCCAATGCAACTAAACACAGTTCTGCTATTGCAATGCAACCGTATTTTGTTCCAATACATTTCAATGTTACGAGGAAGAATGTAACAAAAGGCACTGCAATCACTAATACTTTGATTCTATGAACTCGAATGCTTTTGTCGTTGTTGGACAAATAAACGAGGTTAGAAAGCGATCATATCCAAGCAAAATCATGGTGTAGATAGATGACAATGAAAAAAAACACTATAAATTGGAATACAACAAAACATTGTATAAGGAGAGCACAAGAATTTGTGAATAACCCAGTGAAAAAGTCGTAACTGTTAATAATGAAGACTAATTTCATTGCAATGTTACATACTTGTTTAGTTTTCTATTATGCAACGATTTAACATTGTATTTGAAGTTATGTTACCATTGCAAAGAAAACCATTGAATGCTGCCACACTGCAACTCTGCTGATGAGATAAAACGTACATGTCCCTCAAGTAACATCTTTCTGATTGAGTTTCATTACAAGCCATTTTAAATCATGTAATATGAAAAGATGAATCACCAAAAAAGTGCCATGTCTTCCTTTCCTATCAGTTGGAATTTACATTTGCCTTCAGTTTTTGTTATAATTCATCACGAAAAAAAATGTTTTAACTTGTTTTATAAAGAACTTTGCAATTGACCCGCCTCTTTCAACGCCGGTTTTCTACATTCAGATTCATCTTGGAGTTCGTCAGAATCTTCAGATAAGGAAATCGCTAGCGAATTTCTTACTTTACACCTTGCGGATCTGCAAATGAACGATTTAATCTTTTTGTTGAAGTATATGAGCACCAAGGCATCCACACTGGAATTCGTGAAAGCGATCGTCCCTGTCAAATATTTAAAAAGTATGGCTGTTTGGTTTCGTGGCCAAACTTTATGAAGGGTAGACGCGATAAAATACGGTGTGTAAAATGTGAAGGCTGTCACTATCAGTACTAAGGCCAGCTTTGTTAGTGTTATATCAGCTTTTGAAGCAATGTTATTTTGGGCCATAAGCTTTCTGTGGTGTTGCATCATAACTATAACTTTAATGTAAAGTATCCAAAAAATTGCAATACCCAAGCAGTCCAATGCAATGAAACACAGTTCTGCTATTGCAACGTAACCGTATCTTGTTGCAATACATTTCAATATCACAAGGGTGAATGCAACAACAGGCACTGCAATCACTAATGATTTGATTCTACGAACTCGAATGCCTCTATCATAGTTGGACAAATAGCGGGTTTTAATAAAGCGATCATAAGCAAGCAATACCATCATGTAGGCAGATGACAATGGAAAAAAGAAAATTAAAAATTGGGCTACAACATGAAATTTGGAATATTGATTTTGATAATATTTTACAAGTATAAGGACAGCACAAGGATTTGTGAATAACCCTGTGAAAAAGTCATAGATGTTAATAATGAAAACTAACTTCATTGCAATCATAATTGTTTAGTTTTCCATAATGCAGCGATTACAAATGTATTTAGAGTAATGTTACTAATGCAAAGAAATCCATTAATTGCTGCTATAATCCAAAGCTGTTGTTTTGATAAAATGTACATGTCACTGAAGTAAGATTCTTCTGATAGAGTTTTATTTAAAACCATTTTTAATCATTTACTGTGAAAAGATGAATCACCAAAAAGTGGAGTATCTTCTTTTTCTATCAAATTATCAGTGAGAAAGCGGATTTGTTTTGTTGATATGGTGAAAAGGATATGAATTGTTATTACATTTACAGCAAGACAAGATTGAATGGAAGAAGAAACGGGAGCCAGATGGCCAAAAAAATAACAATAACAACAATAACATTATTAATTCCAATTACAAATATTTGTTTCTCAGGGTAATCCATTTACATAGTTATTCTCCCAATGAATATATACATATATACAAAGAATAAAACATATAAATGCAACCTAGACTGAGACTCTGAGAAGAGTTAGAACTAAGGTAAGGAGACAGATCAGTGCTTACCAATATACTCTTGAGTCCCGAATAATCCCTGACTGTTGATTTTTCCGTATTCCCCACCCAGGACATCTTCAGTTCCCCCATTAAATTAATGTTCAGTCATATTAGTTTACACTTATTGTAAGTAGCCATTATGCCAAAGTCCATCATTAAGAAAATGAAATTACGTACTACAAATTACATAAACACGAAAGACGTTGCCTCCGTGAGATCTCACAGTGGCTATGTTGACGTAATGAAAATGATTACAAAACCTTTTTTGGACGTAATTCATTATTATTTTTTGTTGTTGTTGTTATTGTTGTTATAAAATTATAAGAATGAAACTAAAAAAAAGTTATATTAACAAAAAAAAAGGAATAATTACGTTAACAAATCATACTTTGAAGCCCGAATACAAAAAAAGAAGGCGTTTCATTGGTAATTAAATATTGTATAGAAACAGCGGATTCTAATAAATGGCATGCTCTTGTAAAAATGTGTCTTGAATAATGAACCTGCTCTATATTTATAATTTAGGTAGTATCTTAGGTGAAAATTTAAACGTGTCGAACTTCAAAAAGATGTGTCAAATCCCTCTTTCCTGTGTGCAAACCCTGTAAGGGCGAACTGATAGTGTGTAACCATAATGTAGAGCTTGAAGAAATGAGCGAAAAATGGAAGGGATCGTTTCATTATGACCAACGGTTACGGGGACCCCCTTTAATGACGTCACACACTCGCCCCAAAAAACTTTAGACGCAATTTGTTCCTTTTTGCATTACAACAACATACTTGCGTTAATTGCGGAAAAGTCGCTAAAAGTGCCGGTGGCTTAAAAAATCATCACCACTCATGCCTAGCAAAGCAAAGTTGGCCGAAAAATGCAGCTAATTTGGATAATATCGATGAACAACTTTAAAAAAAATTCGTTGAAAATTTTTTTTTTTTTGCATTTCGCGAACAGTAAGATTTAAAATTCAGTAACAATTAAAATGTTTAACAATAACATCAGTTTCCGAAAACAAAAACAGTTATGTAACAATTTTTTATCGCTTTCACTAAAGCCAATGTTACGCACGTTTGAAAACATTTTACGTGAGCAATTTCTTTAATTGAGAGTCTCAGATGTCACATAACGGCATAAAAGATTTTGCACCTCCCCAGTAGTCAAAATCGTCAAAAAATCACTGTGTAGAAGAGCATTTTCATTGAAATAGTGTGTATATTTCTATAGAAGTACACTCCTTCACAGAGGTTTTTTAACAAATGTGCCGGCTGGGTCTAAACAATAAAGATACGGTTGTTAACTATTGTTTTAATTGATCGATAAAAACTTAATTAGTTTTCCATACTTATTTTTCGATTTTTTCTTCTTCTACTTTTCCATTTCCAACAAAAATTACATGACGAGAAAGACCAAAAAAATAAGGATTCCATCCATATAAAATTGATAAAAATTAATTGGATACTTTCTCAAGAATGCGATGAAAATTTTTGATGCCAAAATTTTGAAACACACTGTGTTGGCAACTTTCTAACTGCTGACAATTATAACTTTTAGCACATTTAGTACTAGCATGTAGCTTTAGCTAAAAATGCCCCCGCGCTCAAGCAATTTGTACAGCGCAAGCTATACATTGTAAGCCTATACAACGGAAACAAAAACAAACAAAACTTTGTTACTTTTTGTTATCTGTTAGGCCTATGTCACACTGATGCTAATATACCTTTCAAAAAGTGCAAACAAGGCTTAACAAGTAATATCAGAAAGTATTTGCTACAAACAAAAGAAATGTGTGAACTGAGACCATGGACACGTATTTTATAATCAAAATAAGATTAAGATTTGTTAATTCTGTAAGAACCAAAAGAAACAAGAGGCCCACAGGCCTTAAGATCAGCGCAAATTGGATGCTTAAAATATCACACGAATACAGCTTGCGACAAAGAAACCTGCATTTCTAAAATACAGCTTGATTAGTTTCTGGAAAGCCCGTAACGGTTGGTGGACATGTGAATCGAAAATGTGAATTCACTCGCCTTACAGGGGGCGTAAAATCCACTATGATGAAAGGACTCCCAAATATTTTCACAATGCAAAAAATTTAAATTGCCGGTGATGATGCCGTGTTCCACAGTAGTATGGAATAGGCCAGATGTCGAATGAATGATAACCGGAGAAACCTGACCTTTCATACAGATTATTTTCTCTAACATTGATAGCCGATCTGTATGCCATCAAGACCAAAACCCCAAATTCTTAAGAGCCGAATGACAAATCATTCATAACGTATTACATGCGCATATTGTTTTCCAATAAATTCATTGAACCGAAGTCGTCTTAGCTAGAAGGTCAAGGAAAAATTCATTAAAAACATGGAAGCTAAGAATAAGTAATCGGTAAACGTCTTAATAGAAGATCTCCCTGCGTTTAAATCCTCTCCTTATTAGCCGAAAGATTTTTCCAGCAGCATAGAAACCATATGGTTATACGTTATGCATTAACAGAAATCATATGGGCAAGAAAACAACTGCAGCAACTTTTTTACTTTAATCAATTTTATTTCAACTTCAAATTTCAGTTACTAGTTCGACTTTCCAGCTTTACGTGCTTACAACCTTACGTGCTTGGTTAATCACGCAAGTGAATTTTCGTTTCTACCAATTCAGTAAAGATCTAGTGCCAAGCAGTTGCTGATTACTAAAAATAAAAGTGTAAACAGTTATACAACTGCACAAAATTACCAATAAATGCCCATTTAACAAAATGCTGACCTTAAAGAAACTTGCATACAGATTCATAATTTTAACTTGAAATACTCAAAGTACCATTATACTTGAAAGGAAAATAATTGCTGAATATCTTTATTTAGGGTGTGGGTAGAGGAGTGAGTCAAAAAAGGTCAATCAAACCCTAATTTTAAATTTACCATCCGTAATAAGGTAAAATGAATTTTCATTCATGGAAATTCATCAGACAATTTTTCTTCTTATCTGGTTAAAAAATATCTGAAATAATTCTTATTATATTTTGTAACTATTACAAGAGCCAGATGGCGCAAAACGGTAGCAGTAATTGTACTTAAAGTTATGAAAAGTTACTACAAAGTTCTTTGAGGCTTGTGTTTTTTTATATCTCACTGGTGGAAAACAGGTATAAACAATAAGTATGTTAAAATGATAAGTTAGTGTAAAAAGGGTCTAATCATAAACCACCAGAAATTAATTTATTAAAGACAAAAGAATTATACATAAGTGAGCTGTATAATTTCTTATAAGAAAATTTTTTGTAAGACCATGTGTAGAAAAAAACCACGAAAAAAAAATATATGTTTTTAATAAAAATTTCATGAAACCAAAAATGAATTCAAACAAATAACTGCCTTTTTGAACTAGATCTTTGAAAGTGTTAATACACAAAACAGTGTTGTAGCTAACAAACGAGGTCATAAGAAGTTTTGAACTGAAAGTCGTATATTTTGTTGGCAAACCATCCTTTAATACTCGATCATTTCCATACTTATAAATGCGAAACATCAATTTTCTCAATTTCTTTTACAGGAACTTTTTGGCCTTTAAAATTTCAGTTTACAGTGAAGTGCTTACAGGACATAATGTAATAAAATTGAAAAATTCAGCAAGGGAAAAAGGAAAACATAATTTGCACAACTTACATAATAAATAATCTACGCAACTTGCCTGACTTTCTTTTTCCTTGATAAATTTGTCTCCTGTCAAATACGTGGAATACGTGGTTGTAAACGTCTCGATTCAATATGCTTCAAGTAATGTTGTTTTCATATTATCTGCAAAAGACTAATTCGACTGTTCTTGCTCCTTGTTGACAAGAAGTTTTAGCATTCGCTCCCAGAATGCACTACATCAAAATTAAGGGTGGGAAAAGGCGCATTGAAATGAATAATTTATTTATTCATTTAAGTGAAGTGAACCCTGTTTGTATTGTAGTATACTTAAATTGTTACAAACTGGCGATTCTTTTTCCAAAAATAAATGTCGTGCTTTAAACTTTCCGAGTTTGTACTCAGGGGCGGATGCAGAGGGGGTCAGATAGGTCCATGGACCGGGTAAAAAAAAGAATACGCCCTGCAGCGCCTCCACCGCTGCCCTCTTAGAGTTCTTGCACTGAGGAGCGGGTTGTATCGGCAACCAGGATAATAGTTTGCACTGACAAGTTAAGAATAGTATAGTCTAATTATCTACTCATTGCGAATTGTACAGTCTGTGTAATGGAGATCCGTATTTCGGAGGAACCTGCCTTTTAATTTTAAGCATATAGCAAGTAGGCTAAGGACCATGTTGACCGTTTTGCAATAAAAAAAATCAAGTATTTGAGGGCCTTTGATTGGTTAAAACTCTAGAGAACAATAGATCTAAATACAATTGACCGATTTAGGCTGGACAAAAATTCCCTCACAATTTTATTTTTAGTGTCTCGTGACCGCAATTTTTTGGACCAATTGGGAAAAAGTAATCCAGTCTAAATTGAGCAGTATTTTTAAGATTCACAAACCAGCACGAGGGATTTCTTTTAAAAATGGCTTCTTCACGAAGTATGTTTGAAAAATTTAAAGCTAAATAAACGATTATTGACGATAATAACTTAACACTAGCATGTAGCTTTAGCTAAAAATGCCCCCGCGCTCAAGCTTTCCAATTTTTACACAAAGCAAGGTATCCATTAAAAAAGAAAACTTTCCGCTCAAATATTTTGTAATTTAAGGATTTTTGTAAAAAAGGTTTTTGGTTGATTAAGTGGCATACTTTAAATATTTCGACAAAGCCAGTCTTTTATGTATGGCAAACAATACACAATATTTCAAATACAAATCGTGATCAAAGTATCTGTATGCAGTGAAGAAAGAGCGTGCCGAAAATTAAATATTTAAGTGTAAATACTTAAGTTCTACAAGACAACGAATTATTTAATGAACAGTGTAACCTTGTGGCATAGTGTAGCGGTGGCTACACTAACTGGAAATATGCAAACCAAATAGATGTACTTACGCAGCTGAAAAGCTGCATAAAACTTTGTTACTTTTTGTTATCTCTTAGACCTAACTCACACTAAATGCTAAGGCTTAACAAGTAATATCGGAAAGTATTGCTACAAACAAAAGAAATGTGTGAACTGCAACCATGGATACGTATCTTATAATCAAAATAAGATTTTGTTAAAGAAATTTTGTAAGAACCAAAAGAAAAAAAAACTTTTTTGAAAAAAAAAATTAAAGCGAAAAATCCATTAGTAGAAATCATTTCAAGCGGTTCTAGGTTTGGTTCAAAATAAAAAGTAGCAAAGATTTAAAAGGGCTAAAACATCATATATATACATATACAAATAAAATGCATGGTTGATAAAATTTCAGATTTTAAGCTGTGCTTCAAAATCCTCGTCGTTACCTTTACGAAAACAACACAAAAGTAATATGAAAAATGTCTAAGCAGTTTTAGCAGACGAACTTTTTAAATAACACAGTGTAATATAGTAGTAAATTAGGAGAAAGATACGAAAAACATTCTGTCTCCCACTTACAGTACCATGTTTTGAAACGGTAAATATACCAGCGTGTAACAGTAACACGAAAAATTGGAGGATGAAGATGATGATGATGATGAAGAACAAAATCGGAAACTGGCATTCGCCTATCTCGTGAAACTACTATGCCTCCTCGCTCGCTTACGCTCGCTGCGGGGGCAATTATCTGAAACATATGAAGAGTTAACAGTGAAATTATCGGAGCAAGTTAAAATTTCCGTTGTTAATCATGTTGAGTTGTGGAAATCTGGGAAAATTCGCCTTTTTAGACTTTCTCCCTTTGATGAACAATGTTTACAATCCTCTTCGTCATTGAACAAGAGGGCATTAGCTATAAGGTAAGGTAAAAATTAATGAAATAAACTTTGGAGTTCTGAGAACTTTGAAAAATTTCCGTGAATTATCATGAATTTTCTTTTAAATCTCATTTATCAATTAAAAAGAATCGATTTACATTTGTTTACATTAATTACTCGTGTAAAGTTATGTCTTCTCAAAATGGTAAACATATTTTATATATAATTATTTTCAAAATTAATATATTTTCAAAATGGTAGCATAATGGAATATAGTGGTCGTTTTAATGTTTGTTTTAGTTCTGACACTGCTTGAAATTGTCTCTTCAGTTCAATGTCGCTCCTTCTTGTTGGTGATAATTCTTTATCGGATGATTTGAGAATTTTACCTGCTTGGAATTGTTTCTCAATTCGTCTTATTATGCTGCTCCTCCTATTTTCAGTATAATTCTTTCTGGTTGTTTTTAGAGATCTTCGGAGTGTTTTTGACAGTTCATTGTCTCTTAAAGACCATGAGTATCCTTTTCATGAATCTAAGTCAAAAGTTGTCCAGTGTGAAGCTGTTAAAGCTTGTTGTAATCGTGTTTGGGTTGGGTTAATGTTAGTTCTGGGACTTTCCACAGTAGTCAACCAGAATATTAGGGTTGTGCTGCCTGATTGCTCCACATTTTCCTGTAAAGTTCTTTGGGGAAGCCTTGTTACTCCTAGAACTCTCCCTAATTCAACAAAGGAAATCAAATTTTTGTATACTTTGCATGGTGTAACACTTAAGGCTGGGGAAACATATCAGCCAAACCACTTTGTTCCATATTTCTTTGTATCAAAAAAAGATTTTAGAAAGAATTCAATGGGTATTAGTGCAAGCAGTGGGATAAAAGCCAAAATTCCTCGTCAGTCCACAATTTCAGTTCCAAGCTATCCTATATCAGAGAATAAATCGGCTATTCTGAAGACAACTGAAAGTTCATCTGATAGTAAACCATTTATTGTTATTCATGAGTCAACATGAGACTTTGATTGTAATGCATTATCATATACTAATTCTAATGTTTCTAAGTCTCTAAAGGCGGATTTCCACTAGGCGAACTTTTTCGCGCGACACGAACTTTTTCGCCGCTAAGCATGCGTAGTAGCATTATTGCGTAATGTTGAGAATCATTCTGCGATCGACTTCGACGAAAAAAAAAGTAGAATTCTTTTCAACTTTTTCGCTTCGAAAATGTTCGCTAACCAATGAAAGAGTTATTAATTTGCTAGTTCAGCATTAAAGAAATAAATTTATTCACAATAATCAAAGTGGCAGCAGAACATGTGTCACAGTCATAAAGTTTTCTACAGCAACTACATTGAAATGAAAATTACATGGTTCTCAATGGATGGAGAAATATATACCAGTAATTCTTCATAAATTGATGGTGTCATTCGAAAATTTTTAAAACAGTGTATTCCTGATCATGTAGCATTAACTCTTTCACTAAAAGATGAAATTCACATTTTTGCAGTCTTTCTTGGTATATCTTACGGACCCACATATGTTTTTTGCTTCGGTGTTCTGTTATTGTGACAAAATTTTAAAATTATGATTTTTTTAGAAGCAGTAGTTTCTTTACTTTCATGTTTATTTACAAACCAATTTGCATCAGTGCGCGCGCCAAAAGTGCGGGAACGTGTGGAAATCAAATTTTGTTCGTGAACGAAAATTTTGTATCGAAAAATGTCGCGTCGCGCGAAAAAGTTCGCCTAGTGGAAATCCGCCTTAAGTCTTTCTAGGTAGCATTACATCCAGGAACGCGGCTGGTAAAATTTGTTTTTGTCCAGATGGGGACTCGAACCGGGAACCTCTGGTGTCCTAACCGAACACATTGCATTACTCATGTGTGTTTTGTGTTGTCTTGTTTTGTTTTTCGAATTCATGTTTTCGTTGTGCTGTCCACAACTGGTTATAACACTCTCAGCGTTAGACCTAGTTGTGCTGATGAAGCCTGATATTGGCGGAAACAGCATTGCTCAAATTACTTTTTTTATTGTTTTTTTTAAGTAACACCGTTTGAGGGTGGTCGAAATAACTTAAATAAGGAATACTGGGCCGAGGGCTACTGTTTCGTGCATACAAACGAAAGATTTTCCTAAACTCTAGACACTCGGTTATTCGTGGTAGGATGATTTCCTATTCTCTACTCGAAATGTCGATGTTTTTGAAAGTGGATTATGCATTACGTCATGCTGTATATGTTTTCTTACTTCCATCGATTTAACTATATATCAAACTTCGTTCCCTGCTTTCTCTTTCACTATGCTTTATTATGTTTTATGACCGAATAACTTTAAATCCACCTAATGGACCAAAACAATTGGTTGGGCGAAACAAGTTAGAAACAGTGTGGAACTCCAACCTATGATATAAATTGGGTTATCGAGATAATCATTTTTCAATATCCGTATTTTATCATTTTTCCGGTTTTTAGAGTACTGTTTTTCCGATTTTTTCCGATTTTATAGTCCTGTTCCGATTTTTATGTCCTGTTTTTCCGATTTTCGCTTCGAAGAATTAAAACCTCCCTCCCAATATTAACGACCAAAAATGCCCTGAAATGGCGTTTTTAGAGAAAGTAGGCAATACACAAAAATAAAATGGACCTGGTAAAAAAAATCCTGCATCCGCCCCTGGTACTGCAAAATTGAAAGTTGCCAATGATGGGCGTTAAAGGTACTGTAGCATTACACACTGACTGACAGACACGGGTAAATGAAAGATCAGCTACCTCACGGCGCTTACCAAAAAAAACAAACTTTTTCAAAAAAAAAAAAAAAAATTAAAGCGAAAAATCTATTAGAAATCTGCGTTTCAAACTATGATTCAAAACAAAAAATAGCCAATGTTTACATAAAAAAAAACAAGAAAAAAATATAAAAAGGTTTTATTGATCATGATCACACCAGGTTTGAAGGACAGAAAGAAGGAAAAACATGAAGAACGACAATTTGTAGGTTTCTTGCATACACAGAAATCCAATTAAAATCTTTTTAAGGCAAGATCCGCCAAAAATCAGTGCATTGAATAAAATTTACTGAACGAAAGATTTAGAACTAAAATATATATAAAAAATAAAATGTATTGTTGGCGAAATTTCAGATTTCAAGCTGCGCTTCAAAATCCTAGTCGTTCACTTCACTAAAACAACACAAAAGTAATATGAAAAATGTCTAAGCAATTTTAGCATACGAACTTGCTAAAAAACATAGTATAATATAATTGCGCCCGCTATTGCAATAATGGCGGTTAGAAGTGCGGACGTGTTTCTGGTCGCTCTAATAATTTGTATTAGCCTTGCTGTTAAAAATCCTTGTTTTGTTACGTCGGATTGTATTGGATTAAGTATTACTGGAAATCAAGTATTTACTTTGGAAGAAAATTATTTCATATCAAGTTTATGGTCTGGGAACATGGATAAGAGAAATGTTTTTCGTTTTCGACCGTCAAAGTTGAGTCTTAGCTGTATGTTATTACTATTATGTGGAGATATTCATCCGTGTCCTGGGCCAGATGACTTAAGCTCATTTTTAAAACTACGTGGCATGAAGATTTTTCATCAAAACGTTCAAAACCTGCAGGGAAACCTTGAACATATTAGAGGTTTACTTAATCTTTACAAACACATCGACATCTTTGCTCTCACAGAGACGCATATTACAACACAGCCAAATTCGTTATTTGATATTCCGGGGTACAATTTTCTGAGTCGAAATCGAAAGGACGGTCGATGTGGTGGAGTTGGGATGTATATCTCATCCAATATCCAGTTTATAAGAAGACAAGATCTCGAGGATGACAAAATTGAATGTATTTGGATCGAAATACTGTGTAAATTGGCCAAAAACTATCTGATTTGCTGTATATACAGACCCCCGGTTTCATCAAAATACCTTCCTAAAGATTTTAACGAACGGTTTCACAATATGTTGGCAGTAGCAACGTCAGAAAACAAAGAGATAATTGCTTTGGGAGATGTCAACGTAAATTATCTCCAAAGAGATGACCATAAAGATTTTAAAGAAATATTGACACTAATGGGACTCAAACAATTGATTAAACAGCCCACAAGAATTTGTGACACAACTGCGACACTTATTGACATTATTGCATCTAATAAAGCTGAAAATATAAGAAACACAGCAGTATTTCCGTTTGGCTTCAGTGATCATGAGTTAATTGGTTGTTTATGTAAACAAAACCATCACAAGTTTGCCCCAAAAGAGATCAAATGTCGCGATTACAGACATTACAACCACATAGAGATGAATAATGAACTTAGAAATGCTGATTGGTCACCCGTTTACAATACCAATGACACAAACACTGCTTATTGTGCTTTCTATGAAATTTGTCGAAAAAGTTTTGATAAATATGCTCCAATGATATCAAAAAGAGTTAAATCTAAACCTGCTCCTTGGCTCACTCCTGAGATAAAAACTCTCATGAATGACCGAGATAAACTCCTGAGAAGATATCGCAAAACAAAAAGTGACTTTGATAAGAGAGAGTATCAGAAGAAACGAAATCGAGTGAATATACTCCTACGTAAATCCAAAGCGCAATACAGCAAAGAACTTTTAAATGAAAATTCAAATGATCCTGGTTCTTTTTGGAAAGCCTTGAAAACAATATACCCCCTGTCATCAAAGCAATCACAACGAAATCAAATGTTCGAAGTTGGTAGTGAGAAAACATCAGCTAGTAAAAAAGTTTCAAATGGTTTCAAATCATTCTTCTCCCGCGTTGTGCAGAACCTCAAATCGAAAGCAATCCTTCTGAAAGATTTTGTCTGGAGCAAACCAACACCATTGCAACCAAGAACTTACAAAACATTTCGCTTTAAACTTGTAACTTCCGATGAAATAAATAAACATCTCGAGAAACGCCATCGTAAAAAAGCAACCGGATGTGATGATTTGCCAGCAACCTTCCTCAAGGACGCTCGAGAGATCATAAAGTCACCACTAGCACATGTAATAAACCTTTCCTTTAAACATGGAATCGTACCAAATGAATGGAAGTCAGCCCGTATTGTACCGGTTTATAAATCTGGACCAAAATCAGTTTTAGACAATTATCGCCCCATATCAATCCTACCAACCATCTCAAAAATTATTGAAAGGATTACTCACAAGCAATTAATAACTTTCCTGGAAGAAAATAAACTCTTAAACAGTTACCAATTTGGTTTTCGCAGAGAAATGTCCACTGAGCACGCTGTTACAATATTTCTTGACTCCATCCGTAAAAAGGTGGACAAAGGCCATTTAGTTGGAGCCTGCTTTATAGATCTGTCCAAAGCATTCGATACCATTAGCCATGCAAAATTGTTAGCTAAACTACCCGCTTATGGCATACATGATCGTGAATTTGACTGGTTTACAGACTATTTATTTTTTCGAACAGCAACGATAGACTACAACCAAAACCTGTCTGAGCCCTTCCAAATCACATCAGGAGTCCCACAGGGCTCTATTCTGGGCCCTCTTCTCTTCTTGATGATCTTTAATGACCTACCTGACGTCATCAAACACTGTCAAATCGTAAAATATGCAGATAATACAGTGTTATACGTTGACGCGAAATCCGGGGATGATATTGCAAAGTTGCTTACAGAAGATCTTGCCAATGTCTCGAGCTGGTTTGACAAAAATGAACTTATAATGAACTTAAACAAGGGAAAAACCGAAGCACTCCTATTCGGCACCACTAAAAAAGTCAATGCCCATCTAAAAGGCTTCTAGGTGTACGTTAATGATTGTAGTATTACTGTTACAAAGGAGTACAAGTATCTTGGGGTACCTATTGATAGTACCTTAAATATGAATTTGTTTTTTGACTCCTGCTATAAGAAAGCGTCTTCCAGACTGAATCTTCTTGCAAAGCTGAGGTTCATGTTAAATGTTGATGCTGCACGAGCAATCTACCATAGTATGATACTTCCAACTTTTACATACTGCGGTCTCCATCTTCTTCAACAAACTTCTACACAAGAAAAGAAACTAGTATCTTTCCACAAAAGAGCAGAGAAGATTGTTAGTTCCAAAGAACTTCGATCCGTCAGTAATGCAAACAAAAAGCATGCATGCAGCTTTGTTAAATCCTGCTTGGAAGGAGAAGTTGTTGATCCATTCATTGACTATTTCAAACTATCTACTCATAGTAAGAATACAAGAAACAATTCAAAGCTTATTGTTCTCCCCGTGATCAAGAAAGAATATGCCAGGAAAGGTTTTTATTATACAGGAGCAAAAATTTTTAACTCGCTCCCTCTGGAGAGCAGAGCTCTAGAAAATAAAGAATTTGTGCATTTTCTAGATACATTTTTCAAATTTTAACAGCATTTTAGCAACATTTTAACCTTATTTATATCTATTTATTATACTATGTAAATTATTTTATTTAATTTTATTATTTACTGGACACACATTCATAACAGCTGTAAAGTTGAAGTGTTTTTATCCAGAATAAATATTCGTAAAACAAAACAAAACAAACAAAACAAGAGTGCTTTTAATAACGATCCCCGGGCGTATATTTAGAATGCTGTTTGTAGTCAGAGAGTATGTTGTACAGTGTGTATCAAAATGTCTTATCCACCAACTTCAAAGGCATTTCATTACATATCTGATAAAATATTGTGAATTTTATATCACAAGAAAGAGCTTATCATGTTTTATCCATTAATATAAAATGTTTGCCAAAATATTTGTTTTTCGAAAAGATATTGAAGAAAAACTCAACGATTTGGTTCATTAAGTTCTTAAAAGTCAATTAACTCATTTTACAATGAGGGTCATTCGTAAGCACAATAAAAAAAATTAAAAATACGAATGGCAGCAACCGTTGTATCATTTCAAGAAAGAAATCAGTTCATTTACGCATTTTTCATACATTTTGGAAGTATTAATGTTATTTCATGATTTCTTATGTGACTTGGCAAGGATTTATGCAAAAAAACGTGATAAATATAGCGAATTAAATAGAACAAGAGGCCATGAGGCCTGAAGGTCAGCGCTTTCAGCAAAGTTGAAAAATGTTGGACTGTGTAGCAAAATGAAAAAATCATTGATTTGTCTCAGGAATTCAAAATAGCTGAAGTAACTGTGGTAAAGTCTCACTTTGATAATGGTGTAAGACACCCAAAAGCTTCGGCTATTTAATAAAATAATATGTTATGTTAATAATATGTTGTGATGAAGAGAATACGACATTCATTAACAAAAACAGAGAGGCACCTTCTCAAAATTGTGTGCGTAACAATATCATTGTAACCAAACTTAATTCAATAAAATAAAAAACAGATACAAAGCATTCAATGAAACACTTGTATCATGTCTCATTTGACTTTTGTGTGTAGTTTTACCTATTCTATCTAGGGACATCTTCATAAATGAAACAAATACATTTGGCCTTGAATTGAAAGCAAATCTGATTGCGAATGAACACATCAATCAAAAGAAGTTACCAACCCTTTAAAAAAGCTTAGAGTATACTTCACAAAATTCCATGTAGACATTCTCATGAATATAAAGAGTTCAAAAGAGACTGTTGGTCATGCAGAGACACAGAGTACAAAATAACTTACAATATACAAAAAAACAACAAAGTTAAAAAAAGATTTATAAGACTGTAAATAAGTAAAAGTATTCCACTATATAGGTAATTAAAATTTGTTCATTAAAATGTTAAATGAGAAGTGATGTACAGTTTGTTTATTAAGACATATATTATTTTGTTCTTTGCTTGATAATTACTACAATACAACAAACACATATCAGATTCGAGTCATTTTGGCATAGTACACCCCCGCCTTCACAGGTATAATTAGCTAACTGCTTTATAAACTTGACGATGTTACCTGTTGTGGATGACTATATGGATGACAGATGTTGTCGTTATGCTGCTTCATCATTGGCAACCAGAAATTCACAAGGACGTGCTCTTTGTACAGGAGCGTTTCAACAAGGCCTAGAGCATCAAGGAAGGAAATCAAAACATTGAAGATATCAAAGACGTTCTTCTCTTTCTGCATGCGTGGTCTGGATACGACACAACTTCCTCAATATTTGGGAAAGCAAATTTAGTATCACTATTGAGGACGTAGTCAGCACCAAATAATGACCTGGTCACTTCTGGACGAAGATATTACTTTCGGCGTATTAGAACGGGGATGGAAAAAGAACAATGAAGGCCATGTTATACCTGTAGCAACAGATATAGCACCTGCACCTGCACCATTGATAAAGGTGATTAAGTGCAACTGCAAGAAAACATCGAAGAGTTCGTGTGGAACAAAAACTTGCACGTGTAGGAAGTATGGAATGGCGTGTGCAGTGGTTGTAATGGTGTTGACTGTAATAACATAGTGCAATGTAATAGGTTGAAATAAATTAATTAGAATGACCAGACAGACGATGGAAACAGAATATTTTATAGATTTATACAGAATGTAACATAAAAATTGGACCAAATCTACAAGTTGTAATAAAAGAATCTTTTGAATTTGGTCCGATTCTTTTTAATACACTTTTAATACACCCGCAATAATTGTGATTTTTGTTCAAAATTTAACAATATTAAGCTAGGTATAATTCTTTTTTTCTGTTTATTTTAAGAAATGTTTATTTTAAAAAAAAGTTGTTCGTCTTTAAAAATGCTTTCGAATGGTATATAACATGACCTTTTTTGAAAAGCTAAAAAAACCCACTTTTTTAGCCATGACGTCACCAGAAAATTGGCCCAAAATAGGGTTTTGCTTGGTTCAAATGTTGGGGAGTTTCTCCTGGGTTATCTTTAAGGTACAAAGAAGGTTTCTTAAAAGTATGAGCTTGATAAAATGTTTTTCCAACAAACGCCATTATTTGGCGTTTCACGACCGCACTACACGTTTTTTGTTGTTTTTTTCAAGAAACACGAGTTTAAGAAACATGAGGCTCAGAATGCCTAAAACCTAAGAAACATCCAAGAAATATGCTGAGGCTGAGAATTAGGAAACGATATTTTTTTAAATTGGCGTTTTTCTAAAAAATAATACCTTCAATCAAAACAAGAGTTTTTCTTTGAATGTAAATAAGTAAATTATACACGTATTAAGTTCTGTATACTCTGATGATAAAAAACAGTAAAACATAAGAAGATCCCAGGTAACCTATGATAAAATAAACTTTAAGATAAACAATGAGCTGCAGCTGTAACTGTATATATTTGGTCAATTCGCGCTGCAAATAGAAGAATATATTCTTTTACACTCTAAAGATCATCAGAAAATCGGTTTCAAAACAAGCAAAATTTGAGAAAC
This sequence comes from Turritopsis dohrnii, assembly GCA_027922465.2. NCBI lineage: Eukaryota > Metazoa > Cnidaria > Hydrozoa > Anthoathecata > Oceaniidae > Turritopsis > Turritopsis dohrnii. The sequence continues at coordinate 755,545 of BQMF02000118.1, read as the reverse complement.
ATGGGGCTTATTATGTCAAAAGTTAAGACACATTTGAGGCTCAGATTGGCAAATTCTTAAGAAACATCGAGGCTGCTTAGCAAAACTACTTTCTTAAAAAAACAACGTATAAATAAAGAATATTTCATATGGTAGTATCATATCAGTTATGCTTTCACAAAGTCATTGCGACTCCTAAAAAGGAGTCATTGAACAATGACAACCTCAGAGAGTAAATCAGATGATACAGAGACCTTCATAAGGGAGTCATTTTGCTTTTAAGGGGTGTCAATTTCAATTTCCTTAAAATGACCACTTTGAAGGGAATCAATTTGACTCCTTTAAGTGATCATGAGTGATGTAAGTTAAATGGCTCTTTAAGGGAATCATTTTGATGCTCGTCGGAGAGTCAAATCGAAAAACAAAGCCACTGTTTCGCACGTTTTAAAAAATTTCACATAAGGGTATAAAAGATTTTACACCTTTAAACAATAAAGATACGGCTATTAACTCTTAGGGGTACTTTCTTTGCATTTTACTAAATAATTATTCTTTTGTATAGATATTTCCCTGTATAATCACAAAAATTGTAAACTTATTTAATACGACCGTACGATCGCATTGAATAAAAAAAACATCTATAATTTATCAACTTCACTGGTTCACTGTTTTCATTGGTAACATATACATATTTCATATTAGGAGGTATGTAGTTGTACTAATCTTGGATTCTTTTCTTGACGAAATTGAATGTGTCCGTGTGACTGACAGTTTCTTTCGTTTCTTTTCTTGTTCTTAAATAATCGGCTATTATACTATTATTCTATATGATAAGTTAGCTTGCTTACTCCTTAAATTTCTTTTAAAAAGAACAACAAAACAACACTGATGATGGCCCACGAAACACGGTCGGCTATGCTGACAATAACTAAATATGTTATAAGTACGTCAGTGGCGGATCTAGAGGTATGTCGAAATTTGTGTAGGAGAGTGTTAGCAATCTAAATTGAATTCACAAATTATGTTAATGCTCTCCTACACAAATTTCGACATACCTCTAGATCCGCCACTGTACGTTGTTTTTCCTTTATCAGCCATAAACTTCAAATGAAAGTATTTGGGGAAAGCTAAATGATTTTGAATGATTAGCTACTATATTTTGGTTACATGTGACAGTTTTAATTTTTACAGTATATTACTTTTTTTTTTTAGATTCTTATTATGAAATTTTCCTGTCAATTTGATTGCTCTTATAAAACAGTCAATTACAAATAGCTCGTGCAACATTTTTGGAACTTTCATTCAATGCAGGGCAACTTCGCTATTCAATGCAATATTTCTGGGTGTGTATTAAAATTCAAAAATCAAAAGAGCTTTGCAAAAACATCAAAGTTAAACATGAAGTTAAACATGAAGTTAGACATGAAGACTTATATGACTTATATGAAGAATGATACACTCAAAGTGACTTTTAGATATCAACGCAAGTGACAATAATCTTGCTGGTGGTAGCAGTGATGATGAAGATGTTGATGATCAGTTTTTTGAACCGCACTGTTCCATGAATGATGATGATGGTGTAGCAAATGTTTTAATTGAACTAAGAGAAATCCATGATATTACACAAAGTGCAATTTTTTTTATTTGTAATAAAATTATTGGTATAGTTTCATTTGTAAATGTCATTATTCGGCTGTATGTGACGTAATTTTTGAAAAATTTTATCTTGTTTAATCTGCAATCCAAAATTCAATTTTTCTTTGTATTTCTTTGTATTCTCAGTGTTTTCGAGACAGAATTGGTATTCAATATTAACTAGCATGTAGCTTTAGCTAAAAATGCCCCCGCGCTCAAGCATTCCAATTTGCACACACAGCAAGGTATACATTGCAAGCTATACAAAGGAAACAAAAACAAACAAAACTTTGTTACTTTTTGTTATCTGTTAGGCCTATGTCACACTGATGCTAATATGCCTTTCAAAAAGTGTAAATAAGGCTTAACAAGTAATGTCAGAAAGTATTTGCTACAAACAAAAGAAATGTGTGACTGAAACATGGATATGTATTTTATAATCAAAGTAAGAATTGTTAAAGAAATCATGTAAGAGCCAAAAGAAAAAAGAACTTTTTTAAAAAAAAATTAAAGCGAAAAATCCATTAGAAATTTGCGTTTCAAATTTTAATTCAAAACAAAAAATAGCCAACGTTTACATAAAATAGCAAGATAAAAAATATAAAAAGGTTTTATTGATCATGATCACTAGTGGAGGACAGTTAAAGGGGAAGTTCGGTCTAATTTTTCACTTCTTATTTTTTTGTTTTAACTTGTAATGCTTTGAAAAGTTAGAAACCCACTTTTTGAATTTCTGAAAATTCTCTTTTCGTTCAAAAGTTATTAAAACTTTTAGATGCTGAAAAATGAGTTTTTTCACAGTTGAAACAGATATTCATTGTGAATGATAAAATGACGTCACACCGTGCAAAAAGAACTTTTACGTGAAGAAAGTTTGTTATTGAACCTTCACACTATCAAAAAAACTCACTAGTAATACATCGTTTTATTTTTATTTTTTAATTCGAAAAATGCCAAGTTACTCTGTGACAGCTTGTACTAATCAGTCCACAAATTGTTCTTTCACATTTCACCAAAATTGCAAGTCAAAGAAAATAACCAGAACTTCGTAAAAGATGGCTTCCCAACATAAAAATGAAGTAGAACTCTGCCGAAAGACTTCAGGGTTTTACATCTTTACCCAACACTGATCAAATGGAGATGTATCGTTCTCTGCACATAATGTTTTTCCCCAATCGACAGCATTTTAGCAGGAATGGCATAGTGGTGCAAACCTGACGCTATTAAATGCTGTTGATCTTCAATTTTTCTCTCCAAGAACGGTACGTAACTCTCATTTTTTTGTGGGAAAGGTGTCCTTGTCGCCCATAAAGCACACGATGGAATATCTTTATGTATCCCTTTACCAAGTGTATTGTGTATCCACCAGGTGTATGTATTGTCTATACGCTGCAAATCTCAAAGTTCTGAACAGAATTTTAGTCTTCATAGATTAGATGAAGGGAGATTTTTATCAAATAGAAACATAACACAAAACATAGTTTTTGTTCTAAGGAGACCAGAAAATTTTTTAACTTTGTTCCTTATAGATAGGCTAAAACAAGCATGTTACTTTGCCTTTCATTTTTTAAAGTTGTTGAAAAATGTGACGATGGATCAAGATAAAACAGGGAAATTTAATTTTGTAATATATTTTTATACATGCTAGACTTTATTAAAAAGAGAATAACGAGAAGTTTCATTTTGATTATTTTTCAATTCAATATTTCGTTCTGCATCCGCAAAACATCGTCAGGAACGTCACATGCTAGACTGAAATAACAAACTTGGTTGTGTATATACATTGAAAATATATGTTGCTTTTCAAATTTGTTGGTGGTACCTACCCAGCCACCCTACTTCTGACGACCCTTTTTCTGAATTTCATTGTGTCTCTGCAGGACAAAGTTTCCCTGTAGGTACTCATAGGTTTGCAAAATTTTCCAGAAAGACACCAACCTACGCTTCTTATAGGTAACACATGCTGCACTTCATCGTTTTCGTTTCCTCTTCTTTGCTCCTACTTTTAAGATTTCTAACATCTCTTTGTGGTTCAAAATCAAAAGGTTTAAGTTATCAGGTATATCTTACAAACATTATTCATCATTTTCATCGAAAGAGCTATTAGTTTCAGGTTTCAGCTATACGTTATCTAAAAATAACTTTCTAAAAACACTATTCTTGATAAAGCTTTTTTCTTTGCACATATGCTTTCTGCACGGAGTGACGTCACACGCTGAACAGATTAAAAATCTTATTTTTTTCAACAGAAAAACATGACGAAAAAACGCTTTTTGAAAGAAATGAACGAATAAGATTATTATATTTTGAAGTTTTGGTATGGAATAAAGCATCTCAGGCGAAAAAAAATTAGGGCGAACTTCCCCTAAGAAGAAAACCAAGAATTTGTAATATGGCTTTCTTGCATACACAGAAATCCAATTAAAAAGATCCATCAAAAATCAGTGCATTGAATAAAATTTATTAAATTAAAGAATTAGAGCTAAAACATATACAAACATAAAATGTATGGTTGGCAAAATTTCAGATTTTAAGCTGTGCTTCAAAGTCCTTGTTGTTCACTTCACTAAAACAACGCAAAAGTAATATGAAAAACTAGCCGCCAAGGCGGCGTCGTTCGCCGCCCATGTTCAGCATGCGTTGACTTCACGAAAAATAAAATTAAGGAATTGGCAACCGAAAGTGTTCCCATGTTGTAGAGCTCGAAAAACTGATCAAAAAAATGTATGGGATCGTTCCGCTACGATCAACCGTTACAGAGATATCATCGTTCAAAGATTTTGATGACGTCACAGACCCCTCCCCAAAAAATATTAGACCCAAATTTTTCGTCACCCCATCGCCTGTATCGCGGACCCCAAAAAACGTCAGTAATCCCTATTGGTTATCGAGATAATTTTCCCTAAACGTCGCATTCGATTAGGGTCTCAATACAATGGTTTCACACTGACGTCGCGCACAAGAAAAGAAATAATTTATGTGTGATCTTACATTGCTGACTCTCTTTAGCAGTTCACATCTACCATTTTGCGTAACAGACAAACGGACAGAGAATCGGCTATTAATATATAGACTAGCCGCCAAGGCGGCGTCGCTCGCCGCCCATATTCAGCCTGCGTTGTATGACCACCTGCTCCAAATTATTGCACTTAAAACCATTCATAAGACTTCCTTTGCTGCTGGCTTTATCGCTTAATAAAGCTCGTTTGCACGTGAAGAGAAATACGTTCCTGGTGTTTCAAATCTTGCATGTTATTAACTCAGCCGTTCATTGTCGCGGTCGCATTTAAAATGCTTTACACAATGCATTCCGAACGTGAACTTCACGTGGTTTTTATTTACGATTTTAAACCAATCAAGTATCAGTTTAACAATTCACTCAAAACGCAGAGAGAAAAAACTTTTCAACTTATTATTAGCTTTTGTTTTACGCGCTCTAACATGGGTGCTGTCAGAAGTAGGTGAAAAAATGGTTTCTCTTCTTAAAAAGATCACACGGGAGGAGAAAAAAATGCACGTGCCAAATGAATGAAGTGAATAAAAAACGTTCGATCAGATTAAAATAGATTAAAAGAAATCGATTAAAAGAAATTAAGACAACTATTAAGACAAAAGCAAAAAAAAAATATTTTCTTTCATGATTCTCTTTTTTTTACCTATCGGTTTTTAAACATTTTGATTGTTCGAAAAAAGTTCACCCGTCTCAGACAGTCAGGAAAGCGTTAGGATACACTGGCAAACCGCACATGCTGCCACGTTCTGCCACTGCTGCTTTTTGTCCAAAATGTTTAATCAGTTAGTTACTTAGTTGATGTATTGTTTTCAAAGCCAAGTCAACGTGGAATATAAAACTGACATAATAATAAAAACGAAACGTTATTCCTATTAGTTCATCAGCCAAAAAAAGTCACATTCGATTGGGGTTGCAATGTATTTGCTTCAAACTCACGTCGCACACAAAAAAAGAAATAATTTCGCTCACAACTCAAACTACCATTTTGCGTGACTTACAAACAAACAAACGCACAAACAAACAAACAGAGAATCGGCTATTAATATATAGACTAGCCGCCAAGGCGGCGTCGTTCGCCGCCCATGTCCACCTGGTCTGTATCACTGTATCAATAAACGTCAAATTTCCTTATAAACGGCTCGTACAACTTCTGGTGTGCATCAACAGTGTTACATCACCATTTTTCTGGTTTTTCATGATGTGTTACTTATTTATTTTGTAAAACCAATTGTTGATCAGTACAGCAATACATTCAAAACGTAGGGAGAAAAAAACATCAACTTTTTATTAGCTTTTGTTTTAAAAAAGTCACGCGCTCTAACATGGGTGCTATCAAACAGGGAGGAAATGGTTTCTCTTCTATATATTAATAGCCGATTCTCCGTTTGTCTGTTTGTTTGTTTGTCTGTCACGCAAAATGGTAGATGAGTTGTGAAAGTAACTATTTTATTTTATTTTGTGTGACATCAGTGTGAAACCTTTGTATTGAGACCCTAACCGAATGCGACGTTTAGGGAAAATTATCTCGGTAACCAATAGGGATAACTGACGTTTTTTAGGGTCCGCAATGCAGGCGAAGGGGTCACAAAAAATTTGGGCCTAATTTTTGTTGGGGACGGGTCTATGACGTCATCAAAATTTTCGATCGACGATATATCCGTAACGGTTGATGGCAGCAAAACGATCCCATACATTTTTTTGATCAGTTTTTCGAGCTCTACAACATGAGCACACTTATCATTGCCAATTTTTGTAATTTTACTTTTCGTGAACTCAACGCAGCTTCTTGTGCGCGACGTCAGTGTGAAACCATGGTATTGAGACCCTAATCGAATGCGAAGTTTAGGGAAAACTATCTCGGTAACCAATAGGGATAACTGACGTTTTTTGGGGTCCGCGATACAGGTTATGGGGTGACGATTTTTTTGCGACGGGTGTGTGACGTCATCAAAATCTTTGATCTACGATATCTCTGTAACGGTGCGTCATAGACGTATGATCCCATACATTTTCTTACTCAGAATTTCGAGCTGTACAAGATGGTAACAGTTTCTATTGTCAATTTCTTAATTCCATTTTTCGTGAACTCTTTTTGGGAGGTGACACAACGCAGGCTGAACCTGGGCGGCGAGCGACGCCGCATTGGCGGCTAGTCTTAGAAATTCAAACAGGAGGAGAGAAAAAAGGCACGTGCTAAATGAATCAAGTAAATAAAAAAAACGTTCCATCTGAATCGCATAACAATTAAAAACAGAAATTAAATTATCAAAAGAAAAGCAAAAAAATATTTTGTTTCATGATACTCTTTTTTTACCTATCGGTTTTTTAACATCTTGTTTGCTCGAAAAAAAAGTTCGCTCGTCTCAGACAGTCAGGCAAGGATACACTGGCAAACTGAACATGCTACCACGTTCTGCCACTGCTGCTTTTTGTCCAAAGTGTTTAATCAGTTAGTTTCTTTGTATTTAGTTGATGTATTGTTTTTAAAGCCAAGTCAACGTGGAATATAAAACCAACACAATAATAATAAAAACAAAACGTTATTTCTATTAGTTTACCACCCAAAAAAAGTCACGTTCGATTGGGGTTGCAATGTATTTTCTTCGAACTCACGTCGCACACAAAAATTTAAATAATTTTGCTCAGAACTCAATCTACCATTTTGCGTGACTTACAAACAAACAAACAGACAGAGAATCGGCTATTAATATATAGATAGCCGCCAAGGCGGCGTCGCTCGCCGCCCATGTTCAGCCTGGGTTGACTTCACGAAAAATAAAATTAAGGAATTGGCAACCAAAAGTGTCCCCATGTTGTAGAGCTCGAAAAACTGATCAAAAAAATGTATGGGATCGTTCCACTACGATCAACCGTTACAGAGATATCATCGTTCAAAGATTTTGATGACGTCACAGACCCGTCCCCCGAAAAAATTAGACCCAAATTTTTCGTCACCCCATCGCCTGTATCGCGGACCCCAAAAAACGTCAGTTATCCCTATTGGTTATCGAGATAATTTTCCCTAAACGTCGCGTTCGATTAGGGTCTCAATGCAATGGTTTCACACTGACGTCGCGCACAAGAAGAGAAATAATTTATGTGTGATCTTACATTGCTGACTCTCTTTCGCAGTTCACATCTACCATTTTGCGTGACTTACAAACAAACAAACAAACGCACAAACAAACAAACAAACAAACAGAGAATCGGCTATTAATATATAGATGTTTAATTAATTTTAGCATACGAACTTTTTAAATAACATAATATATAATATAATAATAAATTAGGAAAGAGATACGAAAAAACATTTTGTCTCCCACTTACAGTACCATGCTTTGAAACGGGAAAAAAGCAAAGTCAGCTAATAATTGTATTCCACCGTGTAACGTCAACACGAAAAGTTGAAGGATGAAGATGATGATGGTGATGATATGGAACGCCATAACTGCCATAAGTGATCGTTCAATGCTTTGCGTGGTAGTTATATCGTTTTGCGCTGTAATGATATCGTTTTCCGCCGTAGGGATACCATATTGCGATGTAATTTTCTGGAATTGCGAAGTAGATGTGTTTGACAGCGCAGTAATTAAATTGACTTGCGCAGTAAAAAATTCATATTGCGATGTATAAAATCTTGTTGGTGCACTAGTTAAATCATTACGTGGTAGGTGAGTTTTCGTTACGTGGTAGTGTTAAATGGTTACTTAGTGGATAAATCATTACGTGGTAGCTATATCGTTACGTGGTAGTTAAATCGTTACGTGGTAGATAAATCGTTACGTGGTAGATAAATTGTTACGTGGTAGATAAATCGTTACGTGGTAGATAAATTGTTACGTGGTAGATAAATCGTTACGTAGTACTTAAATCGTTACGTGGTAGATAAATCGTTACGTAGTACTTAAATCGTTACGTGGTAGATAAATCGTTACGTAGTACTTAAATCGTTACGTGGTAGATAAATCGTTAGGTGGTAGTTAAATTGTTACGTGGTCCCTCCCTCCACATGTATTTTGAAGCACTCTCCCCCGCCGATGATCTGAAGATAACATATCCCATAATGCAATACGTATAGCGTAATAATTTATGAAACAACGTGATCGACGATAACACATGAAAATAGCATCCACGCGTAATTGGTAAGTTTTTTGTTTTTCACAATTATCTTATATGTGTATGTGATACATTGATTATCTTGATAATCAAATAATATCATTTTTTAATTTTTTTTATTATTATTTTGGTGGAAACACGGGTGCTTGTTTTTGTGCTTATTTTATCTGTTGGATTTCTTAATTTCTTCCTTATCGATTCATTGGCGTTTTTCATGTATGATAGCAAATCGAATCAGGGATATACGAGAGAACTTTGAAAATCACGAAACTATGGGGAAAAAACTAAAAAATTTCATGTTTCGGTGAAAAATAATATCAATTTGAGTCTTCATTCGAAATTTTGCAAACTTGTTGCACTATGAAACTTCACACTTTTTGTGTTACAACATTCGAATGTTCCAATTATTAAAAAAAAATACATTAAAAATCCTTAAAAATTACTTTTGCTGGTTAGCTATACCATTATGTTTAAAACACAATTTATTTTGTAGAGCTGTCATTTTTTATGGGAGTTGTGGGCGTTTTTGTTTCCCATTTAGCAATTTTTTCACCTCAAGGGGTAAGGGTTTTCCTTCAACGGCTGTTCAAGCTTTGAACATTTTATCCGAGTTGTCGATTGCAAGCGAAATAGTTCCTTCGGAAGATAACATTTTTCGTGCAATTAATTGAGTAAATAAAACTAGTAAAATAATGATCATGAATGTGTACGTGCGATAGATAAGGTAAATGGAAAGAAAATGTCCCACCTGTCAAAACAAACAAAATGGAATAACGCAATGTTTTCTATATATTTCGCAATTTGCATCACGTGAGGAATTTGTGAAGGGGTGGCTTTCCACCTCCTTCCCAGGGCTTCCTGGGAGTGAGGTTGGGCGGCTTTCATTAAGTTCACCGTTGATATGAAATATACTTTCAAACTACTGTTACTTCACGGAATCAATGATGTACTTTATAGTAATGTTCGTTGTAGTTAGGACCGACTGAACTTCCAAATGAACGGTGATCGGGTTAAGGATAGTCGATACCCTCCAAGGTGAATTTTTTTGAACAAAATTTTTTTTCAATATTTCCTTCAATATTTCCTATCAATTTTTTAATAGATGAGTTTCTAAGTGACGTGATGTTTATAAACATTAGTGTTTTTTGCTCGATAATTGCTGTGAGCTTCAACATAAATGCTTAATAGATCAAGTCAATTTCCTACCAATATGCGCACGCATCTTGGTTGGCAATTAGATGCTCTCTGCACACTGTCGGTTAAACCGGTTCTCAGGAGGCGTTTTTAAGACAAAAAACATTATTAAAAATAATATTCATTAGCACTCGAAATCTATTTTTGTGAAGTTTATTAAATTTTTAGTTTAAACAGATCTTTAACTGGTAATTAACATCAGAAACTCATCTATTAAAATCAGATTCTGCAAACAGAATTTTAGAATTCCAAATAAATGGAGTTATTAGCAAAAACTGAAAGCCAGAAAACTATTTGTTTACACAAGTATAATCTTTCGCTGAAAGAAATTTCTCTCAATAAAAAAAATTTCTCTCAATAGATGATAAAATCATTTTATGAATGTTTAGCAATATTCGCACATGCATGACGTCATACATACTTTTTCGGCTTTGTTAACTTTATTATCATTAAATATAAAACCAGGTGAGTTTCTTTATAATTATACACATTATTCAATGAGATATTTTTCACTCTTTTAACTTTCCATACATGCCAACACCTCATATTCACAATAGAATTTGATCGTTATTCAATTTTGTTTACAGGCCATTTTCCACTGGGAGTAATTTCCCAAGCGGACGTGCTTTTCCCGCGCGGTCAAGCTATTGAGCATGCGCAGAACTATTTTAAGCCTGGGGCAAGGTGGAAAAAATCAACACTTGAGTAGAAAAAAAAAGTTGAAAATTTTCAACTTTTGAAACTGCACTCCGAGTTTTTTTTAGATTAAACCAATGAAATTGCAGAGATTTCTAAACAGCACAAAAATTTTTAAAAGTCAAATCAATGATGGCGACTCCGTAGAAACAAGCACATGTTCAACAAGAAGATCTACATGAACGTTTTTGTTTCAACAATTCTTAAAAAGTCTTCAAAAGTTTTCACTCTGAGAAGAAAAACTCATTATCAAATAACTTCAGATCTTTTGCAAGAATATAATAGTCATCACTTTCTTCTTGTCGGAGTTTAAATAACTCCTGAATCCACAACTTTTAAATTTTTTTAAAGTTTTCAAAGCAAGACGGTGACGTCTTCTTAATAAAATAAGCAAGAGTATTTTAACACCAACAGCTTGTTTTTGATTTTTAAAAAGTTACTTTAAATTTTCAGCACAAAAAAATTTTGCACTCTCGCAACAAGAATTTTACACTCTGGCAACGGGCGGGGAGAAAATTTACTCCCGGATTACGTAACATCACCACAAAAATGCTTCATCTTTTTTTTCTTTCGTTTTTTTTAAGATATGTGATGGAAAATGCTATGGCAAAGATATTAAACGATCTTAATATGAAAGATCTAACCAACACATTTTCCAAAGAGAAAATAACTCCAGATATTGTTGGAAAATTGAGTGAAGAAGAGCTTACTACTCTTGGCGTGAGAGGCAGACAAGACATGATGAACCTTCGCATAGCTTGTTGCAAGTTTGGAGGCAAGACACCCGTGAAAATAAAGTCAAACGCAGGAGCTTCCAAATTTTTCATTCCGAAGTTCATTTTGGAAAATCTGCTCGATGAAGATTTCAAGATTGCTACGATAAGCACAATGCTTGGAGTTTCTGAGCGCACAATATTTAGAAGGATGAGCGAATATGATTTATCTAAAAGAGCTTTTGTGGATATCTCAAATACCGAATTAGACCAACGGATTAATGAGATATCAATGCAGTTTCCACGCTGTGGCGAAGCTATGATACAATGTATGCTTTGCGAAGTTGGTGTTAGAGTTCCCAGAATGCGATTGCGAGATAGTATTCACCGTGTTGATGAAGTTGGCGTACAGCAGCGAAAGAATGGTAAACTCCGTCGACGAGCTTACAATGTAAAAGGCCCCAATCATTTGTGGCATCTCGATACCAATCATAAGTTGGTAAGATGGAACTTTATCATTGTAGGTGTCGTAGATGGATTCAGCCGTTTGCCTGTTGTTCTTCAATGTCGTGATAACAACAAAGCAGAAACTGTGCTTTCATGTTTTCTTCAAGGAGTTCAGATGTATGGAATCCCTTCTCGAGTCAGATCCGACAAAGGAAAAGAAAACATCTTGGTCGCCGATTTCATGCTTGACAAGATGGGTCCTAACAGAGGAAGTATGATAACTGGTAAAAGTACCCATAACCAAAGAATAGAGCGGCTTTGGAAAGATGTGTTTGAAGGAGTTTTATCATACTTTTACTCGTTGTTCTACTTCATGGAAGACAATGGACTCATGGATCCACTCATACCAGAAAACCTGGCTGCTTTGCATTATGTTTTCATGCCTGAAATTCAAAGACGATTGGATATTTGGGTTAGGGCATGGTCACGACACCGAATGCGCACCACCCGATCGACACCGATGCAATTGTGGATTTCTGGGCAATATCAATGTCCTCAGGGAATAGATGCAAATATAGGGGATATTCTGCATTATGGTGTGGACGGATCTGTGTCTGATGGTGAAAGTGATGTGTCTGACTCGAGACCTATATTCACATTTCCAAATATCTTAAGTACGGAATGCTTAAATGAACTGAATGATGAGATAAACTTCGAAAATAGTACCAACTATGGTATCGATTATTATGAAAAAGCTTTAAACATAATCAATCAACACATGTAATAAAATTATGTGAAAGCATCGTCGTAATAATTTTGTTGTTATTAACACTCCCTTCTACTTCTGTCAACGAATCACATATAAGTTGTTTATGTGATTCTCTGTGATACTGGCTGAATCTTATCACATTGTGTAAATACACCCTTTTGAATTTGCAGCTTAATTAATTTGATAGACATTCCTAAATTTCTTTTTTATCATACTCCGTTTCTTTGCATGATAGAAAAATCAATGTTAACTTTTATGACCACTGTTGTCATGAAAAAACGTCATCACAATATTATAATGATCAGAAACGAGGCAAAGGTTGTAAAGATCGAAAGTGACTTAATTGATGAAAAGGTCTATTGTCCCAATGATGAGAGAAGAGTGACTCCTAGCCATTAGATCTTCAACTTAGGCAGAGAAGCAATCAAATTTTCACAGAAAGGAAATGGGAAAGTCAAATACACAAAAAGCTAAGATATGTTCGGTCCAACTTTGATCTAAGGTTGATCTCCGTCCTTCCTTTACGGGAAAAACAAGGATAGTAAAAGATTTTTGCTCATCGATCTTCAGCGATGAAGGGAACTTAGCTAGTATTACTTGTGAAACTACTTTCTTGCTTAAATCATGGATACGCATAACGAACATCGTCGCATTTTTCCAAGTTAGCTTTTCTACCACCATTTTCAATCATCATGATTGCTATAACACAGTCAATTATGTTTGCGAATTGGAAGTGTACCCTTCGAATTTTATTAAACGCTTTTATTTATTACGTTATTCTTTTATGAACCACCGCTGAGCTTTTTGTGAACAAACTAAACATTCGTGTGTAAATATTTTTGAAAATTCTACATTTTACATTCATACGTCATTGATTAAGAACAAAAGAAAATTCTTTCTTAATAAAAAATGAATTGTTTTGACGTCAATAGCACACAAAGCCGAATTGCATTGCCACCAGATTCGTTTATGTTACATATATCGCGTGAACATGATGTTTACTGCAGGTCCCTAGAGTTTGATGATTTTTCTTGAAACAAAACAGTTATTTTCAAATCTTATTAGCATCAGCTGAGAGATTTTTAAATGACTCGTGGATCACTGATTGACACCTCAGTAAAATAAGACGAAGTTCTGAACTAAAACCATGATAGCATATATAGATGGTAAAATAACTATACAAATTAGTAAATCAAGAAATAATAGATTCCATATATAAGCCTTGACAAGATTGATAAGAGGCACTCCTAATAGTCGAAGACTAATCAAAGAGGCACCTAAAAAGAGGAGGCCACCTAAGAAAATCAATGAATTTTCTTGCGAAGCTTTTCATGAAACGGAAATAACCAGAAAGCAGAGAAATATGTAATAGCCCTGCGGAAGAGTGCTTCAAACACATGTGGGGGAGGGACGTAACAATTTAACTACCACCTAACGATTAACCTACCACCACGTAACGATTAAAGTACTACGTAACGATTTATCTACCACGTAACGATTTATCTACCACGTAATAATTTATCTACCACGTAACGGTTTAAGTACTACGTAACGATTTATCTACCACGTAACAATTTATCTACCACGTAACGATTTATCTACCACGTAACAATTTATCTACCACGTAACGATTTATCTACCACGTAACGATTTAACTACCACGTAACGATATAGCTACCACGTAATGATTTATCCACTACGTAACCATTTAACACTACCACGTAACGAAAACTCACCTACCACGTAATGATTTAACTAGTGCACCAACAAGATTTTATACATCGCAATATGAATTTTTTACTGCGCAAGTCAATTTAATTACTGCGCTGTCAAACACATCTACTTCGCAATTCCAGAAAACTACATCGCAATACGTTATCGCTACGGTGCAAAGCGATATCACTACGGCGCTAAGCGATATTACTACCACGCAAAACGATATCACTACTGCGCAAAACGATATAACTACCACGCAAAGCATTGAACGATCACTTATGGCAGTTATGGCGTTCCATATGATGATGATGATGATGATGATGATGATGATGATGATGATGACGATGATGATGAAGAACAAAATCGGAAACTGACATTCGCCGACATTCGTGAAACTACTATGCCTCCTCGCTCGCTTACGCTCGCTGCGGGGGCAATTAACGAAAATTAGCGCCGTGAAACTTTCTTCGTGGTTTTTCTTCATTCTTGGTCTACCTTTTATTGAAAAGTGGGGGAGACAATCGAATTATACTATATAAAAAAGAAATATTGTATATCGTAGAAATTAAAAAACACTCAAAAAATATTTATTGCTACGAAATATCCAAGTTTATATATAAGCTATTTGCGTTTTCATAAATGTTTTTGTATAAATATATTCATAGTGTTTTATATGAAAAGATCAATACATGATTTCAAGTAAATGGCATTGTTTTCTTAATTATCTTGAGATCACCATGAAATCCGGGGGCAAGATCAGCAAGATGACCAAGCGTTGAGAATATTATTGTACTGAAATGGGAGTCATTTAATATTAACACATTTTGCCCAGAGGGGCGTCATTTGATATCAACGCAATGATGCTCTGAACGGAGTCATAGCGGATTGAAGCTCTTCAGGTGATAATAAAATGACTCTTGTTTGAGCATTAATTCAAAATGATACTCAAACGGGAGTCACGAATTGAGAATTTTAAGAGAGTCATTTTCAAACGACTCCCTTTGGAGAGTCACAAATATCGCCATTCTTGAGAACTGAAAGGGAGTCATTCATGGTAATAAGAAGGAAGTAAAGGGAGTAAAAAAGATACTTGTAAGGGAGTCAAAATGACTCGCAAAAGGCGTCGCCAAAGGCACTTTGACATGACTTCCTTAGAGTTCTCATATTGACTCTCGTAAAATTGTCAGTGTAGGGAAATTTCAAGAATGTCATTAGTGTCTTGTTTTTTGTACTTCAGGTGGTTTTTCAGAAATTCTTATACCTCTCATGGCATCTTGTTCTTATCTTATGAAGAAACTGAAATATTTATGAGAGTTTTTGGTGCTGTGAAGATAGAATATATTGATAAAAATTTGTCTTTTACCCAATTTGTTAACATACTTAAAATGATAACCTATCTTCAAGACTGAATCTAATACAGTCAGCCGCTGAGGTGTTTATCACTGTTTAGACTAATCCACAGGTACACATTATCTTACGTTAACTGTACTTTCCTGTTATTTCATTATAACTATCCAATAAAAATTTCCACCATTAATGCGATTCATTAATTGATGTACGTCCCGCATAAAGTCACTCAACATTTGCTATTGCAAATGTCGCAGTAGTTGCTCCATCTTGATTGCATATAAATCAGTGCATGGATTATCCTTTGATTCAATTAATATCCTTTAATTTTATTCAATTCAATTCACTTTAATTCAATGCCCAATGATCACGCGCAATTCTTATTCATTCTATTCAAACATTCCTTTTTAATTTACATTTTGGTACTTTATGTTTTACGGATTTTTTACCAGGATTTGATCAGTTTGTTATGCAACCCTATGTCTTTGTTACTTTATAGATTAAATGAAGGTTAAATCAAGAAATACTTCAAATAAATATTCTAAAATTAAAAATAAACTATATAGTATTTACAAAACTATCAACGCGATCCACATATTGCAAGTACAGAAAATAAAATAGGTGAAAAAGATGAAAAGATTGAAAGATGATAAAAAACAAAAACAAAAACAAAACATATGAAAATAAAGGAAATGAGATAAACTCACAAAGGAAATGAATCAATGCTTCTGATATAATCGTTTGTAAGTGTTTTTAAATGAATTCCAAGTTTCTGTCGTTGTCAAAAGGTCAAGTAGTGATCTCGCTTTAAAGGTGCGCCCGTTTCTTTTATTGCGCAAGTATATGAAATTCTTTAGACGTTCATGCGCCTGCTGTCACCGTTTTTGGCCATCTGGCTCCTGTCTTTTCATGGTCTCACCTTTAATTTAGTCTCTTCTTACTGTTTATGTCATTGTGATTCGAACAACTATACAAATCCTTTTCATTATATCAACAAAACAAGTCTTCAAACTAACATGTATTCTTTGTCTTAAGATTAAACATTAATTTTTTTGTTTCAACGGTTTTCCCATGCATAAATTGATGGGAAAATGAGACACGAGCTATTTATGGTGCTTCGTCTTTAGGCAGTTAAAGATTCTAAATGGTTACTGAGATTTCTTTCATTAAATTAACAAAATTAATCTTCAAATGAATAGATTAATGGCTATAACGACATTTGATGTGTTCATAAGAAAAAACAAAGATATATATAATATATGATATATGATATATATGATATATTTTTCGTAGATATTAGCTATTTCCGCAATATCGGATACAATATGGCTTTAAATAAAAATCTATCAGAAGAATCTTACTTCAGTGACATGTACATTTTATCAAAACAGCAACTTTGGATTATAGCAGCAATTAATGGATTTCTTTGCATTAGTAACGTTACTCTAAATACAATTATGATTGTTGCATTATGGAAAACTAAACAAGTGCGTAACACATCAATGAAATTAGTCTTCATTATTAACATCTACGACTTTTTCGTTGGGTTACTTACAAATCCTTTTGCTACTCTTATACTTGTAATGTATTATCAAGATCAATATACCAAATTTCATGTTGTAGCCCAATTTTTAATTTTCTTTTTTCCATTGTCATCTTTCTACATGATGTTGTTGCTTGCATATGATCGCTTTATTAAAACCCGCTATTTGTCCAACTATGATAGAGGCATTCGAGTTCGTAGAATCAAAATATTAGTGATTGCAGTGCCTGTTGTTGCATTCACCCTGGTGATATTGAAATGTATTGCAACAAAATACGGTTACGTTGCAATAGCAGAACTGTGTTTCATTGCATTTGACTCCTTGGCTATTGCAATTTTTTGGATACTGTGCATTAAAGTTGTAATGCTGCTGCGACACCACAGAAAGTGTATGGTCCAAAATAATATTGTTTCAAAAGCTGATATAACACTAACAAAGCTGGCCTTAGTACTGATAGTGACAGTCTTCACATTTTACGCACCGTATCTTATTGCATCCACCCTTCATAAAGTTTGGCCACGAAACCAAACAGCCATACTCTTTAAATATTTGACAGGGACGATCGCTTTCACGAATTCCAGTGTGGATGCCTTGGTGCTCATATACTTCAACAAAAAGATTAGATCGTTTATTTGTAAATCTGTAGTGCGTAAAGTGAAGATTTCTGAAACGATTTCGGCTTCTGAAGTTCCTGGTGGACTTAAGGATACATTTGTATGATGAAATTTTACTTGTTTGATGTAAAGGGCTCTTTAGGAGACATAAAATATTTGTGAAATTATATAATGAGATTATTAATGGAAGATCTTACAGATTTCGTTGGATTATTGTTGTCATATTTTTAATGTAGGCAGTATAGCGTTTAATAGAAGTTTTGAAATCACTTCCTTTTTAGCCTGGATTTTCGTATTTGGAGCTTTAATGTACAATTATGCTTGTAACGCAATTCTTCTGATAAGATGAGCTATTGGCTTTTGCATTTATAAGTGATGCATAAGTTATATGTGCCGCGGCTTGGAAAAGCATACGTGTTGTTCTTTTTAAAAGCATATTAAATTTTTGGATGAGACTCGGTTATGCTTAAGCTAATAAAGGCTGCATTTATGCTTATGGTATGCTTATTACAATAAAATTCAGTATTCTTGAAAATGAAATAAAAATTAGCATAAAACATGCTTTATTACTCTTATGGGCTCCTTAAAAGCCTATATTTCACTTATATTGGTATTTTACGATACAAACAATGTATGTACGTGACTTATTGAAGTTTAGATATGCATGCTTCTTTTTATAAGCAAAGTTTTATTTCATTTCATTTAAATTTTGTAGCAACCTAGTGTAAACTAAAAAGGGAAATAGGAAGAGGGAAATACTATTAAGTGTATAGGCCACATTAGCTTAGATATACTTAGTAGGAACAACACAGGCTCGTGAATATGCTTAGTATATGCTTTTTTTTTTTTTTTTTACAAAACTGAGGCTGGATATGCTTATAATCGTTATGCTGATAGAAAAAACATATAGTTCAAATGTAAAATGATCTTAGGGAGTATGTTGAAGGTTTGTGTTGGTATGGAAATAAAAACAACACTGTGAAGGGTTGATGTTTCAAAGCGTATGCTTCAATTCGGATCTTTCCCGTTCCTGAATCATTTGCCTCTAATACAATTGCTTGGAAGCAAAAGACGAAAGTCTAAATTCAAGTTTCAATGAAGAAAAAGTCCTTCGGAATCAAATTCACAAATAAATTTGCCAGTGATTTTCACCAATCTACATCCTTCCTTTTCTGTGAATAGAATAAAGTCGAGACAATTTTAATAAGAAAATAGAAAGAAAGTGTTTCATTAACAATCATTCCACATTTTAATAGCCGATTCTCTATTTGCCTGTTTGTTATTCTATCTGTTGCGCAAAATGGTAGATGTGAACTGTGAGATTATATTTTTTTCTGGTGTGCGACGTCTGTGGGAAACCAATATGCTGCATCACAAATCGAACGCGACTTGTTTGGCTGGGGAACAAATAGGGATAACGTTTATTATTATTATTATTAATTTTATTTTCCTAGGATCACAGGTAACTGGACTTAGAAAACAAAACATTAAGTAGATACAAAAAATAAAATACACATTTTGGACAACAAGCAGCGGTCGTACAATCGTAACGTGTTCGGATAGCACAAAAGAGGTTCCTGGTACGAGTCCTCCTCTGGCCGAACACAAATTTACCGACCGGTAGGCTGTAATACAGGCGATAGGGCGACGGAAAATTGGGCAAAAATTCTTTTTGGGACGGGTCTGTGACTTCAACAAAATCTTTGATCGTCGATATTTTGGCAACAGCTGGTCGTAGCAAAACAATCCCATTTTTTGATAACTTTTTCGAGCTCTACAACATAGGCAACTTTCCATTGTCAATTCCTTAGTTTTATTTTTCGTAAACTCTTTGAGGGGTGACACAACACAGGTGGACATGGTGTCTAGTTAAAAAATAGTTCTACGAATATGTTGTAAAAATGAATAAAAACATTAAAGGTTTAATTAATTATTAAGCTGTTCATTGACGCTTCTTCGTCGCATTCTGTTATGTCAAATAAAAGTTCCTTTTATGCTGTTCCCACTAGACAAACTCATCGCTTTCTTGTCTGGCCAAAACGAAAGTTCATTGCTATAACTCGTTGCTGAAGTTCATCGCTATATGTTTTTCATTTGTTACGAACTTGAACATTGTGGGTTAAAAAGAGGAAAGACACGAGAGTTTATTGTATAGGGCCAAAAACCAATTTTATTGAGGCTAGGAATGTTTTAAAATAAGAGCAACTGAAGAAAATGAGGCTAGAAAATTTTAAAACATTATCGTTCGTACTTTACTTAATACAGTCATAATGTATCGCAGCGATGAAACATAACAATACAAGTGAATTACTTATTTATGAAAATGTAAATGTCTCCTTCATTAAAAAAGGAACATTCTTCTGTTCTTCTTTAAATATCTAGACTCTCCTCAACAAATTTTAAATCAACTCTGTATAACGGTTTGGCGCGCAGAGTCCAATTAAGTATCTTACTAGTTATCGAAAATATCTTTCGATAAGTCATGTTATATTATTCATTTTCCAATTTTAGTTGCCGCTTTTTTATTACTTGCTTTTATTATGTTAGATTACTGCGAAAGCAAAAATACATTACAATCGCTTTTGGGTTTTTTTCCGATGTCCAAACCTACCGGTTTTTGGTAATTTCGTGCGTGCCTTTACATGAAAAATACTAAAACATTCTTCATATAAGTATTTTAGTATTTTGCCACTTATTCACGAAAAAACAGACATTATTCCCACTAATGGATGGACTTCAGTTTCACCTAATTCGAAGCATCGCTGGTAATAAACTTATGAATTTAAAAGTTTGTTGTTGATAACGTCTTGTGCAAAACTAAACTAAAATTTTAATTCATTATTATAACATATTCTTACAATTATTCATTAGTTTTGAAAAGAAAGCCATGAGTTTGTCTAGGACAGTGGGAACGAAGAATAAAAGAAACTTTGACATAACAAAATGTGAACGACAAAGAAGCTTCAATGAACAGCTTTATGAATTAATAATTAATTCAAAACTAAAATTTTAAGTTATTATTATAACATATTCTTACAATTATACATAAATTTTGAATGACTTTTAATGAAACCCTTTCTTTATATTTTCTTTAAAAATTGATAAGTGTCTCCACTTTTTTTAACCGGTCAGAAACGTTTTTATTGTTATTATTTCCTATTAACGGAAAAACACGCATACAGAATGGCAAAAATCACTGGCAAATATTTTGAATATTCCAATTCCAAAAGACTTCAGACATTGAAACTTTGGTCCTTTGATTGCAAGCAATTGTATTAGAGACAAATGATTCAGGAAATAGGAACATCCGAATTGAAGCACACGTTTTGAAACATCAACCCTTCACAGTGTTGTTTATTATTTCCATACCAACACAACCTTCAACATGCGACGAAAGTTTGTACCAAAGAAAAATTTGGTCCGATAAAAGGTTGTACCGACCAATATTTTTAACCGACGAAACATTTCAACCATTTCAAAAATTTTGTGTTTATATTTCCTTTACATATTGGCGTAACATCAGATACCAACTTCCGCAAAAACAGTTGAGGCACTTTGCCATTTGTTTTGTTAATAATGAAATAAGCAAATAAACAAAAAGTTCGAAATTTGTTGTCGGCTTAAATTATTCGTCGCACGAAAATTACGAATGTTTGGCAAGGTGATGAAAATTTGTACCTACAAGGCTTTTACTGATAAGGTTTGCATAACCTATAAATGCAAAAGCCGATAGCTTATCTTAGAGAAGAAATTTGTTAAAAGCATAATGACATAATGAAGCTCCAAATACGAACATCATGGCTGCAAGGCAGTGATATAGAAACTTCTGATGAAGGCTACGCTGCCTGCATTCAAAATATGACAACAATAACTCAACGAAATCTGTAAAATGTTCTTATCTTATCATATAATTTCACAAATATTCCATGTCTCCTGAAAAGGCCTTTCATCTAACAAGTAACACAAATTCGCATCATACAGATGTATCCTTGAGTCCATCAGGAACTTCACTTTACGCACTACAAATTTGCAAATGAATATAATGAATAAACTATATACCAGTAAACAAGCCTTAAAAACACAAAAGCCTTAAAAACTACAATGTTGCTTTAAGGTACCCTGAGGTCATAAAAATTGAACAATGAACGCAAATATCACTTTGATATCATTGTCAAGGAATTGTTTTAACAGATAAACCGGCAAATTCTGAAAAAAATCTTGATTCCACTACAAAAATCACTTCATGTTATAAAAAAAATTTATAAAATACTGCTCCCATAGTACCAAAAAAGAACAGAGAAGGGAAAATATCCGCGTTAAGTCTGTTTTTTTAGGATTAAAAGTTGGTATCTTGAACTACTTTTTAAATTATATAAAAACAAACAATTCTACAATTAATTTGTTGAAAATTGAGCAAGATAAATACCTAAATTTATGACTGTAGTACTTAAGGCTTAATAACCAAAATACGCAATTAATTTTTAACTCAACATAACGTCTTTCCAAACGCTAACTAAAGTGTCTGATGTTGATCAAATAGAAAGAGGAATATATTAATTCAGTGAAGCAATTCGAAAATCTCTTCAGATGTGTTCATTAATGTATTATCATGCGTCATTTCCTTCTCATAGGCAGGAGCTCGTTTTGTTGATCTGTGTGTAGTTGCAGATGTTGCTACGGGAACCATCTGCAGTTTTTACCGTTTACAATGCAAGCTGTCTTTGAACAAACAGAACGCATTGTTTAACAATAACCCTAACCCTAACCCTAACATTCTTTTAAATTTTTTGCCACACATTCACTTTCGCATACGCATTTTGACTTACAACCGTAATACAGTTCTTTGTCTGATTCTTTTTCTTCAAGTTTGAGTACTTGGTCTATACTTTTCTGTTTTTCACTTTCGAGTTGTTTATCTCTGGATAAAATGTTTTGGGCTACTATAGACCTGTGAACATTTGTTATATTGGTGGCTTTCTTGGCTATGATTTAGACTTAACTTTGTTTAGTAAAGTAAGTTTAGTTTAGTAACTTTGTTTAAAAGACCTGGCATTTCTTCAAGTTAAAGGCCTCTTTCAAGCCCTTTCAATCATCTTTGTGATTGTACATAAACTTCCAACAGTCTCTCGACTCGTATCTATATTTATTTTTTGCAATTTTTGACAAAGATTCCTCTGTAAGTAGATGGTTGTATTTGCTGTCGAAGATCTTGTTGTTGACCAGTTTTTGTTTGAGGCTGATTTTCCTCCATGCATCTGGCTGCCTATTCAAACTTTTCTTACTGCATTTTACAGACGTACAATCCCGTTTTAGCAATTTCATCTCTTTCCTCTGCATTGATGATAACATCTTACCTATAAATGTTCCCCATTTATCTCAATTTTCTTTAAAGTTCTTTGTTTATTTCTTGAAATATTTTCTTGAAACGGCATTAGCATTTCACTTTTTTTCTTTTCATACTCTTGATGTAGTTTTTGGTTTGTGCTTTGGTCTAGCAGTTTTGCTACTCCAGCAGTGTCTGGTGGGGGTAACAAATAACCGAATTTGTTTTTCTTACAAAATTTGAATACTTGAAATCAAACATAGAACTGTCCCCGTCGGAAAGAACTACTACAGGACAGTTATTAAGATGTGAGATGTACAGAAACATTTTTTTTGTGTAGAAAAGTTTGAAAAATACCCTTTTGACTTGAATTAAATGACAGTTCAAAAAGAAAATCATTCTTTTTGATGGGTGGTTGAAATACAAGGCCTTCTAAATTGTAGTTTTTAAGGATTATGTATTGCAGTTTTTAAGGATTTTTTTGTCAATGAAACTAAGCAGACTTTTTAAAAATTTGTAATTTCGGCATTGTTTGAGCAAAAAATACAGTAGAAATCCAACCTCGAACCCAGGGTTTCTTGCCTTTTCGATATACGGATGGCGGCAAAGAAGACCCTGGTCCCGGCTGCCGTTCTCTGATTTCATTGGTTCAGCAGGATTCTCGAATAATTTAAGCAGCGCGTTGTTTATCAAAATGGTAAACACAGAGGCGAGAATGAAAGTCTGCGCACGTGGTTTGGAAGAGAAAATTTTATAAATTCATTGTTTTTCAAAAACCATGATATTTGTTTTTCTTTAATTTGCATACATTCCAACTTATCAACCCTTCATCTACATGTGTTTTTGGTCAAACTTGATAGCATAATAATGATTTTAATAAAATATTTTTTTGTTAAAAAAGGCTGCCAGTGTGACTAATTTGTGCCGTTCCTTCCCCATAATTTTCAAGTAGCATATCAGTTGACTGATGAATATAAATTTTTAGTTTAATAATGAATGAAGAGTTATTGAAAATTACACCTAAAAAAGTCAACCTCGAACCCAGGGTTTCTTGCCTTTTCGATAATACGGATGGCAGCGAAGAAGACCCTGGTCCCGGCTGCTGCGTTCTCTGATTTCATTGGTTCAGCAGAATTCTCGAATAATTTAAGCAGCGCGTTGTTCATCAAAATGGTAAACACAGAGGCGAGAATGAAAGTCCGCGCACGTGGTTTGGAAGAGAAAATTTTATAAATTCATTGTTTTTGGAAAACCATTATATTTTTGTTTTTCCTTAATTTGCATACATTCCAACTTATCAACCCTTCATCTACATGTGTTTTTGGCCAAACTTGATAGGACAATAATGATTTTAATAAAATATTTTTTAGTTAAAAAAGGCTGCCAGTGTGACTTCTAGTTCTTTGACTAATTTGTGCCGTTCCTTCCCCATAATTTTCAAGTGGCATATCAGTTGACTGATGAATATAATTTTTTAGTTAAATCTACGAAGAGTTATTGAAAATTACACCTGAAAAAAGTCTGTTCTCGAAAACCTAGAGTTGGAGGAACATGCAGATAGTGCAGTCTTACTGACAACAGCTTTTTGTTAAAAGTACAATCTGTGTCTGGTGAAAAGAAAAAACTTAAGCAGGAAAATTTCAACAGTATGTGGTGTAAACATACATGTTGGTGACGACCTTTCAGAAACTATTTGTCGAAAATGCAATGCCTTCTTGGAGAAAATCTTAAATCAGAGAAGAGAAGTCAAATTGAATAAAGACAAAAATTTTCCATTAAACGAATGTCTACTGGTTCACCTGAAACCAGCAGGTAACCACCTGCAAAATCAATGGTTACTACAATAGAATCGAAAAAGCAGCTTAATTTTGACACAACACAATCTTCCTTTACAAATTTAAAAACCAATAAAAAAGTCAACATACATACCTGCATATCATAAACACTATGATGAAATCATAACTATGTCAATAACACTGATGCAAGAAAAAAAATCCGGTCAGCTTTAAATAAAAAACAACCATTGGCCATTGTTGGGGTCATTAACGATCATTGCCCACACATACTTTTGGGAATAAAACGAAATATTTTCAAAGAAAACATCAATTTAAAAAGTTTGTGTCAGAAAAGGTTCACCATCAGTCTTGAAACAAAGTGCATATGAAGGGTTAACACAATTCGATTTTAGTACAACGTCTAATACAGTTTTATTGATTGAAGGAGGTTGCAGCAAAAATGTAAGGTTTGTTGTTACTGGTATATAAAACCCAATTAAAAAACAAATATTACGTAAAATAAATAGCTACATTTATATTTTTATAGTTTAGTATGTAATTGTCATTGATCTTAATTCTGACTTCCTAATTCCAAAGGTGAAAATAAACAAAGATCATGATTATAACAGAGTAGAATTTTTTGTTTTAGTTTGATCCACAGTGATGTGCAGTGTTTTTAATTTAGAAATATTTTGAACTTGCTTTGATTTACATTCCATATTGTTTGTTTTTTTGAATTAGGAACATTGACAGTACTACTTTATTATAAATATTATAATCTTATTTATCTATATATTAATAGCCGATTCTCTGTCTGTCTGTCTGTCTGTCTGTCTGTCTGTTTGTTTGTTTGTAAGTCACGCAAAATGGTAGTTTGAGTTGTGAGCGAAATTAATTCATTTTTTGTGTGCGACGTGAGTTTGAAGCAAATACATTGCAACCCCAATCGAATGTGACTTTTTTTGGCTGATGAACTAATAGGAATAACGTTTTGTTTTATATTCCACGTTGACTTGGCTTTGAAAACAATACATCAACTAAGTAACTAACTGATTAAACATTTTGGACAAAAAGCAGCAGTGGCAGAACGTGGCAGCATGTGCGGTTTGCCAGTGTATCCTAACGCTTTCCTGACTGTCTGAGACGGGTGAACTTTTTTCGAACAATCAAAATGTTTAAAAACCGATAGGTAAAAAAAAGAGAATCATGAAACAAAATATTTTTTTTTGCTTTTGTCTTAATAGTTGTCTTAATTTCTTTTAATCGATTTCTTTTAATCTATTTTAATCTGATCGAACGTTTTTTATTCAATTCATTCATTTAGCACGTGCATTTTTTTCTCCTCCCGTGTGATCTTTTTAAGAAGAGAAACCATTTTTTCACCTACTTCTGACAGCACCCTGTTAGAGCGCGTAAAACAAAAACTAACAATAAGTTGAAAAGTTTTTCTTTCTGCGTTTTGAGTGAATTGTTAAACTGATACTTGATTGGTTTAAAATCGTAAATAAAAAGCACGTGAAGTTCACGTTCGGAATGCATTGTGTAAAGCAAGAAAGTCTACTGACATTTTAAATGCGACCGCGACAATGAACGGCTGAGTTAAGAACATGCAAGATTTGAAACACCAGGAACGTATTTCTATTAACGTGCAAACGAGCTTTATTAAGGGGTCGGTTACACGTAGGCGGGTTGAAAACTGCCCCGGGGCGAAACTTCAGCCCGGGGTAAATTTTTGTCACGATACATGCAGGTTAAAAACCGGGGTGAAATTCAGCATAAAAAGGTGAGTTGCGCACATTTTAAACTTGGTTTGAAAGCATTTTTATGCATACACGTCAAAATCATGCTCAAGTCGCCCCGGGGTGAATTTCGCCCCTGTCTTATAAACAGGGGTGAAATAAGCCCTGGGGTTGTGTTTCACCCCGGCTATAACGTGTATACAGACAAAGTGATTTCTTCACAGACAGGGTTGAACTCACCCCGGGGTAAAATTCACCCCGGGGCGAAATTATACGTGTAACCTACACCTAAGTGACAAAGCCAGCAGCAAAGGAAGTCTAATCGCTGGTGTTAAGTGCAATAATTTGGAGCAGGTGGTGATACAACGCAGGCTGAACATGGGCGGCGAGCGACGCCGCCTTGGCGGCTAGTATATATGAATTATGTTATGTTATGTTTAATGTTTGATGATATCCACAAAGCGAAGTCGAAGACCATGTTTTTTATGATAAAAAACCAAAATGCAGTAGAAATTTTCAAATAACAATATATTTCTTACCACGACTCGATGCAATGTGTGCTTCACCAATGACCACAGCCACAACATTATATCTTGATATACTTGGCTCCGAAATAGTTTTAAAGTTTTTTCATTAAGAGCCCCCTCTGGATGACAGAAAACAATTTAAGCTTTCCCTCCCAGAATCAACGGGGGGAAATGTTATATCATTTTCTTCCTCATAATTACGAAAGTTAACTTCTGAAAAAAATATTATCTGTAACAAATTCTCTTCCTGCATTACTCTTAGGAATACCAATTTTGTTTAAAAAATTCATCTGGTTTTCAATGATCGAATTTAGGGGACTAATAACGATAACTATGTTTGAAATTTTTCTACTTCGTAAAAAGCTAACTAAGAAGCAACTGATAAATCAAGATTTCCCATAAACCAGTTGCTAAAACAGCAATAAATAACATCTCTTTCAAATAACAAATGTTCAAAACAAACAATTTGTTTAGGATTGAAGCAAATATTATCAAGGTTGCACGATAACAAAAACAAAGCAAGTTGCAGCCTTTCAAAAAGCTTCACAACATTTTCCATGTTTATTTATCGTGAACCCTCTCTTCTGATCTTTCTGTTTGAAATACTTTAGGTTCGCCGTCTTCCTAGTCTTGCTTACTTGAAAGAGCAACTATGCAAACGTGGGGCTTACTGAGGCAAATATTGCATAAATTAAAATCAACACTTATACTGTTGATTTTGAGCAGCCGGAACCAGGGTCTTCTTCGCCGCCATCCGTATATCGAAAAGGCAAGAAACCCTGGGTTCGAGGTTGCTAAAAAAGTCTATTCTCGAAAACCTAGAGTCGAAGGAAAATGCAGATTGTGCAGTAAACTTACTGACAATAGCTTTTTGTTAAAAGTACATTCTGTGTCTGGTGAAAGAAAAAACTTAAGCAGGAAAATTTTAACTGTATGTGGTGTAAACATACATGATGGTGACGGCCTTCCAGAAACTATTTGTCGAAAATGCAATGCCTTCTTGGAGAAAATCTTAAATCAGAGAAGAGAAGTCAAATTGAATAAAGACAAAAATTTTCCATTAAATAATGTCTACTGATTCACCTGAAACTAGCATGTAACCACCTGCAAAATCAATGGTTACTACAATAGAATTTTGACACAACACAATCTTCCTTTACAAATTTAAAAACCAATAAAAAAGTCAACATACATACATCTGCATATATCATGAACACTATGATGAAATCATAACTATGTCAATAACACTGATGCAAGAAAAAAAATCCTGTCAGCTTTAAATACAAAACAACCATTGGCCATTGATGGGGTCATTAACGATCACTGCCCCATACTTTTGGGAATAAAACGAAATATTTTCAAAGATATGGAAACATCAATTTAACAAGTTTGTGTCAGAAAAGGTTCACCATAAGTGTTGAAAAACACTGGATATGAAGGGTCAACACAATTCGATTTTAGTACAACGTCTAATACAGTTTTATTGATTGAAGGAAGCTGCAGCAAAAATATAAGGTTTGTTGTTACTGGTATATAAAACCCAATTAAAAAACAAATATTACGTAAAATAAATAGCTACATTATAATTATATTTCCATAGTTTAGTATGTATAATTGTCAATGATCTTAATTCTGAATGACCTTCCTAATTCCAACGGTGAAAATAAAGAAAGATCATGATTATAAAATCTAGCCGAGTAGAATTTTTTGTTTTAGTTTGATCCACAGTGATGCGCAGTGTTTTTAATTTAAAAATGTTTGGAATTTGCTTTGACTTACATTCCATATTGTTTGTTGTTCTGAATTAGGAACATTGACACTTCAAAGAGCTAGATATCTTATTATAAAGAGCTAGATATTTAGCTAGATCTTATTATAAAGAGGGGGTCAAGCTAAGAAGCTAAGAAGCAACTGAGAAATCAAGATTTCCTATTAACCAGTTGGTAAAACAGCAATAACAAATAACAAATGTTCAAAACAAACAATTTGTTTAGGTTTGAAGCAAATATTATCAAGGTTGCACGATAACAAAGCCAGTTGCAGCCTTTCAAAAAGCTTCACAACATTTACCATGTTTTTTAATCGTGAACCCTTCTCTTCCGATCTTTCTGTTTGGCCGTCTTCCTAGTATTTTTCACATAATTTATGCAGGACTTGCTTACTTGAAAAAGCAACTATGAAAATGTGGGGCTTACTGAGGCAAATATTGAATAAATTAAAATCAACTCTTATACTGTTGATTTTGAGCAGCCAGGACCAGAGTCTTCTTTGCCGCCATCCGTATATCGAAAAGGCAAGAAACCCTGGGTTCGAGGTTGGTAGAAATCACCATGCAAAAACACTTTGCTTAATCATCATTCAATCAAGAAACAAAAGGTAGTTTAGTAATTGTAGTTTCTAAGGCTTATTTGCAAAAAAATGGCTTTTTTAAATCAATCATATCTCAACAAAAATACTTTTATTTTCAAAACTATTTTCTGGGAAGGAGTCTTCATAAAACAAGGTATTAACAGACAAAAATCTAAAGCGAAACTATTTATGCTTAAAGAGTAACGCTGCTAAGAATTTCATTGTAGTTTTCAAGGCTTGTTTACTGGTAGTCTGGTTTTAATAATAAAATATTTATTTGAATTGTTTCTTTATTCAATCTTCATTTGATCTTTAAAGTTGCAAAGACATTGGTTGTATAACATTCTAATTAAATTTTGCTAAAGAATTCGTAAAAACATGAAATGACAATAATTTACACAAGCTTAGAAACTACTTTTTTGTAAGTTGCAGTCATATTTTATTCTTCAGCAGTTGACGAGAAAACACTTCTTAAAAAGAAATAGACTTGGCATCACCCTTGAAAAAAATCATAAATGGCAATTGCTGCCCAGATTATTTATGATATACTTTGTCACCTCAAAAATGCAGCGAACGCATTGATTACAAGTAAATTCATATTGCACGCCCAAATTTACTTAAATGAATGATGGAATCACAATTGGTAAATATTTAGCTCAATTAGCACAAACGATATCACAGATAAAAAAATCAGTGTTAGTGTCAGTGTCTTAAATCCATGACATTTAGGGTAGCAAAACTTTATACAGCGGTATACTATGAAATCGAGAAAAGTTGATATAAATGCTAAAGACCTCTTAAATGACGGTAGGAAATTCATTGTATTTTCATCCAGAGGTAATTAAAAATATAATTCAAGAACTAAAAGTTGGTTTTCATAACTTGCAATGAAGTATGAACAAGAGAATGGACGTGGTGCTTTCAATGCAGTTGAAAATTGAACAAGACTCAACGAGATTGAGTAAGATTTCGCGAAATATATCGGGTACGGATATATTTTTAAAAAGAGGTCTTGAAAGTAACAAAATCATTGCTCCAATGAAACGAGGGAGAAAAACGATGTCTTGGCAGTTCGCTATAATTTCGTTCCGTATTATACATACATGCGTTAGTGACAGAGGCTGGCTAGTTGCCGTATAGGTAAATGAAAGTTATTGTTCATTTAAAAACTGCATCAACATGTAAGGGATGCATGTGCGTGTTATCACCCGTCAGCCAGCGATTACAGAGAATGCGTGAAAACCGAGATGTACATGACTTGTTCATGCAGACTATACGGCAGGAACATCTGATAGTTTTCTTGAAAAATTAATGAAATAACTATATCATTATTAGTTCCAAGAAAGGACAACCCTATAATGCTTCATTTACTTTGCTATAATGGTTCGAACTTTTTATTTCAATCAAAGGACGCGGTTATGAAGTGGAAAAGACGAGTAACAGGAGGATAAAACAAAGTGGTTTATGCAACAATAATTTCCAGTTCTTTATACATAATAGTTGGAAATATCTATAGACAGGAAAATCACATAAATAAAATATATGATTTAAAACATATGTAAGTATTATTAAAAAACCAGCAGTGCAAAATAAAAAAGTGAGAAAGTAATAGTGGAAATACAGCTGATACTAATAATGGGGAAATTAAGGTTCTTTATGAACCAACAAAAAAACGTGTATCTTTCAAACTTTGCTAATAATTTTCTCATAAATTATCCCAGAAATAATGACCAAGGCTCAGTTTATGTTGCACATTGGTATGTCTAGAAAACTTTAAAACAGGCTTGAATGGATCGCATGTTCCTTCAAATAATTAATTGCTATTGTATGAATTTGAAACCATAACCGAAGTACCGAACAGTGCACATTGAGTATGGTCACATCTGTCTTTGGTTCAACGGTTCCATTGTTTTAAATGTTTCAAATTTGTCATGCTTATATCTTCATACCAACTCATACATTGATATTGATTACTCTTGATGACTATATACTTAAAAATTATAAAACAGATAAATTGACAACATTATTTTATAAATGTCCCTCTCACAAAATGACACTTCCTACAATAACCAAACAATACTTTTGTATAGATACATGATGATATAATTTCTAAAGAACTCAAGCAGCATACCGTAAATGACCGATTAAAGGCCCTGGGCGCTTATAATTTTTTTGAACTTTTATGGTGGGCACTTATACGAAAGGAGCGCTAAATTGAGTCCTGAGTGGTTAATAAAAAAATCTCTAAAATCATTAATACAGCTCATTTTTTCACTGAATACTGACAAAAGAACTGCTTGTGTCCTACTCAAGCAACTTCAGAAAAAGCTTGATAAATACTCTCACTTTGAGATGAAAATAATTCATTCCCGTGTTATTAACTTTCCTTCATTATGCTGAAATAAAATTGTTCAACTAAAAACCATGTTTTTCTCAATATTATTATGTTTTTGCCAAATAGGCGCCCATCTTCAGTTTTGGACCTTGGCGCTTAATCAGAACCTGGGCGTTTATTATAAATTTTTTGTTTAAACCTAGGCGCTTAATCGACCGGGGGTATTAATTGAGTCCTGGGTGCTTAAACGGTCATTTACGGTATGTAAAGTTATATATATATACAGTTTAATTTTCAGATACTACACAATATATATGATGCTTCTCTCCCTAGTTTCAGAATTGTAAATGCTTCTCGATTACCTCAGATTGTCTTTCACTTACCCTACTTACATATTAAGTGAGAGAAAGAAAAAAACTCCATTTAGAATCTGGATCTTGAACATCACAAGTAATAAAAAGCTATGCCAGTAACCGCCCCACAGAATGTGTATATCATACATTTGTCATCGAAAAGGCAAAAAACAGCCAAAAACTCATAAACTGGATTTCTGAGATTCCTCGCCAATCTTGGAAAAAATCTTTGATGCCGAATGACAAAAAAACAAACAAAAAGCAAAAAAATAAAAACACCAGTCTTAAACCTTCACTTTTTAAAACGGTCAAAAGAAAACAAAGTATTGTTATCTCTTCATTTCAGCTGTTATCAGTCGAAATTTTCTAGAAAACAATTCAAAGAATTTGCTGAGGAATAATAGGAAATTTATAAGAAAGCTTTCTTTTGAAGTTTCACATTTAGTTATTTACAAACAAACAAACTGTGTCACTGCCACGAGAAAGAACTTCACAATATATATAACTGGAACATTACAAATGGCTCTTTATAACGTCGTTGACCATCATCATAGCTTTCTATTTCACAAAATAAATTATCAATATCAACACTGCATGTCTGAAAGACATTCCACAGACGAAATAACAGATAACAACGATTAAAACAAACACAAGGTACAAACGCAAGCTTCCACTTCTTTCAAAACTTGGTGCAAAAAATAGCGGGATTTCGGGGTTTCATATACTGTCTCTTAAAACGAAACTGAATCGGGATTGGCAGGGAAATACGGAACAAAAAAATTAGCCGAACATAGATAGATAGATAGATAGATACCAAGACGAAATCAATATCTTTCGCTTAGCGAAATCTAATAAAACACTTAAATGAAATCTCATACAGTTAAAAGTACATTATTACACATGTAGTTATTGTTGATATTCTCGTTTCTTTTGAATTGAAAAGAGAAGATACATCTTGTTCTTAGCACATTAACCCATCTTTACCAATTCAATAACCTTTGCTGTAAACCAAAAAGTTTTAAATTTGCTGTTTTTCTTTGATTTTCGGGAAAGTTTATTCTCGCGAAACTTGCAATTTCCGGTCATTCACAGAAGTTTGTTCCCGTAAATTTCGAGAATTTTGTGGAATTTTGTGGGTCGCGAAAGTTTCTTCCCTTACAACATTATGTCTGTAGACGGTGCTGAGTATTACAGCAGTCCGATTTTCTTTTGTTTTTTTTGGTTTCATATTTTTGAGGTATGTAAATTTCTACTGCAGTGTTGTTTAATTTTTTTTAAATTTCCTGAGGGTTTTTCTGCTGCGAAGCCCTTGCCTTGGTTAATTATTTCTTTTTGAGACATTGTAGATCCTAAAACATTTGTTCGGGTTATTGAAAGTAAAAGACAGTATTTGTCTTGTTTATCCAAACAATTAGAGTTTCGAATGAAGAGTTTGATTCAGTAACAACTGATTCGATTGTTTTGAATCAGTTTCAAATCTTTTCGGTTTGATAAATACATCTCCTTCCCCAGCGGGCACAAAGACGTCGTAGAGAAGTCGTACTGAAGGAAAGTGGGTTCAAGATATTACACTTGAATATACGTGATCTTTTAAACAACTTTGAAGGAATACATGGCATACTAGACCGAAATGAGATCGATATACTGACCTTGTCTGAAACGCATTTATTGCCAGATGAAAATGAAATGCTGTTTAATGTAGATGGTTTATCAGTAAGGCACGACTAACTGGAAAGGGTGGTGGTATTTGTTGCTATATTCGAAATTCAGTTGTTTGGAACAGAAGGCCTGATTTAGAGCACACAGACATTGAAAGTATTGCTATCGAAATATCACAACAAAAAAGCAAATCTTTTCTCATAATTGCTTTTTACAGGCCACCAAACGATTCTTAATATCTCTCAAAAAATTTCAATAAACATTTGCAGATTCTTTTATCAAAATCAATTATATTATTTCATGAAGTAATTTTCCTGGGGGATTGCAATGTTAATTTTCGTAAAAACAATATCAATCTTCGAAACAGTAAGGGGGTGATCACATGGAGGGGGGCTAGCCCGGTTAGGCGGCCTACCTCGGTTTACTGAGATCTCGTTACTATTAAGAAAGTGTCATAAATTTGTGTTTGTGATCACATGAGAAACAAGCCAGCCCGCTTTGCCGAGATCTCGCTTTATTGAACCGAGAACTCGGTAAAGCGGGCTGAAGAATTTCTCATGCGATGGCTCTCAACCGGGCTGGCCCCCTTTGCCGGGATGAAATTGCATACACGGTGCATGCGTAAAGTTGAAAAATATAACAAATATCACGTGATCAGTTCTTTAGTCCGGTTAAGCGGGCTGATACTTTTCCATGTGATCATAAAAATTTACCAGCCCGGTTTACCGTGCTAGCCCTCCTCATGTGACCACCCCCTAAAGAATTTAAAGATATTCTAATAGCAAATGGTTTGAAGCAGTTGATAAAAGAACCGACGCGTATCACTTCGAAATCGTCCAGTTTGATAGATATAATTGCTTCAAACTCAATAAACATTAAAAAGTCTTTTGTTATTCCAATGTCATATTTAGATCATGACATGGTTGGTTTTATTAGAAAGAAAAACTCTATAAAATATCAACCTATAAAATATCAACTCTATAAAATATCAACCAAAACATATTCGATGTCGTAATTATCGAAATTACGATCCTATCAACGCATCAAATGAGATCAATGAACAAGACTGGATATCATTTTACGAAATAACGGATGCCGAAATTCTTAACACAGTTTTGTCACACATCTTTAACCGACATGCACCATTCATCGACAAGAGAATTAAAGGTAGACCGTGCCCTTGGATAGACTAAGCTACAAGGGACCTAATGGATTATCGTGACCGAATGCTAAGAAAAGCCAGGAAAACGAACTTAGAGAACGATTGGAAGGTCTTAAGAAATTTACGTAATCGATGCAGCAACATGTTACGCAAAGGTCGCAGCACGTACTACCAAAATCTAATCAACGAACATCAACATCAACCAAAACAATTCTGCAATATCGTCAAAAAAGTCTTTCCTACAAAACGTCAATCAAGTACGACTAATTGGAACAAAGAAGAAAAGGTACAGGAATTCTCAGATTATTTCTATGGTATTGTAAACAAGCTTAAACAAAATTCATTAATATGTACAAGGACGATCTATATTTCAGATTTAATGTTTATGTAAACATTTTTATATATCTACCATATATATGATAAAAACTATAATTAATTGAAAATTTTTACAGTTACGGACTTGCAATGTTTCTTAACTAAAAATATACCAATCAATCAATCAAAAATTTGCGACACGTCAGCCAACACATCCATACTAAATTTAAAATCTGATATTTTTGAACAGGGTTTTTATTTCGGTGCTTTCACGAGACTTTTCGCGATTACCTGGGATTTGTTTGGAAATTACTGGACGGCACGACAAAATTTTAGAAATTCAAGATTTTGGCCTAGTATCCGCCGCTTGTTGCGGTTTTACAAAGTACACACCAGGCATTTCTTTAAAAAACAGAGAAGCCTGGAAATCAGGTGCGTTACTTACATAGATGACGGGATCGCTGAGGCCAAAAAACTTTAAACTATATTTGCAAAAGTATAGTAGTAGGAGGAGAAACCACAGGTATTTTAAATACTTTATTCCACCACGGTTGTCCGAAAGTCAATAAGAGACCACTAGATAGGAACACTGTTGTTGCGTACTTACCATTCAGCAGTGTAACGCAAAAATCGAGGTATTTCATTATAGATCTGCTCTAAAAATGTTTTTGTTTTCCTGAATAATCATCTGGTGAATCATCTCTTCAATTTCGTTTCCGGGACTTTCGTCTTTTCAACAAATTTTGAGCGCGGCAAGAAAGCCTGGGGA
Source organism: Turritopsis dohrnii (assembly GCA_027922465.2). Lineage (NCBI taxonomy): Eukaryota > Metazoa > Cnidaria > Hydrozoa > Anthoathecata > Oceaniidae > Turritopsis > Turritopsis dohrnii. Next base: position 719,456 of record BQMF02000118.1, on the reverse strand, counting down.
AGAGATTTATTATCGTTTGAACACAGTGCAGCATTTGTAATCTACGTCTTTAAGTCCCTTCAAATCATGCGGCTTCTTATTAGACACAACATGCACAAATCAAATACCAACCAGTCATAAGATTTGAAATAGTCTTCCCAGAATTATTTACTTTTGCTAAATCTATGTTGTAGAGCTTGAAAAACTGATCAAAAAAATGTACGGGATTGTTTCGCTACGATCAACCGTTAGAGAGATATCGCCGATCAAAGATTTTGATGACGTCAAAGCCGCACCACCCAAAAACATTTAGTCTCAAAACTTTCGTCACCCCATCGTCAGTATCGCTGACCCAAAAAACGTCAGTTATTCCTATTGGTTTCTGAGATATTTCCCCAAAAATGTCGCGTTCGACTAAGGATGCAATGCAATGATTCCAGTGATTTAAAAAACTGGCGTCACGCCAACGCTACTGTAATAGGTTTTTGTGTGATCTTACGTGACGGATCCTTATTCAAAATCACTGTTCCCAAATTTTAATGCAGAAGCAAAAGGTTTCGTTTCACCTTTTTAAATTGGGTATGTTAGCCCATTGACGTGAACGTGTAGCGTGATTATCATTAACTGTACTTTTCATCACTCTTTTGGTTGGGTTTTAATTTTCCACATAGAATTGTAAGCAATAGAACGGTGCGAAACCTCTGAAAGTCACTGTACACATACAAAGTTAGTAGATTCAAAACTAGGCCTGATTTGAGGCACACTTACAAAGACTTTCGAGGTTTTTTTTACAAGTTTTGAACACAATAACTTCGAATTTTCGGTTGGTTTCTCAGAATTTCGTCAAGAAAAAAGAACGCCAAGTGTAATTTGGACCAAATTAAACCAAATTAGACCAAAGTGGTTTCATTTCTTTGACATTTTGCGCTTATACAGATTTTACATGGTGACTAGTATTTCTAAAATCACTTATATCAACTCTCTGTTCACCAGAATTGTTGAAACGCTAACTTTTTTTATTTTAACTTTAGATGCAAGTCTTATATGCAACACGAGCACTGATTTGGTCAATCAGGATTAAAATCATTCAGTTTTTCTTTTATATTTGATCTCAACGTTTGAAAATAGCTGTCATTCACCACCCATGTGGGTTTTTTTTACATCAATACAACATTGCAGATCTGTGCAATAAGGATATGCTAAAGCTTGTTCATTTATGAAAAACTTGTGATTCTTCATCGATTATGTTACAACGTTATCAAACGACAAAGTATTCTTTGCTGTTGTTAGACCTAACACTTCCCATTCCACGTGGATAGGGCAACATCAGTTTCATTTTCAACCAACTAGTTGGATTTTCCTCAATGTTTCAGCATGATGTCGGAACTGTTCCACATACTGCTTCACGTTCATCCCTTCCTCTCTGATCCACGGTACTGCATATTGTGCTGGTTGTTCCCACCTATAAAACGTAAGGCGCTTATTTAATAAACACCCTTAACCATGAACGTTTTACGAACATTTTTTGATGAGCATCAGGTAGATTCTCTTCAGCTTCACTTCTGTTCTTCAGGATTTGCGCCTCCATATATGCTTATGATATGCTTACTTTGTAGAAAAGACGTAATCTTCGCGAAGGAGTGCATTTCTACAGAAATTTACATACTCTTTTAATAAAAATGCTCTTCGTCGCAATGACTTTCTGACGATTTGGTTATCACAAGCAAATACACAGTCAGATAGGGAATATAAAGTCCTCAGGTTTTTGGGTATTTACATATTTTCGAGAATGTCAAAAATGAAAATGAATGGGATTAAGTACACAACTTTTGTATGAAAGAACCCAAAAACATAGTTGCTATAAAACAATCTAGAAAAGTTATAATAAACTTTTGTCTTGGATGGATTGTTTTCAAAATATTAATAGCCGGGGGGAGATGTCTATTAGGCACCAAAGAGTAAATAACCGACGAGTTTCAAGACATGGAGATGTGTTTAAAATAAAAGATGTTACCATACCATACATGAGCAGCACTTCGAAACCTCACACACTCGGCCATGATAGCCGAACACTTAGCTTCGTTTTCTTTCAAGGCCGGCAAGCAGTTCTGTACATCTTCATTTCTCTTGTTCATTTGTTCTTCATGTTCATCTGAAATTAGAAACGGTGGTATCCTAATGATGTGTGAAGTCAACAATGCATTGAAAACCACCTGGCTGCGGAATGAAAAACGGATATTCTTATACAGATAAGCGATGGATGAACACATAATGGTTGCATATAAAACTCAATGAGATGAATTCGGGAGAAATTGACCCAGATAAATATATTAGTCAAATAAAGGCTTCTTACTGCATGCACTGGCGTGGATCGAAGACAACAATTCCAGTTGCTTCCTTTCATCCTCCAAGTTGGATTCCTCTTCATATGCTGAAAGAATGAATAAGATTTTGCCCTATACCTTTCATATATAAATTGAGCTGTATGTCTTTCGCTATAAACACCGCACTTCAGTATTCATGTTATACAAGATACTAACAGAAGACTTAATGGCTTAAAAAAAATGAATTCTGACTCAGCAGGCACTCAGTAAGGCACATTTTTGGGTTTCTTATTCATATGTGTGCTTAAATAGTTGCTAGTTGACAGCCTGATCTTATGCATGGCAGCTTGTTGTCGATATTCGTTTACTTAGTTCAACGTGCCTCCGCCGTAAATGTCTCACTATAAAATTAGATCGTAGTCAAAATCGACATGGCGAGGAAGCGGTCGTGATGTTGAGGCGCAGAGGGAGGAGGCGATCGTAGTGTCGTGGTGTCATAACGTCGAGGAGGCGACCGAAATGTCGAAGAGGCGACCGAGATGTCGGGGCTGCGGTCTCAGGTTCGAGGGTTTGGAGGCTTGATTACACTGACCATACTACAAAAATGACATCTTCCAATAAATTAGATTTGGCAAAATAATCCAGCGAAGAAGGAACTTGGTTGTATGCTAAAAACAAAATAATTGAAAATTTAGAGAAGAATTTTTTCAGTGAGTGAGTGCAGGTTTTTTTGCGTCGGAAAAAAACAATAATGGTAGAAAAATCAAAACAAAGTTTTGGTAAAAAGAAACACGTGGGTACTACTCCATGTAAAAATTTTGAGTCTTTTTTTTTTTTTATTTTACTCATAATAGAACTAGCTAAGTTTTTTTTCTTTGAAAATATTAAGGGAAAACGTTTCCTTTTGATGAGGTAAGAAAAAAGAAAGAGGTCAGGAGAAATATTCCGTTATTTGATCTAGCAAGAAAGAGAAATAGCCAGGTTTCCCAGCTAGTGTTGCTCTGAATGATACAGTGACCTTTATTTGGTTGTTTATTTAGTTCTTGCAATATTTTGATAAATTATTGTATTTCATATAATCCATTTTCTATTTCATTTTGACAAGCTTCGGGTGATGTCAAGTCAAGTGTTTTTACTTTACAATGTATTTGTTCTATGTATAACTTTTTTGAATTACGGATTATATGTATAGTGTTGTCGTGAAGCATGGAAAAAGATCGGATTGAAAAGACCATAAAATATTTACAAGATGCTGTGAAAACGTTGGCGTGGCAAGGTATATGTTTAATCACCCATTGCGAGGGCTTGGTCGCGGCAGCTTTATTGCTGTTAAAAGTTTTATTATTATTATTATTTGGCATATTTATACAGGTTGACTTTTTCAGATAAAATCTGCTATCAATAAAGGACCTGTTATAAAACCTAAAATATATAAAAGGAAAATATATAAAGTAAAATCTATTAAACCACTGCTAAATTCTGTCAGGTAAAAGGAAAATTTGGAATAGAATTAGACAGTAGGAATTAAAGAAAAAAGAAACTAAATCGAATAAAGAGATCAAGGGTTTGTTAAAAACGATAGAGATTAGACTGACTAAAATAGCGTAGATACCCTGTAGATACTATTAAAATGTAAGACTTTTTATTGAGCGTTTAAACCTGAGAATCGAATTCTCGTTTCTCATATATGCCGGTAACAAATTGAACACTAATGATCCTTGTATGTTGAAGGAACGTCGACCTGCTTCATTTTTCGATTTCGGGATAATGAGTCTGTTTCCATTACTACGTGTCGAGATGGAATGCTGGAAGAAGTTAAAGTTGATTAGGTCATTTTTCTTTAGTTCATGTATGTATTTAAACACTTCGACTGCTGATCTTTGTTTAGCTTTGTCGATGATACGATTATCCAGGGGTGCTCTGATTACTTTGTATGCTCTGTTCTCTAGCTTCGCAAGCTTTTGGTTAAACGTAGGAAGACCGAGGTAGACTGGGGAACAGTAAAGCATTATAGGTGCGATCATTGATTGGTAGATTATGTTCGCAGTTGCAGGTGTTATATTCTCCCTAATTCTCCTTAACATGTGTAATCGTTGTGATACGCGTTTGGAAATCTTGTTAAATTGTTCTGAGAAACTCATATGTTGATCAAAGGTGATCCCAAGGTATTCGTATTTGTTCACTTTGTTGATAATTTCTCCATTGACGATGACTTCAGGTGAGGTTTGGTTCTTTAGTTTCTGTGCAGTTCCATATATCACCGTTTCTGTCTTCCCTGGTTTTAAATTCAAAATCAAGTCATTTTCCTGAAACCATTTAAAAAGTAAATCTCCTTCTCTTGATAGTGTTTCCGTTACGTTTCCGGTGCTTGAACTTGAGTATAAGAGCACAGTATCGTCAGCATACATAAGCATGGTGCATTTTTCGAGACATTGGTATGCATCATTGATTAGGATGAGGAAAAGCAGTGGGCCTAAGATTGATCCCTGTGGCACACCTAAGTTTATTGAACTTGGTTCCGATGAGATCTGTTCGAGGTTGACATATTGCTTTCTGTTGAAAAGGTAGTCTGCAATCCACTGCAGCTCAGTTCCTGTGATACCGTAAAAAGGAAGTTTGCTAAGTAGACAAGCATGACTAACAGTATCAAAGGCTTTACGTAGGTCAATAAACATGGCACCTGTACAGTTCTTTTGATCCATGTTTTTTCGTATGTGTTCGTGTACGTATATTACTGCATCCTGTGTGCATTTACTCCTTCGAAAGCCATACTGGTGTTTGTACAACAGGTTGTTTGATTCAAGGTAGTTTGTTAATTGTTGACATACTATCTTTTCTATGATCTTTGATACACTGTTCAGGACGGAAATCGGTCGATAATTGTCAAGTGAAGATCGTTCCCCTGATTTATATACCGGTGTAACCCTGGCCAGCTTTTCAACAGTTGGGAAAACTCCAAGTTTCAGGCTTATGTTTATTAGGTAGCTCATAGGTATGGAAAGTTCTTTTGCTGCATCCCGTAACATGGAGGTTGGAATTTGGTCGGGACCGCTTGCCTTAGTTGTTTTCAGGTTCTTCAGTAGTTTCTCAACTGTGAAAGGAGTAACGGTTTTGAACTTGAATTGGAACCCTGGTGACAGATTTTTCCAAAGGTTTTTGTTCTCAAATGACTTCCAAATACGGTTTTGAAAAGACAAGACACGTTGTTGGAGGTTTGAACCTATCGTGGAGAAGAATGTACAGAACAAGTTCGCGATTTCAGATTTGTTATTGACCTTTTCTTCATTAACTCTCATCAATGTAGGGAAATCCTTTGATTTAGTTTTCGCGGGAAATATCTTCTTGATATAGGACCAGAAGTCTTTTGGTTTATTTTTATTCTCTGCTAGGATGTTGTCACAATAATGCGACTTCGCTTGTCGAATACTTTGGGTGACTCTGTTACGGAGGCGACGGTAATTAGTCCAATCTACGTCATTGTTTGTCCGTCTAGCTCTTTTTAGGTGGTAGTCTCTTTCATGCATTAGGTTTTTTATTTCTGTTGTAAGCCAAGGAGCAGGTTTTCCTTTTGTCATTTTCTCTTTGAGTGGTGCGTGTTTATCAGTTATTTCAATGAGAGTGTTTTTGAATATGTTCCATGCACAGTTAAAGTCGGTGTTTGGTGAAAGTTTTTCTTTCCAATTTACTGAATTTATGTGATTTCTGTATTGATTCGGTTGATATTTCGAATAATCTCTGACGAATGTTTTACGAGGTTGAAACTTTTGAGTGTGCATTTTTCTATTGATACCAATAATGTCGTGATCGCTAATTGCGGAAGGTATGACAATTGTTTCAGCGATTGTTCTCTCATTGTTTGAATAACACACATCGATTAGTGTTTTTGAACGTTTGGTGGTTCTTGTCGGTTGTTTTATTAATTGCTTTAGCGCATTCATTTTAAAAATGTCTTTGATTTCTTTGTGATTGTTTGTTGTTAGGTAATCACAGTTCAGGTCTCCAGCTAATATAGTTTCTTTATTTTCGCAGTTAACAGTTTCTATAATTGTTTCTAACTTAGAAGCAAAGTTTTGGTCGATATGTCGAGAGTTATCAGGGGGTCTGTACATGAATGAAATCAGTATCGAGTTCGAGTTTTTTCACTAATATCTCGATCCAAATTGCTTCAATACCTTCAGTTTCCAGATCTTTTCTACGTTCGTAATTGATATCATTCCTCAGGTAACAGATGACACCACCATGACTACCATTTTTCCTATCCAATCTTTCGATACGATACCCGGCTATCGATAACTCTGCGTCTGTAATAGTGTTGTTGAGGTGGCTTTCTGTAAATCCAAAACATTGAATATTTTTATGTTGTAGCGATATTCTAACAGAGTCAATTTTCTTGTAAATACCATTAATATTTTGGTGTAGTATCTTGAAACCATTTTTACGGGAAAACCCATTCAAACTTGGGCCAGGATGCGGCTCAATATCACCAGCTACAAGCAGCAACATAAGCAATAATTTCTTCGACATATCTTTTGGTCTCAAGACAAGAAAGTTTTTTTTGTTAATCCATAAACTTGAGCAAATATGAGTATCATAGCAATCACCATAAATCTCCGTTACATTCAAGGTACAACTCAAACCATCAGAGGTAATAAAACTTGCCTTCTTGACTTGAAATGTCAAAAAACATATGAGAGCGAACAAAAACACATCCATACGCCGTGACGCCATTTTCGCAGTTTACGTTTACGCTCAAAATCAATCACGACTAGAGTCCAAGTTACTCCTGCCCCAGTCGTAGTCGAAAGTTGAGGCAAAGTATCGATAATTATGATAGTTTTAAACAGTATTTGTAGCCAAAATTACCACAAACAAGAGCGACGTCAAAAAAGCGTCCGTTGCCGAGGAAGCCTCTGCAGTGTCATAACCAGCGAATAGAGCGACTCTGGAAAGACTCGTTCGTGGGGTGTACAAGCATTTATCATTGTGTATTTGTCTACTTAGAGGAGAACGTATTTTTAGATATATCCAACACAATTCATTTAATCGTACGGCAATACATTTGTGTCACGCATTAATAAATACCTTCAATTGTTTTGGGAAGGTTGGGATAACCAACCTTTATCAACCGAAAAAAATAGAACTCCAATACAAATGTGGTTTTAAGGTCAGCTTGCATATAATCCCATACAAGCAACTCACGACTCTGAAGGACGGTACAATGACTATGGTATATGCTGAAATTAACCTGCCACTATTGACATCAGAAGACGCAGATGATGGAATACAGTTTCTACATGATAACATCAATCCATTAGAACAGTTTTCCAATTTCGGAATAGAACTTTATGTTGATACTTTAACAAAAGTGTTCAATCATATAAACGGGTCTTGAATACAAGTTGATATATACAACATTTTGTCACCTTTATGCAGTAATTTTCGTATGTTGTAGTTCACTTGACTGTTCGAACTGAATTATTTGAAGGTGCATGATGTCGATCTCATGAACAATAATGTACTTGACTTATTTCACGCTGCTCTCTTCCTTCTTTAGTGCCCTCTCCTCCTAATTACCACACATCCAAAAAATTCCCATTAAATGGCTCTTGTGTATGTACCAATGAAGAGGGCATTAAATTTGAATTTGTTTATGTTTTAAACTTTAGATATTTGATAGTTGCTTTTATATAAACTTTAATCTTTTCTTGAATCAACATTTTTAAGAAAATAAAATATGAAGAGTTTTTATGAAAGATTTTACAGGAAAAAACGGAAACTATGCTTCAATAGAAGTTACCGGGCTATTATGAAAGTTCTCCGTGAAATTTTCTTAGATATTGAGTGTGACAAAATTTGCAAGGCTTCTTTCTTGCAAAGGTTCTGTTAACGAAATTATTTTGTATTATATGAAAGAAAGCACTGTCTCTGTTACATAACAGTGGTTATTGTGTTTCCCATCAGTAATTAAAATGAGGGCTGCTGTTGAAATACTTTTACAATTAACAAAATACAAGTATTTCTCTGGGCGATTAACATCGTTCATCTGATATCCATCGCCCAACATTGCGATCGCCTCCTCTACGTTATGACACCACGACACTACGATCGCCTCCTCGATATTACGATCTCACATTGATTAAATAATCACCACGACGCTTAATCCAATCTTTGCGATAAAATACATTGTTTTAATGAGCATAGAGCTTATAAGCATATCGAGGTTGAAAATAGCGAGAGTAAATACCGACAATCATGGCTTAGTAATTTCAGCGTGGCTGGATCGTAGTTGTTGCATTTCTTTGATAGAAAAAAAAACGAAGGAAAAGAAGCCCAATGCCTTAAAACACAGCTTGAACTTGAATCGTTAAGAGAATGTTTTGTTTTTATTTTGCTGCCGCTGAGAAAGGACTTCTGAGCAAACTTAATGCACGTGTTGTATTATTTATATTTATATATTGTTTTTAGTCCTTGGGCTTTCATCCGTCAGAGATACGTATAGCATTGCTCTAGGACAGTGTACAGTGAATCGATGGCTCCTAAGGGGTTGATACGCTACTTTCAAAGCGCATCGAAGAGGATTTTCTCTGGTATTTTACTGTTCCAAAAGGTTGTTTCATAAGATGGATACAGATGGATCTCTTACGTCACATAGTGTGTGAGAACTGTACACCATATTTTTCGGCTGTATTTTACGAAAATTTCTAGAGCATCACATCGTAGTGATCAACAGCGTTTAATGGTAACCTTATATTTTCCTGGTATATAAGCTAATATCAAATTAAGCATTGAGCATTAAGATAAAAAGGGATACCTCGTGCTTGAACCTCAGCAAACTTTACCATGAGACTTTCAGGAGGGACATAAGTCGGTATTTTTAACTCCTTCATAATATTTACTAATTGCTTCTCGCCGGGTTGACTAAAACATGGATCGAGCCGATGTATTGATAAATCGCTGACCGGTACCCGTTTCCCACTACAATATCAACAAAAATATCTCGGTAATTATCAAACCTACAATGGAACTTAAAAACATTGTGAAGTTTTTCTTTGTATTTTTACAAATTGATTCTCCGTAAGGCTGAAAACCATTGAAATAATTTATCACAAATAAGAATGTTTTTTACTCCTAAAAACACAACATTCTGTTACAGTCGAATTTTCGCCGCATTTAATAATGAGTCGACCATTATGCTGTCCTTATAGATAAAACTAAAAAAATCGATCCAGGCAGGTGAGTATGTATTTTGTTTACCTCATGGTCCGCGCACATTGAAGATTCTGTAAAGGCGTTTTCAGAAACTTGTTCGTCTCAAGGGAGCAGATATCTTTAAATTTATCACAGGTACTTTTCAGTTCCTTTTCAACAGCCATTATCTTTTGTTCCACCAACTTTAGAATCTGTAGTAATCAAACAGGCAGTTTATCATACCAATCTTATAAAGGGGATGAAACACAGAACTTATATAAAACTCTCATGGCCCACATGGTATTGATCCATCCGAACGGACATTACCAGAAAAATCGCACAAACGGAGATGAACGCCTCGAGGATTACATATTGATGAAGAGCACCTCAAACGTATGGGCACTGGATATTTGGCTATTCGATATTTAATTCCAAGATTTTCTTCAGGTATCTCAAAAAGTATTGGGAAAAAAAATCAACGTGCCGTAACTCAACTACACTTTGGAAGAAATCTTCCATCGAGTCGGTAGAAGGGCAGGATACGGGATTGTTTGAAAGGGTATGTTCTAAGTACAACCGTTTATGTTACTTTAGTTCGTGTGCCGCAGATAGTGTACAGATAGGAATGGAAAGAAACACCTCGACATGAGGTCTATTCTCGTGAACTTCAACGTTGTACCAAACTATGAAGTTAATTCAACGCCAAAATCTCGTTTATCAAGTCGTTGAGTCGTTTTGGATGTTGATTCGTGACGTCATTAATCGTTTTAGAAGTTTACATGGTCCACAATAAGTCGACATTCCAGTCGTTTTAGATGAACACTGGTTTTTCAATTTGAGGCGTTTTTGAAGTTGGGGTCGCTAGATGCTGTGTAATTGAGGCGTTTCGGAAGATTAGCCGTTTTAGATGTTAAGTCGGTTCAGAAAATGAGGCGGTGCAACCTCATTACCAGTTTCTCTAAGTTTGTACCAAGTCATGCTGGCCGTCATATTTTCTAGTATGTATGATGGAGACAGTTGCAATCGCATGGTTATGAATGAGGAAATAACCAAACTGTGAAAGATTCCTTTTCTTTGAGTTATAATTGACTGTTTGTTAGAATTCTGAAAGATCCCTTATCTTCATGTAATGAGAAATGTACCTCACATTAATATGTTCATGTTCAGTACTCCAGAACACACTTTATCGCCTGATTTCAAGTAAGAGACTCACGAATAGTGTCATTCGGAATAAACGGATCATGAAATTTTAATTGTTCTTGATATGAAGGACCGACAAATTTTGAACAACGCGTAATCATCTGAAACGAACAAACTTCTAAAGCGCCTTTATTTGAAAAACGAGTGTTCATCTAAAACGAGATTTTGGCGCCGAATTAACTTCATACCAGACTTTTTCAACTTTTCCATATCCCTAATAAGGGAGCGCTTATTACAAAACAACTTTCAAACGATAAGGCTTCGCATAATTTAGACGAAGTATGGAGGCTAGTTAAAAATACACATGGCTCACATGGTCGACTCAGAATACACATGGCTCACATAGTCGACTCAGAATACACATGGCTCACATAGTCGACTCAGAATACACATGGCTCACATAGTCGACTCAGAATACACATGGCTCACATAGTCGACTCAGAATACACATGGCTCACATAGTCGACTCAGAATACACATGGCTCACATGGTCGACTCAGAAGTTGATGTCTTAATAACCTAATGTTATTTGTTCAATTTCCGCGCCGATAACTCAAGGAATCCAATAAAAGGGATTGTGACGATTCTGATGGTTACTTCAACTATTATATATTCTGTTTTGAACACAAAAAAAAACAAGTTTCCAATGAATGAATGAATGAAAAACCTTCGCAATCTTTGTAAAAAAAAAAAAAAGACGTCAACATGCAGAGAAAGGAAAAAATTTCACAAGTTTTACGAATACCATCTGCATTTATGGTATAAAGTATCCTAAGTACTTCGTTTGTTCTACATAGTGAAAAATCATTGTTTCCCACTGGTGTGAACTGGCCGTAAATGTTCAAGCTGGCCTGACGTTGTTATGACAACAGATTTTTCTCAACAACATTTTTCGTATCTTCCCATGATTACGGAAGTACAGCAAAGGATTGATGGACGAGTTACACTGAAACATCGCTTGTCCGGCAGCCATCATCGTTGGTTGATGTCGAATAAACCACTGCATTTCGTCCGGAAAGTGGATTGTCATAGCAACAAACGATCTGTACAAAAACGTGCCGATGGTGGTCCCCACAAAGACCATTGTTAAAAGCAGAAGTAACTTCATTGCTTTCTTGTTTCTCAAATGCGTTTTGCGATTATCTAATGATCCTCGCTGGGTTTTCAACACACAACTCAGTTTGTGATAGCAAGCAACATACATGCTATACATTGTTACGTAAAACCCTATTATTACCCATGTATAAGCTGTCTGTCCAGAATACCGCCCCAGCCACAAAATGAGCGGACTCATCCATGGCACCAAAAATAAGACAAATTTCCGATAAGCCATGTATCTTTGATAGTCAAGTCCTCTGCTCATGCGAAAGTATCGATCAACAGCAATCATCACCAAAACCAACCCTGATACTGAAATCAATGCCAGGAAATAACCAGAGCTTATAACGAAACAGTTGTGGCGGTCCAGTGATTCATAGTAACTGATAGGAGAAAGAAATATCCCAACTATGAAGTCTCCTACTGCCAAAGAAAGTATGTGGATGTCTGATGAATTTCGAAGTGAAAGCTTTTTCGCAAACAAGAAGAAAACAATGAGATTTTCAATTGACGCTAACACCGCATTAATTCCAAAAACAGCAGAAAAGTATATTCTCGAATTTTCAGGCAACCCTGACAACGTCGAAGTGCAACTGATCGAAGTTACGTTCTTGTCAGACTGCAACAACATCTTTTAGATCGAAGTTACGTTCTTGTCAGACTGCAACAACATCTTTTAGGAAAAACCAACACTGGTTTCTGTTTCAGCATTTAACCAGAACGAAGTTATTTTTAACAAAAGACACATGCCTTTTGACACATGTCTTTTGTAGGAGGTTTGACAACAGCGAACAATAAGACAACAGCGAACTAATGCAACAGCGAACAATAAGACAAAGGAATTAAAAGCTTAGCGTAGGTGTGTGCCATAATAGCGAATAAACTTTTACCAGCTTTTTGCGAATAAACTTTTACCACTTTTACAGCAAAGAGACGAAAGGAAAATTTAAAGAAACAAAACTTTGTTACATAAAAGAGAAGTAACGTTTAATAATTTAAAATTAAACCAAAATAAGAGACACGTAGGCCTTAATTAAGGTCAGCGCAAAATGTATGCTCAAAAATTAAAAGATTATAATGGCTTATTTACAAAATAATAGTATAGCTTTTTAAAACCTAGTACGCCCGTATTTGGTTGGTGGGCATGCAAATCAAAAATTTTAATCTATTCACCCAAAACAAAGACTGCTGTGAAAAGGACCACACAGTACGTTAGCACTATTGAATAAGTAACCTGACCTCATATAGGTTATTTCCTCTAATTTAATACACGCTTTTTTTATAAGAACAATTTTATAAGAACACGAGCCTCAGATTTGGCCAAAAAATAAGAACAAAATAAGAACAACCTGAGGCTCAAATCGTTGTTACAAAAATTAAGAACAACCCGAGCCTCAATTTTCTTGGAAAATAAGAAAAATTCATGATGTGAGTTCTCTCACTGGTAAATTGTTTAGAAGTTTGTTTTGTTTTTTGTTTCACCTTGCATACTCATATCATTTCCAAAAAGCAACCATGTTTTTTACCAGTTGATTTTGAAAAACATTTATTTTTATTTTACTGGAAGTTCCATAAATAAGAACAAAATGAGGCTGAAATTTGAAACGGTGTTCTCAAAGCTAAGAACAAAATAAGAACAATTCAGGCTGAAAAAGGCTCAAAAAATAAGAACAGCGAGCCTCAGGTCAGATTTTACTGGTTCTTATAAAAAAAAGCGTGTATTTGGGTCTACATCCCGTTCAGACCATAAAGGCAAATTCCTCAGTTGCCGAATAACAAGGCGGCCATAACATATCACATGCGCATTGTTTTCTAACGGAAGTATCAAAGTCAAATTCATATAAAAACATAGAAGTAAAGAATAATCATTGGTAAACGTTTTAAAAGAAAACCAGGTCGCCTGTGCGTTTCCATAACGAGCAATTAAATAGTCGGGTAATATTTACAGAAATCAATGCTTTAATCGATTTTATTCCAGCTTCAAATTTTACTTTCCAGCTTTACGTTCTTACAAGCGTACGTGTTTGGCTAATCGAGCAGGTGAACTTTCCTCTCTACTAATTTAAGTGGAAATCAGATTAAGTTAAAAGAATGCCAAGCAGTTGCTAATTACTAAACATGAAAGTGTAAAAAGCTATGTATAACAGCACGATGCACCAATTTATTCCACGTCCATTAAACAAAATTCTTACTTTTACAGAAACTTCAAAACAAATATACAAATGCTATTATACTTAATTCAGAACACAAATTCAAAACACAAATCAAGTTTAAGTGTCCGTAAATGAAAAAACCTGCGCTAATCAATCAAACTAAATGACATTTCTACTATAGTTCATGAGCAGGACATATATATATATATATATATATATTCATCACCAGAATCTTTTCGCATTCAGCAGAATTAGGAAGATTGACAGTACACCATCACTGCACTGCCTGAGTGAGTTGTTCCAATTTACTTCCTAGTCAGGTAGCTACTTGCAAAAAAAATTGGAAATGAGAGGGACAATGTAAAACTACTTTGAACTGTTAGATATCATCCCTTAGAACTAGAAAATCATTACCGGAATATCTGAAATTATTTACTGGGCGTGTCCAGTACGATTTTTATTTTGATGACGTCAGACACAATAAAACCAAATTTTTTTTTGGAATTTTTCAAGTATTATTATACCATTCGATAGGTTTTTTTATGCTGAATTAAAAGCCCAAGTATGTCATGGGGTGATTTTGAACATAAAAAAAGTTATTAGGGATAAACGACTTGCAACTACATGGTGCACCCCTCACTCTCCTTCTAGAATGTTTTAGGGTCAGGCTTAGGATTATTTTTTATCTCCGTGATGAAGAGCCAACTAGTAAAAAAATATGGCAGATACATTTAGTGGGGTGCGAAAAGGAAATAGCGCCCAACTACATTATGTACATTATTCACTAAGATTTCCATCTTCATTGTCACTATCGCCATCATCATTATCTTCATCAGAAGGATCATAATCAAATTTCAACATTCGCCACAACCACATAAATCAATGCATTCGAGGCCGTGCGATCGATACTTGTATACTTGGTTGCGGCATTTTGAATTCGAGCAATTACAGGAAATCAACTCGATGACGTCGATTGGTGCTACAGGAAGCAACTTCCAGTCAATGACCAATGGGACTAGGTATCTCGGGGTTGTTTCCGAGAGATCTCTTTATGACTGCTGTCACATATGACACTCGCTTGGAATGACACAGTGAAGCGTCTCTTGTTGGTGGTAGTTTCTGTGGTTCGGGAGCCTTGCGACTCGAACAAAACTTTTTGCAACGGGCTTCGTTGATGTCATTACATTTAACTGCGTACATATCGCAGACAAACGCCTCTATGTTTTGCAGCAATGTTGCATCGATGCGAAAAGAGTTCCCAAATTCGCAAAAGTAGCTTTGAATTCTTCAGAAGCTTGCAACAACTTAAATAATAATAATAATAATAATTGTTTATTTCCAACAATGAAAATAGGGCATCTCCATATTTACAACATGGCTCTTCGTCCCAATAAATACATATGTATATATATATATATACATACATAATATAAAAAGAAAAGAAATATTAAAAACAATATTTTTATTTATAAGATAAAAAATTTATAAAACATCATAACTATTAAAAGGTGATAAAATCGTTAAATTTGTAACTGGCATATGTGCAAATTCACAAGGACAGATAAAGATTGGAATTGTACACAAATGGAGAGGAAAATGAAGGTTGCACATAGTCCAGTAATAAATGAAAGGATAAAATGTAAATTTACTCACTCCAGTTAAGACAGTACAGCAGTAGAGAATTCAAAAGCAATGGAAGAGAGAAGTTGGAAGGTGGAATTGCAACTATGAAGAAGAGATCTAGGAGTAAGCCAATACTCGGTACGATAAAAAGTTAAATCAGATACTAAATTCAGGTATGAATCTAAATACTACTGATGTTTCTTGCAACTGCAAGGTCAAGTTGATATCGTTTGACTAAACGTGAAAATATTTTAAAATTCTTTTCTGATCTTAGATTAACTGGTAGGTCATTGAAAATTTTACTAACTGAGCCCTTAAATGTTTTTGTGTCCATATTTGATGGCAGTGTATGCTCGTTAATATTACGAAGTCTTACGTCTCTAGGTTTGAAAGTCAGCTTTAGATATTCTGGGAAAGTTTCATCGTAAATTGCTTTATGCGCTAATTTTAATTGGTAATAGTTAATTCGTTCGATCGTTGGTATCCAGCGAAGATTTATAACATCCGAAGTACGGGAATATCTTTGCGTAACAAACGAAGCAGCTGATCTCATCACTTTTTGTAAGCGATTAATTTCAATATGGTTAGCATTTGCAAGTAGTGGTAAAGCATAGTCTACTTTGGATAACACCAGTGTTTCAGCTAGTTGCTTTCTTCTGTTGTAGTTAGCATATCTTTTCAATTTACGGAGTACGGATAGTTTAGCAAAGCATGATTTCACAACTTCATTTATGTGAGTCTTCCAAGATAAGTTCTCATCAAAATTAACACCTAATACCTTCCAGTTTCTTACTCTTTCGATGGATCCATTATCTACTGCAATTTTATATGCATTAATGTCTGAAAGATTATGAATGTCATACATTCTTCTTGTTGCAAATAACATCGATTTCGTTTTATCAAGATTGAAAATCATATTTTTGCTTTTGGCGTACTGCAACATATCTTGCATAACTTTTTCAAGCTTTGAAGCATTTTGATTTAGTTTCGACGGTCGGAAATGTTCGTAACAGGTAGTGTCATCAGCATATTGGCAGATGTTAGTTTCAATCAAGTTTTGCATGTCATACGTACAAGTTAAAAAGAATAGGGCCCAACACAGAGCCTTGTGGAACACCAAATTCTACTGGCTTTCTTTGTGAAGATTTCTCGTTCACTTGAACAAACTGTCGTCTTTCACACAAATAACTACAAATAAGCTTAACCAAGGTTGATCAGGTTTTGTAGTATAGTAGAGTAATTTACGGTATCGAATGCTTTAGAATAGTCAGCAAATATGGCCATGGTGATTTCCCCACGGTTCATTGCTTTAATAATATCATCGCGTAATTTCAGTAGTATTGTTGTTGTAGAATGAGATTTCCGAAACCCAGACATGGATTCTTTTAAGATTTTTTCTTTTTCGATATAGTCACATATTTGATGGGCCATTATACGTTCAAAGACTTTGGAAAGCACTGGTAAAATTGATATAGGCCTGTAATCATTGTTACCTTCTGGGTTTCGTATTTTTGGAACCGGTGTTACTTTCGCGATTTTCCATTGATGTGGAAATTTTTCTTGATGCAAAGCAGAGTTTATAATGTGTGTGAGTGGTGATGCTATGATATCTGCTACAGATTTTATGATAGAAGTTGGTATATTATCTGGACCGGTAGAACAGTCGCCCCTCAATGATTTAATTTCCTTTACTATCTCTTCATATGTAACGTTTTTAAATTTGAAAGCATTGACGGATGAATAATTAGCTTCCTCAACAAGTTTATGAAGTACATCTTGATTAACAGGCTTAGCACCAGTAATGCGTTGTGCAGTGCCGATGAAATGATTGTTTAGTGAATTTGGAGTAGCAACAATGTTTTTCAAATTTGGATCCAAAATTCTGTGTATGATTTTCCAAACCTCTTTAGGTCTATTCGAATTTAACGCATTTTTATAAAAGTTACTTTTGGTTGTTCGAATTTTCTTTTTTAATTTATTTCTAACTTCTCGAAATTTAGTCCAGTCATCCTCTGTTTGCGTTTGGTGAGCGTTATAACGTAACTTGTCTCTACTTAGTTTTAATTCACAAATTTCGAGATCTTTAAGCCACGGTGCTGGAGGGCGAGTAACTTTTTTCTTTGATAAAGGAGCATGTTGTTGTAAGCAGTCAGTAATTAATTTGTTGAAAAGATGTACTTTATCATCAACGGTTTCCATGCTATAAACGATGCTGAATGGCAACGCACTGAAGTCATTAGTAAAGGATTCTTTGTCAAACTTTGTGAAGTCTCGCATATACTTGAATCTAGCCTGGTATCTGCTAATTCTTGCATTAAGGAAAACATAAGGTGAGTCATGATCACTGATTTCGTCACATGCGATCAGCCCATTTTCTTTTACTTTACATTCATTTGTCGTTATAATATGATCAATTGTTGATTTACCTTTGCGTGTTGGTTTGTTGACATTTTGGTTTAAATTATATGACTGTAGAATATCTTTATACTGAGTAACAACAGGCGATTGTTCTAAGAAGTTTATATTCATGTCACCGGCTATAATCGTGATTCCCCTCCAATTGGAAAGAGCAACATTTAAGATTTGATCAAACTTGTCCAACCAAGATTTGACGGATGATGCATCAAAGTTCGGCTGATAAAAAACACCAAAAAGAATATCGCTGTTTCTATTTTTTCCCTTAAGTTCGAACCATAATGTTTCAATATCAGTGTCTTTATTAGATAAGTCATCTCTAGGTGTTACGTCTATATCGTCACGTATATAGGCAGCTACACCACCTCCTTTTTTATTTTTTCGATTTTGGTGAAGTAATTGAAGTCCAGGAATTTGGACATAATCGAGTTGGTATTTATTTGATGTTAACCACGTCTCACTTAATGTATACACATCAAAAGGATAGTCATTCACATATGCGGTGAATTCAGAGAAAGTTGATATGAGCGACTGTGTATTTAAATGCATGACCTTTAAAGACGATTTTTCTTTGAACTTTTCTTGTAGATTTTGAAGCATACCATCGTTGGATTCAATAAATTCACTTGAATCTGCAGTGTCAGGGATAAAACGACAGTTACTGAACGGTAGCTCATGAAAATTGCAAGAATCGCATGTCCATTTTACTGGTGCAGCTGATGTTATGCTCTTTGCCTTTGTCACGGGTAAATTAGAACAAGTAACATGTGTAAGTTCTAAACACAGTGTGCACAGGAGACGTTTTCTATTATTTCCAACACCAATACTACATATCGGGCATTTAGGAGATGAAGCTTTTTTGTTTAAAGTTTTTTTGATGATTGCATTCTGCTTCTTACGGACCTGTTTATTGAAACCGGGTCCAGGATTTAATTCTATATCACCAGATTCTAAGATAATGTTAAACGTTGCTACACTATTGGGATAATAATAAACTGTAGATTTGGCTCTTTTAATATGTCTTTTAATTTTAATTTCCTTCAGATAGCTTTTCCATTGTAGTGTACTACCTTGGGATACATCTTGTTTACTTGATACAGTTTGTAAGATAATGATTATACTAATTATCAGCAAAATATATTTCATTTTGTATTGCGACGGTTTCTATTTGTTGATTTATGAGAACGATGTGTAGCATAAACATTAACTCTAATATTCCAACCGAAAGCAATAAACATCCAACATCAAAAATCTCTCAACAAAAATATCACTACAGTAAGTCCAGGATTCCAACTATATACATAAATCCAGTACCAGGTACTATTCGAACAGCCTCAAAACGATCAAAGCATTAATCAACATAACTCTCATAGACCTCAATTCAGAGCGCCATAAACACGTCCGTCCGCCATGACAAAAAACTGTGATCGATTAAATGTTGTAGTTTTTCCAACTCCATAGAACGCGCTGGTATAATCGTTACCAGTGAATGCGTGGAATGCTGGTATCGCATGACAGCATTCAGGTCAGGACCCGCGCAGCGTTTTTGAAAGTGAGGGGGGTATTCAAAATTGCCAGTGCATTAAATCGTCGCTGCGTCATTGTTGAGCGCGTCCAAGTCTTAATTCTCCTGGCCATTGAAAATGTTCTTTCAGGAGTTGCAACCGTAACTCCAGTCACAAGGATGACTCTCACAGTATGCATGACATTTTGCATCAAAGGTCTCTGACTAGCTGAAAGAGCTTTTAGATTTGATAAGATATCATCAAAGTGTGCAGGACCAGGGCGGCGGAGCAAATTTAAAGTGGTGGGGCTGACGAGGTCCCATCATGGTTGAGCCGACGGTCAAGGAAATTATGAAATTTCGGTTTTCTAGATTGGCTGAAACGCATTCATAGTTTTTAATTATAGCTAAGAATTCAAAAAAATAATTTCATGGGTAAAAGGTGTAAACACGTGGCAAAAAGGTTTTCCTTAAAAATATCTATCAATTCGCACGAACACAGTATAAAGACGTCCCACAGGTAGTTGAAAGTTCGCTGATGCGGATTAGAGTAACACTATCACCCCCTTCCTCAACCAATAGTTTGGTTGATGGCAATTTTTGCTCTCTTTTCCGTGAGTACTCGATCAGAACAACGATTTCGGCGATGACGTCCCTACCAGAAGCTTCATTTGTTTTGTGGTCATCTTCACCAATAGATTCAATGAGTGACAATAGCAATGGGTAAAGACCCCCGCCGGTTCTGCCGCCCTTGAGGGCTATTATATGGGGAGAAGAAGATTGCACTATGACGATGTCATCAGAAATAGAACAATAATAGGAAAATGGCCTGGAAACGAGCAGCTGTTTATTAATAAAAGTGTTCAAAGAAGGTAAAGAAATGATTCGCTCTCATATCACAAGAAAACCACTGAACCCCTTTTTCTCAATCTTAGCAAAACCGTCCAAAAAATATCACAGCTCGGAAAAAAGTGTCGTTTGGCACAAAGGAAGACCTTTCGCCTCTTCTCCTGCTGCCGACAGTTTTTTTTTGTTCTTTTTTTTCGTGCACCCGATCATTGCTGTTTTTTTCCAGACATAATGGAATCTTTAAGCGTTCGAAATAATAGACGGGGGTTCAACATTTTTGAAAATAAACATGCTACAAAGTTTTTGGTCAGCGCGAAGCAGCTGATCTTTCATTAGCGTTTGTCCTTCCGTCCGTTATTCCAGAATTTTTGTCCACAGTTCTAGCCTGGATTCCTCATTGAAGGCTGATATCACTAGAGGCTGTTTACTAATCGTGGCTTAATTTAGGTTTTTCCGGTAATTTATATTTACAGCTATTTTATCAGGGTGAGTGCGGCTTGAAATTAAGACATGGGTTTAATGGCTTTAAGTCCGTCACGCAGATATCGTTTTGGAAATAAAAGGTACAGGAAGGGTTATTTTTTACCAGAGAAGTAAAGGGATGGTAATATTATCACCGTATACTATAATTCTTGAACCTGTTTGTATACTGTTCAGTTAGATTTTGTGTTTTGTGCTATATTGGTCAGACCTGGAGATATAGAGAGAGCTCTGCTGCCTCCAAAACGACCTCCTACATTCAGTACATATCGGATATGTGTTATTTTTTATGTATTCGTACAAATGTGTCCATCAATATAGTCTAGTTTTCAATGTTACTTTACCCTGTAAATTTGTGAAAATATATTTAACAACGTTTCGGCCGTACGACGGCCATTTTCAAGTGGAAAACAATACAAGTGTGACAATATATACAAGAAGTCGTACGATACGGTAAGGTCGTACGATCATACGATCAAAAAATTCCCCCAGGGACAAATCAACCATCCGAAAATAGAAATAATGGCAATGACGCTATATTCCGATTGAGGATAGGCTTGTCCCTACGGATTAACAAGCTTTCTTTCAATTCTAAGTCAAAATTGTTGCCTGCGGAGGAGAGTATAGAAAAATTCTCAAATGTAGGCTTATTTTTACAATGTACTACATGCTCCGAAATAGCGCTATGGTTTTGTAATTTAACGGCTTTTCCAGTTAAGGCCGAAATTCCCATATGTTCGCAGGCTCGTACTTTCAAATGTCGCATAGTTTTACCATAATAGATGGCATTGCAGCCATCGCACTTAAATTTATATACAACATTTGAGCGCAGAGTCATTGGGGTACGGTCCTTAAAACGAAAAAAATCGCTAATTCTACTACTAGATTTAAAAATTACCTTAAGTTGACAACAAGGAAGGTTTTTACTAAAAGTACTAAGCAAACGAGTTCTTAATTTCAAAGATAATTTACCTAAATATGGCAAAACAAGAAATACTTCTAACTTAGGCACAGTAATGACAACTTTCCTCTCTCGAAACATTCTGTCAAGAAATGACTTAATGCATCGATCGATCAAGTTGGATGGGTAGCCATTTCTCATCAGTATGCCTCTAAGATCTTGTATCTCCAAGTGGAACCTAGAAAAATCAGATACGATATTAAAAATTCTGAAAATCAAAGTCAAAATTAATCCATATTTATATTCGTCAGGCAAAAAACTACAATAATTTGTGTAGACACCACTGAAAGTGGGCTTCCTATAAATAGTTGTGACAAACTTGTTAAATTCACGAATAACAGAAACATCAAGAAAAGGAAGACGATTTTCAAATTCCACTTCAGAAGTGAAAGATATGTTGATGTGTTGCCTATTAAGGTAGTCCTGAAAGAGAGGCAAGTGGCTAGGAGATGAAAAAAGCACAAAAATATCATCAACATATCTTCTGTAATACACAGGTTTAAACTCTGACGGGCAATTACGCAACCAAATTTTTTCATGATGCGAAAGAAAAGCATTGGCAAGACTGGGACCAAGTGGCGAGCCCATAGCAACACCATCAATTTGTTTATATAACTGACCGTCAAAGGTAAAATGTGAATTTTGAGTAGCTAGAGACAGAATTTTTCTAAAGTCATTCTTGCATAAGTTATTAACAACATCTTGGTTTTCAAATAAACCTTCTACACAAATATCGATTGTTTCTTGCAAAGGAATGTTAGTGAACAGAGAGTCAACATCTAAGCTAGCCATATGAAACCTACCATCCTGTTTCCTAATTTCTTCAGCAAACGAAAAGGAGTCAGAAACAGTATACTCGTTAGATGTTAAAGGAGACAAAACCGGAACAAGAAACTTGGCTATTTTATAGACAGGAGTGTTGATAGCTGATAAAATAGGTCTAAAAGGAGGGCTACCATTAACAACACGTTTATGTACCTTACAAAGTCCATATAACAAACCTAGCTTCGACCCAGTTGGTTTCAATTTATCGTATAATTTCTTGTCGATAGAGCCATTATCCAACAAAGTTTTTAACACAGCAGTAACTTGTTTTTCTTGATTGATGAGGAAGTTTAACTCTTTTTCACGAGGACAGTCGATTTTTATAAATTTTGTATGATCACTTAAGATATCCATAATTTTACGGACATAAGTCTCTTTATCGATCAGAACAACTGAGTTTCCCTTGTCAGATTTTTGGATAATTATATCAAGCTCGTGTGATAGTGAAAACAAGGCTTCCAACTCTTCATCACTCAGATTCCGTGGCTTTTTGGATGAGTTGTAAGTCTCAAATGTAGAAATGGCGCAATCTTTGATACGTGCTTTGACTAAATCTCTGGTTTCAGATGACATTTTTATATCTTTGATACTGCGATAAAGTTTTTCAAAAGAAATCATATAATCTGCATATTCGATTTTAGAAGGCGGAATAGCAAAATTTAAGCCTTTTGCTAATAATGATTTCTCAGCATCCGATAATAAGTGGGACGAGTAATTGTGAATAACATCATCAGGATTGTGTTTTGTTGACATTGATTGAAGACCAAGGTTTGCCAGCTTCTTTTTGTGGGTTTCATCATTCTTCTTGAGAATTTTGTCATTTCGCGCAAGGAAAAGACAAGTGACATGTGCAAAGTCAATATATGATAAACTTTCCTTAAGTGAAATGTGTTGTGATTTCAGTTGTTTTTCAAGATTATGTATTTTTGTCTTTTTGAACTGAACTTCCGCTTTTAGTAGACTCTGTTGGGATTTTCGGTAAGCTTCAGAATTATGTAAATTCTTGTTGCTCAGTTTGAACTCTAAAAACCGAGGAGTTAATCCATGATGACTACATGTTTCCAGAAACTCAATACTCGTATGGCTACCCATCCAACTTGATCGATCGATGCATTAAGTCATTTCTTGACAGAATGTTTCGAGAGAGGAAAGTTGTCATTACTGTGCCTAAGTTAGAAGTATTTCTTGTTTTGCCATATTTAGGTAAATTATCTTTGAAATTAAGAACTCGTTTGCTTAGTACTTTTAGTAAAAACCTTCCTTGTTGTCAACTTAAGGTAATTTTTAAATCTAGTAGTAGAATTAGCGATTTTTTTCGTTTTAAGGACCGTACCCCAATGACTCTGCGCTCAAATGTTGTATATAAATTTAAGTGCGATGGCTGCAATGCCATCTATTATGGTAAAACTATGCGACATTTGAAAGTACGAGCCTGCGAACATATGGGAATTTCGGCCTTAACTGGAAAAGCCGTTAAATTACAAAACCATAGCGCTATTTCGGAGCATGTAGTACATTGTAAAAATAAGCCTACATTTGAGAATTTTTCTATACTCTCCTCCGCAGGCAACAATTTTGACTTAGAATTGAAAGAAAGCTTGTTAATCCGTAGGGACAAGCCTATCCTCAATCGGAATATAGCGTCATTGCCATTATTTCTATTTTCGGATGGTTGATTTGTCCCTGGGGGAATTTTTTGATCGTATGATCGTACGACCTTACCGTATCGTACGACTTCTTGTATATATTGTCACACTTGTATTGTTTTCCACTTGAAAATGGCCGTCGTACGGCCGAAACGTTGTTAAATATATTTTCACAAATTTACTTTACCCTTTCTAAAATAAAAATTATAAAATGAGAAATTTATCTAGTCATCCACACAAAAATAAACAGACAACATCTTGAAGTTTATAAAGCATTTAAATACTCATGTAAGTGTAATGTAATGTAGTATTTATCAAGCAAAAGAACGAAATATATATGTTTATAAACTCTACATCCCTTTTTTCAACATTTTAATGAACAAAATACCTATGCATAGTCATTTAAGCAGAAAAGCTCCTCACATATTTAAAAAGTCTTGTCATTTTTGTTTTCAATTTCGTCACGTATTTTTAAATTGTTTTTTACACTCTCTCTGCATGACCAGCAGTCTCTTTTGATATTTTAATCTTTAAAATAATCTGCAGT
Organism: Turritopsis dohrnii; assembly: GCA_027922465.2. Classification (NCBI taxonomy): domain Eukaryota; kingdom Metazoa; phylum Cnidaria; class Hydrozoa; order Anthoathecata; family Oceaniidae; genus Turritopsis; species Turritopsis dohrnii. The sequence continues at coordinate 694,664 of BQMF02000118.1, read as the reverse complement.
TGTTTTTGCATGCTTTTATTTTCATTTTCAGTGAAGAAGGGCAAAAATTATGAATGACTTTACCACTCATACAAGCACTTGTATATAATGGGTTTTTTTTAATATATCAGTTATCTTTTTAATGTGTGTGAGACGTTTGTTTTTGAACTCTTGTCTTGTCACTTTGAACTCTTTGTTATCATTCCGGTCTGCATGAAATTTACTTCAGAAGTATACTCTAAGCATTTTTAAGGAATTGGTTACTTCTTTTGATTTTAATACAAGCCTGTTTTATTCGCAATCCGATTTTATTCAATTCACTTCAAAGATAATCCCATTTGTTTCATTGTAAAGACGTCCTTAGATTAGCATACATAAAACTGTACACAAAACTCAACGAGACATTGATAAGTGTTTGATATGCTTTGTATCTTTAATTTCTAGATAAACATTTTTTTGAATTAAGTTTTGTTACAATGACATGGTACATGGACACAATTTTGAGAGCACACCTGTTTGGTTTTTATCATTGAATGTCTTATTCCCACTATTACATCACTATTACTTCAGTTATCTCATGAATTCCTATTTTGACCTTCCTGGAATAAAAACATGATTACTCAATTCTGCTTCACAGTCAAACATTTTTCAACTTTGGCGAAAGTGCTGACCTTCAGGCCTCTTGGCCTCTTGTTTTTCATTAAAACATTGAACAAAGACATCGAACGTATATTGTTTTAAAACATTTTATTTAAAAGTAACAAGGGTTTTTTTGTTTTTTTTAAAATGATACACTGAATGATTTTTTTTTCATATGTTGCACCCCCTGAATTTGTACTTTCGATTTTCCGATTTGTCTAGAAGGAAGGAAAGATGGCGGAGAAATTTTAGTTTATTGTTGTTGGAATAGCGTGATTTTTCTTTTTGTGATAACTTGTTTAATAAATAACTTTAGGTGCTCCGGTAAAAAAATAATTAATACTGAGTATCTTTAGAACATATTTCAGTATCTTTTGAATTGTCCCCTTCATTGCATGGTTTCTCATTTTTTATGCAAATAGCTGCCTGACTAATATGCTTTCAATATGCTTCAATGTAAGTTAAAATTTGACTAATTTTTGGTCCTGCTGACATAAAGTTTTAGCAGTGTTTCGCACCTAAGATGCTCTAGGTTATTATTAAGGGTGGTGAAAGGGCGCATTGAAACGATTAATTTATCTATTCATTTGAGTGAAGTGAACTCTCTCCAATACATAGTTTTTTTTTTTGTTGCTTTTTAAATCGATTGCTTCCTACAAGGCCGAAATCACTACACATTCCAGCTGACAATCATTTCAACTTAGATTAGCGATATATCTACCAAAAACAAATGTCGTGCTTTGAACTTTCTTATTTTGAGCTGAAAAATTGAAAGCTACTAATAGCGGGCGTTTAATCTGGGCGTGAAGAACTGTGATCTTACTCTCGGACTGACTGAATGAATGACTGACACGGGGAAATGAAAGCTACCTTGCGGCCCTCACCAAAAAAAGAACCACCATATGGAAAACATTAAAAACGGCATCCAACCAAAAATTTTGCGGTATCTCTTAGACCTAAGACACACCGATGCCAATAAAAAAAGTGTAAAAAAGACTTAACAAAGAAACACCAGAAATATACGTACTAAGTGAACTGTAAAATAAGTATCCATATTTTATGTCAAAATTTGGTTATGCCAAAGAAAAAAAAAAAACTTCTTCAAACTTCTTGATTCAAAGCAAAAAATGTAGTCAAAGTATTCACATAAAAAAACAAGATAAAAATATAAAAAGCTCTTAAAAAGTTGGAATAAGAACAGACACTTCGATGTATGAGAGCTTCAAAGTGGATGAATTGTCAACAAAATCATAAGTTCATTTCAAGTGATGCTTCTTCTTGGATGTACCGTAATTCTTTAAATTTAGCGCTGATTTCGATTGAAATCATCTTTATGATCCATATATTAATAGCCGAATCTCTGTTTGCTTGTCTGTCTGTCACGCAAAATGGTAGATGTGAGTTGTGAGAGAAACTATTTCTTTTCTTGTGCGCGACGTCAATCATCCCCAATCGAACGTGACATTTTTGGGGAAATATCTCGGGAACCAATAGGGATAACTGACGTTTTTTGGGGTCCGCGATACAGAGGAAAGGGGGAAGAAAAATTTGGGTCCAATTTTTTTGGGACAGGTCTGTGACGTTATGAAAAGTTTTGATCAACGATATCTCTGTGACGGTTGGTCGTAAGAAAAAGATACCATACATTTTTTTGATCAGCTTTTCGAGCTCTACAACACGAGTACATTTGTATTTTATTTTTCGTGAACTCAACGCATACTGAACATGGGCGGCGGCCAGTTTTTAAATAACGTGGGTTCAATATCAAAAATAATAAAAAAAAACCCTTTAATATAACGTGTATTTTCGGTAGTACGTTCTGAATTCTGATTACATGGCATAATTCGTCAAAAATAATTATTTTCTCGCATAATTAGACTCACACTAAATCAGAAGAATTGCGGTAATTGAAGCTTTCCTTTTTGAATTATTGTGGGAGTATTGTATTTCGTGAATAAGTGGCAAAACATCAAAAATTTTTAGAATTACTAACCACTTCTTTCCCATACCACTTCTTTCCCATACCAATTTACACAGTTTCGGAATGATTTTCGCAAACTGTAACGCGTAAAGCTAACTGCCATTTCTGCCGGAGGAGTAGTAATAGTCGAAGGATTTTTTAACACGCCCTTCGCTGACGCTGCTGACATTAACAGGTTCAACCTCAGTGATTACCCTGTACAATGTTTCTCGACTGGAAATCAACAAAGAACTTCAGTCTCTCTCTTTTGTCTTGCGAGTACATGTATTTTTTTTATAAGCAACCAGTTTATAAAGCAACCCTAGGAAAATCTTTAAAAAACTTAAGCTGCTCTCCCTAGGCCCTAGTTTTTATCTAAGCAACATAATTTTTAAAAAGATTTACAGCTAAACATAAAACTCATTTTCTTTTCCCTCTTTACTTGACTTTCTTTCTTATTTAGTCTGAAATTTCAAAATCATCCAAGATTAATGTGAGCAACCGTTTCAATGAATGAACTTTAAGCAACTTTCCTAGGGGCAACAAGTTGGGTTGCTTATAAAATAAAATACGTCATCTTATTCGCTAAAAATATATCTTTGACGACGTCATTTTTTAGCGACGACATTTTTGCAAACATTTCTCACGCATGCGCTGGATTGATTTAAAAATACTTGATAGATTTTCATTTGATCTTTTCATGAAATGGTTGAATTTCTTTTAGACTTTGTGTTACGCAAAACTTTCTTCTTCATCTTTTCTGCGATGGAACATTTACATTATAAAAACCTCCTTCAAATAGTTATAATAATTTTGCCAATTAATTCATTTGCAGGTACAGTTAAAACAATTAAAACAGTTGGAATAAAGAATGCTTACATCTTCATGTTGCAGTTGATGTTGAGCTTTTGAGCTGCCATTACTCTTGATAAGATTCTGAATCATTGTCTGTTTACATTGCTAGAAACAACAGTTTCATAAGTCTTCAGCACACATAGAGGAAACCAAAAATATGACATTGTGTTAGATTAACTTCAAACACACACACACACACTGCCTAATGTTTTCTTAAAAAAGAACGTCAGATTCACATAAAGAAAAGGTTTATACAAAATAGCAACAAAGGCAACTCAAAAATTCGAGAATAAAAATAAAAATTCGGAAAACTTACAACAGTCCTATCAAAGTTTTTTATGCGATTGTATTTCTTCTGTAGCTTAAACAGAGAATCTAGTCGAACGGTTCGGTCTTCTTTCAATTTCAGTAATTCATTTTCCATATAGTTCAAGGCGGCATGACATGACGTCTCCTCCTGTTCCAACAGTAACAGTTTACTGAAGTGCAATTAAAAAATAAACAATTTAAAAATGTTCAAATTCTTTTGGCAGTTTCTTCAGTATATTTACATTCAAATTAATTCAGAAAATGACCAGCTCCCCACAGCACTAATGTTACAGACAGGAAAACAGGACGTATTGGTGGTTTCAACTAAAGTTTCATATTGGGTCAATCATGCTGTCATGTTGCGATAGGGATTATGTAACTAAGAGATTTATGCTTTGTTGAAGAAACCACTAAATCAAACCTTTTGCATGACAAACATTCAAATTTACTAAAATGACTTTCTAAACATGTTCGAATCTCATTAAGCAAACACTTTAGTTTTTATACTGCAGCTAGTTATTCCTGCTACATGAAACTTTTCAGAAAGTTCAGTTCAATGAGAGAAACCAGTCCAGCTTTTTACAAAAATAAATCAAATTTAAGATTTAAGGTTTTTTTTTCAAGGACTTTCATAACAGGTCAAGAATGGCATCAAGTAAGTTGTCCTTTGTTTCGCCCAGATGCCCAGTAAGTCAGCATTTTATTGTTTATCCCATGTCAAGGGAGAACACAAAATAAGAAAAATGAAACCCTTAGGTCCAAAACCTTTTTTAGCCCTACATTATTCATCTATCCACACAATTTATAGTGATAACTTTTTATATTTACATTGAACTGGAAATAGGAAATAGACCCCACTCTCCCAACTCCTGATCATTTAACATCAGTACTAGCAATACATACTGGAGTTCTTTATTGCCATTGTATCTTTCATCAATGACAGTCAGAATTTGCTCATTCAATGACTTCAGCTTTTTTTCGTGTACATCTTGATCTTGTTTTGCTTTTTCAGATTGAAGGAATCGCTCAAAGTGATTGACCTGTCCACCCTAAATTAAAGATGAAACAAGATTTTTCTGATTCTGTAGAAATTCGATAACGAAAACTCCAAGGAGAAAAGCTTTTTAAAGCTCGAAAAAACTTTCTGTATTTCGAAGAACTAAAATTCTCCATAGTAATAACTTAAACATACCTCAATTAACTGTCGGACTGTTTGCAATAAAACTGGTTTCGTAGATACATCATGTAACTTTCCAGTTTCAAAACGAAACCTTTAAAAATAAAATCGACCAACAAGGTGACAGGCAACTAATGAAAGAATTCATAATGAACTCTGAAGAATGCTATCACATCTACTTGCAAACAAGATTCAAACATCATGTAGCAAACAACCAAATAAATTCAATACATGAAATGTATGTTTTAATCTGTTTTGTTTGAAAAACTAGTTCTCATCATGCAGAAAAATTCCCATGCTGATGTTAATCTCTGCAGTTTTGGTTTCAACAAGCCTCTCCTCATTAAAACAATAATGAGACACAATAAACCAAACAGGTTCATTATCTTTAATGTTTGTATCACGTAACTATAACAAATCCACCACTTTACTTCAAAAAAGAATATTAATATCGGTAGCACAGTTGACTTCTTACTTCAGATTATGTGCATCCCTCTTGACATCGATGTTTGCAGTTAATCCTTTGAGATCTGAGGTACATTCTTGAATATTGAGTAAAACAGCTTCTTGAATCTCCTCAGGACCAAACTCACAAGCAATATTCTATAATGAAAAATGAATTATCCCCCTTATCATTCAATTTGTATCAAAAAAGCTTTTAACGATTTGCAAAGATAAGACAGCCAAGTGAAAGTTACTCACTTCTGCTTTGGACCACAGATTGTCTTTGGTGATCTCATCACTAGAAAGAAGGTTATTCAACAGTAAACTGCGAGCCTATTTTTACAACATATGGAATTTACACACTTTTGGGACTCAGAAAATAAGGGATATATATACAGTTTAGTCTCTAATTCGAATCCCTGTAATTCGTATATTTCTTTAATTGAAATTCTTACTTTCCTTAACTATAATCCTGGTATTTCGAATTTCCAGGTCCCCATGAAAATTCTCTCTTTAACTCCAAACTGTTAGTGTAAACTATGCGCTATCACTTTCGAGTAATTTAACAAACTTCCACTTTCTTTACGAATGTTTTCATTTTATGAATGAGTTTCCTTGACATATAATGTGAACTGCTGATTGAAAAATGGCAAAGAGACTTCATAATGAACAAAACAAAGGACCAGTAACAAAAACACTATGTAAAACAATACTGACTGGTAAGAATAAATCAAAGAAGAAATTTCAACTTGGAGAAAAGTCCAGACAGTCTTCAAGGCTTGGAGAACTGGGAGAAAAGTCAAGGCTTTTCCAAAGGGGAGTGCTACAACCAACCGGCTGAAACCTGATACATGTAAGCAAGTCAATAAAGTTGTTCTTTTAAGAGTGAAAACTCTGATCAATTTTTCTCAATTTTTTTGAATTCAATTTTCTCTCTCTAATTCCAACTCTTAACTTCAAGTCCCGAGATTGAAATTAGAGAGACTTTCTATAATCGAATCTCTTTCTGTAATCCGAACAAACATTCCCCTGCAATCCCCATTAAACCTTGTATAATTCATACATCCATGAAAAAAGTGATTTAGATTGTCATGAAACTTTTGTAATTGTAAAATTACTGTTATTACATATAGCAGCTCCAGGGCCTTGTTAAAGGGGAACACAAGATTTTTTCAAAAACTTCAATAACATTTCACTATCATGAGTACAATGCAAAAAATAACATACAAAATACTCTGACGATATATTTTTATATGTATAAGCTCTACACAAATGCTAATTTTTTTCTTCTTTGAACGACCCACCTGACGCTTATTTTTGACGTCATTGATTCAAAGTGTTTAGAGAAAGATTAAATTATACACATGAAAGTGGACAAAAAGAGGATATTTAATCTGTTTAAAAGTGAAAATGGTTGGATGTAGTGCTATAGGTTGTTCCAACAATTCGAAAAATACTAAGTTAAGTTTTCATCGTTTGCCAAAAAATAAAGAACTTTGCCAAAAATGGTTGCAAAAAATGAGAAGAGTAGATGTGAGCAAAAATCAAAAGGTTGTTCTTTGCAGTGAACATTTCAACGCAGAAGACTTTCAGCGGGATCTTAAGGTATATTTTAACTTTTCTGCTTCTATTCGCGAATATATGTCATTATTTATTCCATTTTGCGCATTTCTGTAGTCGGAACTACTTGGAGGAAAAAGGAAACGTTTGCTGAAAGATGATGCATTTCCTTCTTTATTTTCATTTATTGAACCACCAAAAAAGCGAATTCACTATGAAGAAAGAGCATCTAAAAATGCCAGAATGGATGTAAGTGTATTTCGCAAGTGTTATTCGCAATATAATATTTGTGCGGTAAACAGTCACATGATATCCTTTTTCAGTTATTACAGGATGCCTTAGAAACTTCAGCATCAAGTAGCGGGACGTCTCACATCACAAGATCTACACAGTACTGCACACGAGATTTTCAACGTTCTAAACAAGTGTCAGCATCACAAAAAACGCCATTACTAAAGGTGAAAATAGCGAAGAAAGTTACGAAAGATGCCTCTACTAATACCAAAACTTCTTTCAGCCCACTTTCTACAGTCATTATGGAAGAGGTCAATACTAACACGGAGCCACTTCTAAGTTCTGACGAGGACGCAGAAACAAAGAGCCTGTCGGATGATGCATCATTTCATCTGTCTGAAAACGAGACAGAAACAGAAGATGATGATAACTTCCAGTCATACAATAATCCCCTGCTGGAAACAAAATACATTGTATCTTTATCTTCGCTAAAACCTCTTCTTACATTCTGTCAAAAATGTAAAAAAAGTGCCCATATTGTAAAACTTTCGGAGAAGGGCACCTTATTAACTGTCCATTTATTGTGCGAAGATGATCATGAAACACGTTGGGACTCTCAACCACTTTTAGATGGAATGGCTGCTGGAAACCTTGCTATGGCTGGTGCTATCATTATCTCAGGAAATACAGTATCCAGGATTATTGAGTTGATGTCAGTAGCAAATATTCGTTTTATCAGCACTACAACGTATGATACTTTACAGCAGAAATACATTTTCTCTGCCATCAACAAAGTGTATAGCACCCATAAAGAGCTTATTTTGGCGAATGCACGTGACCAACGTGAACTGCATCTTCTTGGAGATGGCAGATGTGATTCTCCAGGGTACAACTCAAAGTACGGAACTTATACTCTGATGAACAGTCAATCAGGAGAAATTCTGGATTTTGAGGTGGTTCATGTTAGTAATGCGGGAAATTCAGCCAGGATGGAATTAGTTGGCCTTAAAACCCTGATCGAAAGCATCGAGTGTGACAACATCGATATAACTTCTTTGACAACAGACCGGCATCGACAAGTCAGATCTTATATGCGAAAGGAGAAGAATCATATTAACCATCAATTTGACATTTGGCATGTAAGTAAAAACATTAAAAAGCAACTTGTTGCAGAAGGTAAAAAAAAGGCTTATAGCCCATTAATCGCTTGGATCAAATCCATCACGAACCATTTCTGGTGGTGCTGTGCAACCTGTAATGGCAGTGAAGTTGAATTGAAAGAAAAATGGCTCAGTATTTTAAACCATATCTCTAACATCCACAGTTGGGACAATAATGTAATTTTTAAAAAATGTGAGCATTCCAAATTATCTAAAAGGCAAATGATGGAAAAGCCTTGGCTTTTCAAAGGATCTCCAGCACACAACGCGTTAACAAAAATAGTCGCGAATAAAGGCCTTCTCTCAGATCTAAAGCATTTAACATCTTTTAATCACACTGGAAGTCTCGAAGTATATCATGCTTTATATAACAAATATTGCCCGAAAAGGCTACATTTCTCTTATAGCGGCATGATTGCTCGAACCCAGCTAGCAACATTAGATTACAACTCTGGGGTGAACAATAAACAAGCAGCAACAAAATCTGGCGATCTAAGGTTCAAGCAATCGTTTTCCAAAGTGACAAGAAATTGGGTAGTCAAAACAATTCGGGAAACGAAAACCCACCCATACCGCAGTGAGATAATGGAAGAAATTTCGCATCAAAGAATTTCCGGCAAAAATTATCCTAAACCTTGCAAAGAAGACGTGCCAAAGAACATTGCTCCTATTGAGAAACCTGAAAAGGCTGAAGCAATCAAAAATATTAGAAGTCGTTTTTCTTTATAGATTTATTTTGTTTCACAAAATATTTCATCAGCTTTACTTTCCATAAAAGGAACATAGATATTATCTTTTGAAGGAAACTCATCACGAATAGCCCAGATAGCACACGATGGTAAAACTTTCCTATTCTTTTTGCCAAGATAATTATGTATCCACCAAGTAAATTGTTTATAAGCAGCAAACCTAAATGCGTTGTTATCAATTTCGTTCACTTCGATGCCTTTCAAATCCTTAAGAGCTGAAAGTACATTTTTCAAAACGATTTCTTGGAAACACAGTGCCTTAAAATCTTCAGTTTCTGTTATGCAGCGACATTCTTTGAAATAATTATCTGGAATTTCGTTAGTATCCAAACAACATAAACTTTCAACTTGTTTCCATTACTTGACATTTTCCACATTTACACCATTTTGTATGTCCAACTCTTGAGTCTTCGTGCTCAAATGAATCAGAAGCATGTAAAGTTGGTGAGGATGAACGCGACAACGAAAAAACTGTAGATTTAGTAGGCTCAAACGAATATGGTTTTAGATTATGGAAATCGACTGGATAATCTTCATCACTACTTTGATCACTTGAATATTCATTTAAATCATCTGACAAATCTTCGTCAGAATAATTGATAGAATATATCTCAGACATTTTGAGATGAAATCACGATGTAAACACTACCGAAAATCTCTTTTATTCCTTATAACGAAAACCTCGTCGAATAATTTTTTTCAAAAGATGAATCAATGACGTCATACTGAAGCTGAATAAGATTATCAAAAAACAGCTGTTCAAAAGCAACAGATGTGGCGAAGTAAAATGATTTTAAAAATATTTCTGGCAAATGATGTTATTGAAATTTGATTTATTTTGGAAATATGAATCGATAAATTACATATTAAAAAAAACTTGTGTTCCCCTTTAATAACAAAGCATAATTACACCTTGATTTTTTACTAACAGAAATTTTAAATTTAGTGTTTGCTTATTAGTTTGTATAGCATTAAAACTTGATAAAGCAATAACACAAAGAAACTCCAACTCCCTGCTAGCTTCTTATAATGTAAACACACAAAATCGAACTCTTAACTAATTCAGTAATTTTAAAATTGAAATCCCAGCTAAATCCTTTACCTGTCTTCTCCAGGCTTGATTCCAGCAGCAGTGGAAAATTCTTTGTCAAAATACACACAAGCAGCATTGCAACTTTCTCGTATGCTTCTCTGTAAACATAATAATTGTCGAAAATTGTTATGGTCAAACCAAGTGACATTTGAAAATGCAACTCTGGCAACATACATACCAGGCACGGAGATTCTAGATTATGAACCTGACTGCCTATGCCATTAGATAGTGTTTTTCTTGAATAAAATGTACGTTTGACTTGCGAACTAAGGATAATAATAACAACAAATTTAACGGAAAATTAGGACAAAATATAATATTTACATATGAAAACTATCAAATATTCATAACAATGTTCCATCCCACGTATGCAAATAAGATTACTGTAAAGGAGTAAATAATTTTTTTTCTTTGATACCAAATATCTACACAACTAAAGATAATTAACTGATAAAAGTGTATAGTTTTTGAAAAGCATTTGTAATGCTCTAAAAAACTGGTGAGAACATTATTTATGTAGAAACAAAATTTGAGTTTAAATTACCCAGTGTGCAAAATCGTTAAAAAATCACTGTGACAAAGAGTATTTTTATTGAAATTGCGTGTACAGTTCTTTAAAAATGCACTCCTTTGCAGAGTTTCTTCAACAAATTTGCCCACAGGATAGGAATGTTAAATTATCACAAAAACTGATCCCAAATTCATTAAATTAAAACAAGGACTGAGAAATATTGTTCATTTACTTTTCTGTTAGCTTCTTGAATTTCTCATGTTTCCGAATGATACGTTTCGTGATTTCATCAACTTGAGATAACAATTGTTCAACTTTTTTCTGATGGTAAGTTAATAGTTTTTCTTGAATATTACCACGTTCAATTTCAGCACAGCATTTGGAGATCTTTCTCTCTATAAAATATAAAAATTTGAGTAAAAGTAGGTGCAACTTAGGCTCGATGATGGATGCTCAACCCAAACAGCAATTTAGAAATCAGATAACATATTTACTGTAATAAATGTCCCTCTTCAGTAAGCACCTATTTTATATGAAAATTATTGTATTAACACCTGTCTTTAATAAGCAACCCCTTTAAGAGCACCTGATTCTGCCCACCTGATGTAAAACTGAAAACAAAGTACAAATGTATTTACTCAACTTATTTCTACAGTATTAGCTCAAAGTTATTGACCAAAAAAAAAGTTGATGAGACGTTGTTTCTTAGTTCCGTTGGTTGGACATGATTATTTTAGAAAAAACAGGAAACAATGAAGGTAATAGAAGGCAACAACTAACCAAGTTCACATATACTTTCAGTCAAACTTTGTCCATCCTTTTGTTTTTCCAAGCTAACCTCTTGCTGACATTTGCCTTTATAAGCAAATAAATATTTAGTAAATTCTTGATCCATTTTCTGAAGTATTCTGCTAATGAACAAAGTGTATACAATAAACATCATTAATTAATCACAAAAAAAAAATTCACAAAAAATACAATTAAAATTTCACCAAGAAACAGAGATAAATGCTTTCTATATGTTCTACGGTATTTGTTGATGTGAATACGATAGGTGATGATGACATAGACCTTTTCATTACAGAGTTTCTTGTTTTACTTCAGAGTTCATTATAAAAGCCACAACCACACTTGACTTTGGTACCATAAAAGAAAGTAAAACTACCTAGTGCCTAGATCTCACACTCCGTTTAGAGTAGGAGTTTTTTCAGAAATTTGTTACATTAGGAAGCAGGGGCAGTTTTTCTTCATAATTGCTAATGTTTCTGTAAAAATGAAAAGTCCATTTTTTTAAAAAAAGCTTTCTAAGTAAATAAAAAACGTGATATGTAAATTTAAAAACCATTTTTACATTAATGTGAACTGAATACGAATGAATGTTTCCATTCAGTAGACAAGTAATATTTATTTTTCCAGTATAACAGATATACTGATATGTACAAATATTAGAAAGGAGATTTTAATACAAACTGGTCAAATTTACATGGAAAAAACTTATGAAAATAAATAAAACACTAACCGACAAGGCAACGTCACGCGCCGCCTATATTCAGCCTGCGTTGTGTCACCCCTAGAGTTCACGAAAAATAAAATTAAGGAATTGGCAACGGAAGGTGTACCCATGTTGTAGAGCTGGAAAAGCTGATCAAAACAATGTATGGAATCGTTGCAGATATATCATCGATCAAAGATTTTAATGACGTCACAGACTTAGGTCCAACTTTTTCCACCACCACATGGCCAATATTGCAGACCCCAAAAAATGACAGTTATCCCTACTGGTTACCAAGATAATTTTCCCTAAATGTCGCATACGATTTGGGTCTCAGTGCATTGGTTTCACACTGGCGTAGCGCACAAGAAGAGAAAACAATTTCTCTCACAGCTCACATCTACCATTTTGCATGACAGACAAACAATATACAAATTTATAAATTTAGAAACTTTTATTACTTTCAAAAATGTTTCAATATGAAAATAATAAGTGGTTATTGGTCATAAAATTTTTGGTTATAAAATATCATTCATATAAATCAATCCTTTATCTGGTACCTTTAATGTAATAGTTAAGAAAAAGTGTGTTCATTAATCTTGTCCAATTTCAATACCAAAATATATTTCATTTCATAAAACATCATCAAAATACAATCACCTACAACTGACCTAAAAGAAGCATCAAATTTAACTCTATGCCACTCAAAATTGATTGTATAAGCAGATCCATTTAAGGAAAAGATGACACAGTAAAAACTATAGAAAAATCATGGGAGTTTGATTCAACAGAACTAAAAATCCCTGAAAATGTAAAAGAGGATTAACAAAGAGTCATTTTATGTGAAACTCAATGGAGGCAAAAGAATAAAAAATTAAAGCTGATATATCAGTTCAACGAAAATCAATTCCCGTTATGAATTAAGTTGGTTTGAACCAAATTAAACAGGGCAGAATTTTTGTCCATCTTAAAGAGTTTTTCAAAATGGGAGCAGGTCTATCCCGTCAATGCAATATTTAAAAATGAATTCATCAGTAAAATACAATCATCTTTAAACACATCCACTTAAAAGAAAAAAAACATTATCGCTGTATAATTGACACACTATATGGTCTTGGAACTGATACAAGTTTGGTCATTCCACTTAGATCTGGCTTCATAGATGAAGGCGGTATCTCAAAACTGAAATTGAATAAGAGATTCGCTATTGTGGTAACCATTACCTTCATCGCCAAATCATCCCCAATACACCGTCGCACACCAGAACCAAATGCTAAAAACCCTTTCATGTTACTGATATCACGCAAGACCAACAAATCATTTTGTCGTTCCATAAACCTGCATGGATTGAACTCAAATGGATTTTCCCAATACTTGCTACTGAGATGAACCATACTAAGATTCACACATACACATGTTTTCTTAGGGAGTTTGTATCCCCTTAAAGTCACAGGTTCTGTGCATAAATGAAGAGCAGCTAATGGATTGATAGAACTTAGTCGAAGTGTCTCATAGACTGCAGCCTGTATATATGGTAAATTCATGGCCTCCTCCACAGATATATGCTTTCCTTTTTCAAATTTGGCATCCAGTTGTTCCTGAGCAACTGTCTGAATTTCAGGCCATGATATCATATAGAGAAGCAACCATTTCATTGCTGCAGACAAGTTCTCAATACTGACAACAAACAAATCAGAACATAACATATTGGCTTCACTTGAACTTTCACTGTTATACTCATCATCTACAGCACTCAGTATAGAACTGGCTAAGGATTTATTTCCTTTTATTGTGCCAGATCTTTCAAACAGTTGCAATAAAATTTTTTCTCGCACTCTCATGAAGGTCTTATAGTCCTGGTACTTTTTGTATTTCAAAAGCCTTAACCATAAAAACAAATTTGTGGTGTTTGCCCATGTTAACAAGTCCGTTTTGCCAGGTAAATTGAATTGAGAGAAGGTTGCATCAACTGTTACACCATACACAAGTTTCATCATCAAATTTGTTACAAAATCATCGAAATAGTTTGCTGGGTCAAATTCCTTAGCAGTGACTTGGTAACAAAATTCCTGGCACAAATTCAAAATTTCTGACTCAAGACAATCTTCCATATGCTGTTGGTCAATCTTGCATGCTGCAGCACAAATCTTTTGTTTTCTCACAAAGTCTGGAGAATAATCCATGAATGGCATGCGTTTCTTATTTGATGTTAGCAATTTGTTTAAGAAATGTGGCCTAGCAGCAAACTTTATACCATTTTTATTGAAAACTTCCATCGCCACATAATAATCTGTAACCATAACGATAGGTTTTCGACCACACCATATTGTGAACACAGGACCATATTCCTGTCCTAAACGATTTAACGACTGGAGAAAGCCTCTCTTTAAAATAAGAACGTTTCCAATAAACGGAATGGGTAATGGTCCATGAGGAAGTTTTCGCTGGCGAAAAAAAGATCTTATTATCCAGCAAACAAAAATTATTGTGGCAATCACCACACCATACCAAACATTCCCCATTCGTATTGTGAAGGTCAGTTTTAGTTAAAAATTACTAAAGAACAAGGAAATTACAAGAAAAGAAGTGATCAGTGAATAGTGGGATAAGCAACAAATGCAATTGATAATGAACTTCAGGTCAGATGCTTTTGACATTTTTGCGGGTATCGTTGCACATTGTAATCAGTTATAACATTTAGATCTAGCAACCCTGTAATATTGACATCAACCTTTAGCTTTTCTATCAAATGCTGTGACGAAAAATGATAATTTGTCACGATATAACTCAAAAAGTTGAATAACAAATCTTGAGACAATGTTTGAAAAATTTCTTTTCTTTGTAAGATATTTCAATTTAAAAATATCAAATTATGTAGTGTAAAATTTATGATGTAATAGAATACTAGAGTGATATTGTTGATGTGTGTAACTTTTGAACAACTAAAATATTCTATGTTCATACTTTATTATCCAATTTCACTTGGAATTCTTGATCCATTTAACAAAATACAAAAACGTAATATTTATTTATATATCAGTCATAGCAATGAGAGATTTTGGCTACTCACTTATTACATCATAATTATGCATAGTTTAAGTCAAATCTAAGATTCTTAAATTGAAATATCTGGGAAAACAACAAAGATCATAAAACAATTGGCAAGAAATTTGAGCTCTACCATGTGTCATAATATACCTTTTAAACATAGGATTCCTTTAAAAAATCTAAATTTGGTGTAAAATATTAAATTTTTTAAAAAAAAATACAAAGACAGCTAAAATGCTTCACAAACCTTTGTATGAAATTTTTTGAAACGTTTAGAACACATTATGTAAACATTGCCTGAACTCACTATGATGACAAATATTTGCACAGGATTATCATTAAAAAATATCCGATATTATTTTTTAAAAGCATGACAAAATTTGAGCTCAGATCAAGTGTACAACCATCATTTACTACTCAATTAAAGCAACATCATTCTGTAGCCAAATAATTAAACATATGTTTCAAATATTTGGCAAACAGAGATTTCACTTTAAGAGCAGTTGATTTGGTTCAGTCACGTTATGTTCATCAGCGCCCATTTCGCTTACTCTGGCTTGTGTTTATCGTCACCGCAGATTGCTCCACTCAGAAATGACTAAGCTGCAATTCAATGACCTAAAATATAAGAAATGTAAGAATAGAGGTAACAATGTATAGCAAAAGATGAAAAGAGAATTCAAAGATCTATTTTCACAAATTTAGTTGGACATTATATGAAAAGTTGATTCAAGTTGATGTAATCTTCAGTTCATAGGAAAATATAGACTACTCCTTTAACCACTAAATTCAATTGTAGATTATGGAACTGATTAAAGTTGAAAATAATATGTTTTTGAGCATTGAATGGCCAAATGAAAATGAAGTAAATAAAACCTTTTTATTGTGGATCCTTAAATGTCAAATTACACAAAACAGAAACATGCTTTCAGTGTTAATCTTAACATGCTTGTGTTCAGGCACTGTGAATCAGTAACCAAAAAAACACTTTGGGTTTATTAGCTAATTATTTTTATTTTTGTTTTAAGATAACAAGATAATATATCTTGGAGGCAAAAATGTAAAAACTCTCGTTACGACATGTATTGTTTTCAGAAGTGATAAGGACTTCTTGGAGCAGAGGATTTCAGGATATAACTAAATATTATAGCACATAAGCAGAAGATTGATGATTGCATGTTATCAGGTAGAAATTATAAGGAATAAAGAAATTATAACTTCTACATCCGAATTAGGATATTTGAATTGTTTTGAGGAATGACCAATGAACCATTTCCATTTTAAAGTAAATTAATATCATTTGACAATAATACGTGGGGGCGTATTGGAATTCATGATGGTGCCCTGTTTGATTATCTTGGGTGAATGGTTGGAATGAACATACGTAGTTGATTTCATTGCAGGTTTGCAATTAAGATCTAAGTTTCCCCAGTTTCCCACCCTTGAAGTGTTTTGCTTTTCAGTACATTAGTGTAATATATTCTGTTATTGTGTCTTTTATTGAGGGAGTTCACAGTTTTTGTTTATAATAACGGTTTGTTTTACCGTTAATGTGCCAAATTACAGACAGCCTTCCTTATTACTGACACAAAATGTAAACAAAGTTTCTTGTCACAAAAATGTACATTCACCACATATAACTGAATAAAATGTTCTATTAACAGAGCAATAGAGAGCAATTACCAGCAACATGTGAAGAATGGACCCTGAAGAAATAAAACACCCTATCTATTTCAATACTCATTAAGAAGTGCCCTCCTCCACTGTGATTGACGTACAAAACCTTTTTATTTCACTTATTTTATGATAAAGCCTGTTCTGAATTCATTTTCACTCCTCAACTAATTTTCAAACATAAATTTTCAACCAGTAAGAAAGTACAGAAGTAGAGAAAGCTGTACTCTTCTCTTTTCTTAAACAATATCTAAATCAATATCTAAATCAATGTCCTCGTCGTCAATTAATAATGATTCGGGACACACATCTGTAACATCGGTGACTGTGGCTTCGAATGGGTTTTGCTCCTCCGAATTGATGTATTCAAACTGTTCGTTTAACATTTTGCGTCCATCATGACATGGTTTTCCTTCTTTAAAGCAAGTGATTTCATCATCTTTGCTGCCATAAGTGTTGCAAGTAATCCCGCAAGAAACGAACGAATCCTCTCATCTAGATGGAGGTTTCAAATTGCCACAATCAGTTTCCTCGTGCAAGCCTTTTAAAGCTAACCATTCATCATAAAGTGCAGTGCGATGTTCCTTAAAAGGCTTGTTCCAGCACACGTCAGGCGCTTGTATGTAACATGTGCACCCTCCAAGAATCAAAACCGCATCAACATTTTTCTCTTTAGCGAATCAGTAGCCTCAATGTGGCACGAGTAGGTATCCCACGCCAAAAGACGTCACCCAATAGCGAATGATCCGATAACTTTGTCAATCCAGCTGCTCGTTCATTCCGTGTCCATCCATCCGTTCGATGTTGTGACAACGCACTTTCCACTAAATTCTTTATTCAGTTTTTCAAATTTTTTTTGGAAAATTCGAATAAGCGCCCTTATTCGAAGGGTGGGCGCTTATTCAATAACATCAGCTCTAGGGTGGCAGGGATTTTTCCAAGCACTTTTGGTTACTACCGGTTTTTCGTAGAGAAGATTGAGTTTTACAGTCCAGGAAGCTCCGCAATTTTAGAGATTTCAATCTCCACAAACAGGCCTTATCATGAGAGGTATGCGTAGGGAGCTGGAAACTAAGATGTTTTTTAATTTCACTGAATAACATGAAAACGAGTCCTACTGGTATCACTTACGTTTTCATATTTTTTCCTAAGGTGAAGAAATGAATGCGTATAACAAAGGATATTTCAAATTTACCTTAGCAACGGCGGTCGTTCTCCCTAGCAACGGGATATTTGGTGAATAATGGCCTAATTGCTCTCTCAGAACATGTTTTTAAATACTACGCATTAAAGAGCTAAAAAATGTTTAATTGACAATGAAGGATTGAGTTTCTGAACTCAATTCAAGATTGAGTTTTAACTACTGGTAAACGGTAGTTGGAAAGTGCTTGGAAAAATCCCTGGGTGGACACGGTCCACTTATTGAAGGGGTGCGCTTGAGCCATTTTCTGATAGATCCAGGCAAAGTGAGGAAGTGATGTCTCCAAATTTTCTTCATTTTTGGATATTTTGCTCCAAATAATGAAAAAAGTGTCCAGTTAAATTTTTTTAGAAAAATTCGCTCTCGTTCCAGAGATATGGCTCATTGAAAATTGCCCTTTTTTGACCAAATTTGGTCACTTCAACTGGAATAGCAACTTTAATGCAATATTTTATTCTTTTAAGCTTAATAGAAGCCATCATTTCTATATTTCATGAAAATATGGAACAAGCTCTACAAAAAAAATGAGAAACCAGACCTGAAAATCTTTTGAAAGTTCAGAAATCATAGCCCGAAACCACACTTTTATCATTTTTTGGCCATTTTCGAGGTCTTATATCTCTTATGGCCTTCACTTTCACATGGGCTTTTTCAGATTTTCTGAAAGATATCTGACCCTACTTTCATTTTTCAGAAAAAAATCCATGGGCCAGTGAAGGCGATAGGCTCTGTTGCCATTTTTAAATCCTTTTTAGTCCAAAAAGTCTTCTTTTCGGGAATCCATAATGGGCGTGGCACTCACTCAGACTAAAAGTTGTTACAAGATTTAGATTGTCTGAACCTTCTACTTTCCATATTTCTAAAGAAATCCATGGGCCCTAATCTCAGTAAGGCTCTATAACCCTTTTAAGTAAGCCTAGTTTGCTAAAATTTGGTCTTCGAAAAGTCCCTAGCAACGGCTTAATTACTCATAGCAACGGCCTGTTTTCACCTTGTTTGAAGTCATTTTGTAGTGTGTTCCACAACTTAAATCACTCTTTGAGTGATAATAGCTGACTTATTATGTTAAAAAGCTTGATTTGGGGGGTAAAATGGAAGTTTATTAGCAAAAAATAGCCAAAGGAATTAGATTTGCTTTTCTTCTACAGCTAACTTTACAACAAAAAATTTCTATCTTCTCTAAGTAAAAATAGCATATGATATCTGACTTAATGATTCAACTTTTCAATAAAGTTTGGAATATTTGTTATGTCTTCTTTTGAAAGTGAAAAGTGGCCTCTTTGGTTAGTTGGCGAGGGAGCGCTTATCAAGCATACAATGTCATCAAGGGAATATTTGATCTTATCTTCTGTCTTCGGCCATTTAAAGCAGTTTTTCCCAGTATTGGAGGCATACTCCATGCATGATACAAGGATGCCATCTTCGCCAACCTGTATAAATAAAAGAAATGATTTGAACATTCTATTACCTTTGAGAATTATAGCAATGCTTATTTATATGTTTTCACATTTCAATACTCAATCTTGGGATAATTATGAAAAATTATGCTTGATTTGAAGAATAACATTATATATATGTATACGTTTTCTATTGTTCCAGGGTACCATACAGAATCATACAAAACAACTATCCAATCTCCTATTTGCCAATCAGCTGCAATCTCTTTTGCGATGATCTGGATGTCATTCTCATAATCATCATTTGAATCAACAACTTCCAAATCATCCTCCAGTGCATCAATTTGCTGGAACTGTTCGGTGAATGTTGTTACCAAGGTCCCTGCTCTTTTTTGTATACTCCATCTGAAATAAAAGAATTATATATAAATGAAATTATTTCAAAATCATCATGCTGCGTTCCAATATTTGCTTTTAACAATTGAAGAGGTTTGCTAGATAAACATGGCAAAGTATATATGTCATTTCTCCATGACAACCATCATCTGTCATAAAATGAAGCAGAAGCAATTAGAAGGAAAAGGTTATTATTACAAAAAAATTATGTTTTCTACCTGGAGAATAAGCTGCGGATTTGTTGACTAGTGACATATTCATCAGGTTGTAACTTGACTCTTAACCTGTAATGAGCTTGCTCTGGACTGACTTTCTTTCCTGTTTCTTCACCTTCAAGAAATATCTCCATCAACAATCTCTTCTGTTTAATGGAATATCGAAAGGTCTTCTTTTTTGGGAGTGCCCATCCACAGATACTTGTAAAATAATTTCCATTTCTGGAACTAGTGTTCCGGACAGGAGTAAACGACTCATTTTCATTTGAATGAGCAAAGTTGGGTGTTTTCATCTTGCTGACATATGAAAATCTTGCTCTATCAGTTAGTGATTTTGGGACTGATTGGACAGCATGGATTCCTGAAAGAGTGTGCTCTGTCAATGAATCGTCATCAAAAAAGGACTCTGTGCAGCCAACATGAGGACAAAATTTTAGGCTATTCACTTTCCTATCGACACGTGGCTTCTTAGATGAAGATGAAGAAGTGATATCAAACTTATTGGTGGCATGATAATCTTTTACAACTTTAACTGAAGGATGAAATGTGGCGTTGGTGTACTTCCATTTCTTACCCTTTCCAATCCCAAAGTATCTCCACATTAGCATGTGATCAGAAAAGAAACGGAATGAGTGATAATGACTGATGTTAGGTATTGGAATAGATCCGTGCAACTTTGAGGCTTTAGAATCAATCTCCACAACAGCTACATCAGCACTCTGAATTCCTTTTCCATGATGCAAGCCGTGGTATATGTCTTCAGCTGTTTGTAAGTCATTGCCTGCATCTACAAAGCTTCGTAAAACACTTTTCGCTCCTGCAGACTCCCGATCACACTGGTCTTTACCGCGGGAAGGCTCATTGTAGTCATATCGTTGCAGTAAAATCCCTTTTTCTTTACAGAGCTTGTAAATTGATTCCATATAATAGTTGCCATGGTAAGACGGTGCATTGTCCGATTTAGCATACAATTGCCTCACTTCAGTGAAATCTTTCTTCACCTTTTCCAACACAACATCAGCCAGACAAAGAGAATCTACAAGGGCTTGTTCACATCGATACACTGCTGTAAAGTAAACCTTCTTTACTAGCCTGTCATCAAAGAATACATCAACATGAAGTGTCATGCCTTTTTGCCAAAGTATTCCTTCTGCCCCTCTCTAAATCTGGCAGGTAAAATCTTTTGACAAAAGTCTTTCAACCAAAATCCAATTTCAGCACTTAGTGTATCGAATGCCATTGTTTTTGCCAACTTTTGCAAATCTAATTCCTTTGGCTATTTTTTGCTAATAAACTTCCATTTTACCCCCAAAATCAAGCTTTTTAACATAATAAGTCAGCTATTATCACTCAAAGAGTGATTTAAGTTGAGGAACACACTACAAAATGACTTCAAACAAGGTGAAAACAGGCCGTTGCTATGAGTAATTAAGCCGTTGCTAGGGACTTTTCGAAGACCAAATTTTAGCAAACTAGGCTTACTTAAAAGGGTTATAGAGCCTTACTGAGATTAGGGCCCATGGATTTCTTTAGAAATATGGAAAGTAGAAGGTTCAGACAATCTAAATCTTGTAACAACTTTTAGTCTGAGTGAGTGCCACGCCCATTATGGATTCCCGAAAAGAAGACTTTTTGGACTAAAAAGGATTTTAAAATGGCGACAGAGCCTATCGCCTTCACTGGCCCATGGATTTTTTTCTGAAAAATGAAAGTAGGGTCAGATATCTTTCAGAAAATCTGAAAAAGCTAATGTGAAAGTGAAGGCCATAAGAGATATAAGACCTCGAAAATGGCCAAAAAATAATAAAAGTGTGGTTTCGGGCCATGATTTCTGAACTTTCAAAAGATTTTCAGGTCTGGTTTCTCATTTTTTTTGTAGAGCTTGTTCCATATTTTCATGAAATATAGAAATGATGGCTTCTATTAAGCTTAAATGAATAAAATATAGCATTAAAGTTGCTATTCCAGTTGAAGTGACCAAATTTGGTCAAAAAAGGGCAATTTTCAATGAGCCATATCTCTGGAACGAGAGCGAATTTTTCTAAAAAATTTTAACTGGACACTTTTTTCATTATTTGGAGCAAAATATCAAAAAATGAAGAAAATTTGAAGACATCACTTCCTCACCATGCCCATTTTTGCCTACTTTTCTCAGAAAATGGCTCTTTAATCGAAGCTTTACGGTATGACTACCATTGTACACAGAGCTCATAAAAATACGCATGGCTCTCTCAAGAGAGCAGTCAATTTTAGAAGAAACATCTTCTTTAAAAATAAATTCGAACTGCATATTGGTAATTTTCTAGCGTTGAAATAAATTTAATTATCTCTGATTTAGGAGTTTGTGTTATTAAAGTTTGGTTGACAGTATTTAATTTATGCAATGCATATTATGATACAATGAGATAGTAGCTCAGGCTGTACTCTGAGACGCGTGCGATCGCATGCGCACGCGCAGGCACACATGCAAGTTAGTTTACGTGTGCAATTAATCGCACGCGTAAAGTCGTATTGTTAACTCGTCGTTTTTTCTGTTTTTTTTCTCTCAGAGTTGAGATCATGTAACTTACAGCTTAAGATCCTTTGTTTCCTCAGAAAATGTTTTAGCGAACGAAGTCTTATCTCTCACCTGCTCTTTCAATAATAATAATATATCTGTTCAGAGCCAACCTGAATCTCATAGCTAACACATCGACTCCTGACCTTGCAAAGTACCACTTAGAGTAGAACCTCACCTCCTTCGTTGCTCAAAATAATCTTTCTCTTACATTCCTATTTTCTATGTTTTACTTTAAAATGAAATATACATCCGGTATTTCACGCGAATAAATACGTCATCAACACAAGTGGTGATAATATAATCATCTTGAACATAAACGTTGCTACATGTCACATTTCTTTTACTTAACTGTCTAGACAAATGTTAATATAGCGTCAAGTGAAAAAAAAGAAACACATCTGATGTATTTAACGGAAATAAACAGAGAATGTCTGTTACTATTGCCTTATGTATGATGACGTAAAACAATGTAAACAAACACGCCTACTATCAAATAAGTCAGGTGGGCCATTTTCTTACTTTTTCATCTTCTTTTTATAAAATTCTTAAGTATAATTCGGATCAATGCAGGTGGTTTTCTTTATAAATTTTCAGTTAAATGGTTTTTTTTATTTTATCTTGTCTCTGGGAAGGCAAAAAAACCGAGGCAGTTATAACTTTTCGGATCACACACGATCGCACGCGTCCTCCTCTTGGCATGAGCGAATCGCCGCACATGTACATATTTCTTCCTGAAGTCACCCCATAATCGATATTGTGGTTTTCTTGGAAAGAACAGGTTATTTCTCTGGAATTACAAGTTTAGTTGATGTGAAATTTTGCACTGAAATAGAAGAAATATGTAATGTAATGATTCCAAAGTTTCAGAAGTAATGGTTTAGTATTTCCGAAGTTACTTTTAAAATAGTGACAAAATTGATCGAAGTCACCCCGCTTTACGGTACTTTATTAAATAAATCAAGAATTCTAATGGTAATGATATGATGAAGTATGAACTAAGAATATTAGTAGTTCAAAAGTTACACACATCAACAGTACACTCTCCTCTCCTTACATTACATCACAATAAATTATGCATTGCATAATTTGATATTTTTAAATTGAAATATCAGCGAAAGAATAAATTTTCAAAAACTATAAAAAGGCTTGTTAATCAACTTTTAGAGCTCTATCATGTCCCAAAAAATAATTTTTCATCACAGGATCCCTTTATAAGTAGCTATGCTCACTACTACACACTGTCTTCTTGGTTGACAGTTATCCACAGTATGTATCTCGAATAGATTTTTTCTACAAAAATTGCAGTTTATAAAGAAGACAAACACTCATTTTCAACACTAGCACTATACCAGGGTTAGAACTTATTCTTGTAAAAAAATAATCAGATTCAGATAAACTTACAAAAACGTGCAACTTGCGCCATTAAAGTCTCAGAATGAGGATTATGGTAAACCTGCTATTAACATAAAATGGCGAAATGGAATTTACGCGCGAAACAATTTGATCCTCCGCTCTTTTCTGGTCTCCTGCTTTCCCATAATGCTAGGTTCCCACAGGGCCATGGATTTTTGGTGACAGAAATTGGCACAATCGTCACGATAACTTTCAGGCGATATTTTCTTATCGCCCGATAAATTCATGAATTGACTTGACAAAAATTATCGCCAATCTGTTCTCCAAAAACAATTTTATCTATCGCCAAATCAAAATTCTTTCATATAAACAAACGATGGCATGTAGACGTCGTGCTCTTCTTAGTGACCTTAAGCAACACGACGGCATATTAAGAATGACGGGATAATTGATCAAGGGGACTGGAAAGAGCACGTTTTTACACCGTCTTTGAATTTGCATTTAAGCAAATACGCTGCGACGGCAGCAAAATTTCTCGCATCTACATGTAAACAAATATGGCGTCGTTTAGACAGACAAGAGATGCACTCCTTTTAGCATACTGTGATAGGATCATTGATGCTGAAGAATTTGCCTTGTTGTATGATATAAACACTAGCAAAAATTATGACTACCCGTACTGGTCTTACCCGAAATTTGATCTAGAAAACTTAACTGATATAGAGTGTAAATCAGAGATGAGATTTTTCAAAGCAGATGTTTATAGATTAGCAGAAGTCTTTCGTATCCCTGAAGAAATAACATGCTACACTTTCAATTTTTCTGAAACGCTTTGCATACCCTTGTAGATATTCAGATCTTGTTCCACGCTTTGGCAGACCAGTTCCCGAATTATGTATGATGTCTAATACTGTAATGAACTTAGTTTACGATAATTTTGGTCACCTGTTACGAAATCTTAACCAACCTTGGCTAAGCCTGCAAAACTTAGAAGCATATGCAGACGCGATTCACGATAAGGGAGCTGCTTTACAGAATTGCTGGGGTTTTGTAGATGGAACAGTTCGCCCTATCTGTAGACCAAACTCCAGAATACAAAGAATTTTATACAATGGTCACAAAAGGGTCCACTCTATTAAATTTCAATCAGTTGTAGCACCAAATGGCCTCATTGCAAACCTGTATGGTCCAGTAGAAGGGAGGAGACACGACAGTGGAATGTTAGCAGATTCAAATTTATTACCCTTATTGCAACAACAATGTAACAGGCAAAATGGAACTCCTCTATGTATCTATGGTGACCCAGCCTATCCACTGAGGGCACATTTACAAGCCCCTTTCAAAGGGAACAGAATAACTCCTCTACAGGATGAATTTAATAAAATAATGAGCAAAGTACGTATCTCTGTAGAATGGATATTTAAAGAGATCATTAGATATTTTGCATTTTTGGACTTCAAAAAAAATTTAAAGTTACAATTAAGTGCAGTTGGCAAAATGTATTTGGTATGTGGGCTTCTGACAAATGCACATGTTTGTTTATACAAATCTCAAACTTCAGAATTCTTTGATGTAGAGCCACCCACAATAGAAGAATATTTTATGTAAAAACTGTATTAGTCAAGAAATTGGTGACTACAAAAGAAAATTTATTGTTAAAAACTCATAGTCTGTTTCATTTCTTTTACACTTCCAAGAATTCTATTTTTATTTCATTAAGAAGATCCAAATATTTGAATTTTATGTTTTCCTGAAAAACAAATTCATTGCCAAAATATTTATTACAGAAAAAAGAGGGCAAATGGCTGAACAAAAAACAGAGGTACCATCATTCAGTTAAATCAGAGAAAAAAGGAAATAATTTTGCATGTTTGCAAATTTTATTTCATTCTAACAATTTTGAAATTTCAATTTTCAAAATCAAGTCCCAGTAACATAACATTCCCCAAATTGGGACAAAGTAACACAAGATAATTTTAAGACACAAGGTCTAATAACATAAAGTACCCCAAATTGGGATAAGTAACAACATAATTTTAAAAAATGTAGTCCAGTAACAAAATATTTCCAAAACTGGGTCAAGCAACTTGGTAAAATCTTCAAAGTAAGTTTGTAACAAAATATTTCAAAAATAACATCCAGTAGAATAACATCCATTCAAGTAACAACATAATTTTAAAAAATGTAGTCCAGTAACAAAAAATTTTCAAAACTGGGTCAAGCAACTTGGTAAAATGTCCAAAGTAAGTTTGTAACAAAATATTTCAAAAATAACATCCAGTAGAAACATTTTTAGAATGATCCAAAATGTTACTACATTTTGTCAAAAAATAAATCAATAATAGGAAAATATCAAAGTCATTTTAACATCATTTTTTACTTTTAATTATCTCCGCCATCATGTTCATCATTTGCATATTTGTTTGCATAACAGATTGTAATAAATTATTTTGGTGTTCTTGTGAGGCCTGAAATTTTCGCTCCTCCAAATCTAGCTGCTGCTTTCTAAGTGAGAGTTCTTCTTCTCTCATGACAGTTTCTGTTTCAAGTTTACTTTGTAAGAATACTAACGTATCAGTTCCAGAACTTCTTGACTTCTTTTTCCCCTTGGAGCATTGTTGTTGTTCCTCTTCAGATTTGCGCTTCAAGGTTTCAAGGGCATCCATACGTATGGACTCAGCAAGCTTTCTGTCTTCTTCATTTTTTTTATCCTCTTTTTCTATCACAATAGAACTCTCGTTTTCTCTTTGAATAATGTCTTCAAGTGCTAAGTCTAGCAACTTTACCTCTGGACTTATTCCAGTTGCAGCTCTTTCTTGTCGTTCTCGTGCTTCAAAATTTGCTTTTATTGTATTATATCTGTCTCTAACTGCCCTTTTATCAACTTTGAAGTTCATTGTCTCTATGGAATTCAAGTTATCTGCAATTGTCTGCCAGGCATTGCCTCTCTGCTGAGAGCGTACCTTAAATTTATATGGTTCGATTAACAATATTTCTCTGCAGAGTATTTCATCCTTATCGTCATTCCATACCATTATTCTTTTTCTTGATTGTTTTTCATGTTGATTCAACATTGGCTGCTGATCTTCTTTTTGTTGTTCTTCTGCCATATTCGCTTTTATAACATATATTTAACTGTCTACGATATATAAATACATTTTGTTAAAAAATTTTTCTACATTTGGCTCTATTTGTTTATACTTTTCAAGTCATGCTTTTTTTGTGATAAGAAAGCATTCCTCAAAGATCAGAAATAGTTAAATTTGTTAAGATCAAACACATTTGCAGCAACCTGCACGATTTAAAATGGCCATAACAGGAATTTTACAACTGAAAATACAAAAAATACATTATACACATTGCACTTCATTAAGTGTACCTTTACGGCCAGATTCGTTTCCGTAAAATTGGCTTTGATTCCTTCTGCCCTGAATCTTCAGATCGAAATCTCCTCTTAACAGTGTGAACAATCGAGACTGCCAGTAAACATTTTCTCTTTCGTGAAAGAAGACCTCGTGTTTTTGATTTAATGGTTTTTCGGTCCTTGTGTTACGCATTTTCGTATTAAAAGCGGATTAGTTTTAATAGTTTCGTATTAAAAGCGGATTAGTAGCTGGCTGAGCTGAAAAAATGGATGAAATCACTATGAAATACTGTGGTAAGACAGCCACTTTGCCGACAGCATCAATATCAGTTGATGACCTGGTGAGCATTTTCCAAGTAAAACCTGGTGGTGTGCATGTAAAGATCGAAGCTACACCTGGATGTTGGAAAAATATTTGGCCTGATGGCCAAGGAAATTTTTCTGACCTACCACATGGTGGTAAAACTGCTTTTTTGGTAAGAAGTTTCTGTTGTCTCATAAAATTTTTGTTCTCTGTGTTGTTTTTTGGTGTGTGTTGTTTTTATTTAATGCATGTCTTTTTTAAAGTGTGTGAGGTGAGAGAGTTTTACGTTTTTAATAATTCTGAATAATACAAATTTAATGCTCAAAATCAAACAATAAGTGGTTGTAGGTATGAACAAAATGTGTAGCAGTGTAGTGATTTTGAATGTTTTTTTGCATATTAATCTGCAGAATTTATAGCTGGTTAGGAATGGAATGCATACTTTTTGAACTAAGTTGATTTCTTCAAACAATTTTACTTATAGACTTATGTTCTTATATACTTGTTTTGTTTTCTGCTACTCTACACTTTCTCCAATTATATATATAAAAAAAAACAACAAAAAACAAAAAACTACTGCTACTTATCATACTTACATCTTATACTCTTATACTTTTAATTATGTTATATATACCTCTAATATGTTCTCAGTTTGAGGCAATATCACTGATGACCTTATAGAATTTAAAAAATTGTATTGACTTTCCTCCTAGATTGCTGTTCCTAGTGACATTGTGCCAAGTCAGCTAAATACACCTAGTATTGGAATAGATGACACCTCTATTTGTATACCAGGAAGTTCAAAGTCCATTAATGCACATTCGGCATCAAACTTTTTTAGAAGAGGCAATGCTGCTGCTATAGGCCAGCGAGCAGTTCCTTCTAAGAAATTTAAAGCTACTGTGTAAGTAACTATATAAAAGTAACTATTGCTATTGTATTTAAGGAAACTTGTGATGCTTTCTTTCAAATTTTTTAATTTCTCATATTTTATCACCCCTTAGGAAATATACACCAGTACTAAAATCTGTTGCTGTAAGTGAGTTTAACAATGGTGAAATTGAAACTGTATTGGAAGTGAAAATTGACCTAGCAAAATTGGAAAAGCGTTATGGGAATTTTTCTGTTAAAGAGATTCAGAAAGAAGTTACATTTCAAATTGGGTATGATGGGACAATGATCATCCTGTACAGAAATGGGAATCCAGTGAAAGATACACCAAATACAAGAGGTAAAACTAAATAATGTATTTATTATTTTGAATAATACAATAATACAATAATACAATAATACAAAATTTTACTATCAGATAATAACTCTGATATACTTTTTAAGATTTTTTTTAATATTAGTTATTAGATAGCTTTGTCTTTTCATTACCTATTAATATGCAAATAAAATGGTAGAATTTGAAGGTTGATCTAAGTCTTTTTTGTTATTTATGGGATTATAGGTTTAGAAAATTGGAATAATAAGGCACTTATTCGTGCTGTATCATCAGACACCTTCAAAGTATGTAAGCCTATGGCATGGAACATGATCAAAGGGGATTACGGATTTGTAGATGAGGTGGAAGATGAGCTACTACCCAATGATGACGATCTAATGTCCTTTTTACCTCCAGAACTTCAATGTTCCTTAGAACCTTTGGGCGAAAAATCAAGCACTAATGATGCAAATATTGCTGGTTTAGCTGGATCGCCAATAATTGCCCATGAACTGGAAAAGTTAGCAGATGAACTGAAAGCATTTATATCTTATCAAATGGCTGAAATAAAAGAACAATTGAAGGAGAAAGAAAAGAAACAACAAATTGCAAACTTATTTCGATGTGTTGTTTGTTTTGAGGTTTCTCCCAATAGTTACCAAGGGTGTCTTCATTGTGGGCGTTATTTGGGATGCTTTTCATGCATATCAAAATTGAATAAATGCCCGCTTTGCCGAAAACCATTTAAATGTGAATTATGTGACAGTAATTATCCAAAAAATCCATTGTTCATACCAGGAATTGAAGATATCTTAGATCTTCCTATGGTGAGAAGACAGTCACCACAATTAAATGAAGAACAAAACCCTTCACAAGACACAAGCAATGTTATTGGATGACAATTTAATGGATGCTGAAGTCATAACTTTTCTTTCTTTTGTTGGTAGTCCTTTTGTTGATATGATAACTCTTCAGAGAATTTCTCTCAAGTATTTTATTTTATTGATGCTAATATCAACAACAGTTTTTGTTGATATTTTTATAAAAGAACAGATTTTGTTAATATACTTCATAAAAGAATGAATTTTGTTGATATATTTCATAAAAGAACGGATTTTGTTAATTTAAGGAAAAAGAAGAACTTTTTGCCAACCTGTATAAAATACACTATGGACGTAGACGATTTGTAATTTCGTAAAACAATGATACGCATTTCTTTAAACTCGTGTAGTTATTGTGCACTACTTCTGAAAAAACTTCCTTTGGGTCTGGAGTATTTGCAACAAACAAAGCTTTTCTGGAGTCGTACAAGTCAGGTCGCATGATAAGTGGGTCGATTCCAAATTCACCTTCTCGCCTTAATCGCCCACCATTTTCTTCAAACATTCGTACTGCTTCCGTGGTGGATGGAATCAAAAAGTCTGAAATAACAGTAGTGTTCTTTGTTGCAATCATGTTTTCAATAGGAATACAACCTTGTGGGCCAGGCACACGATGATGATTCCAAGACATGAGTAAATGCTGGACCGCATCAAAGGCAACATGCAGCATGACCCACGAGATACAATACTTCATAATAGGATCTCCAACGTCTATCGATTCAGCTGCGTCGTTTTCGATAATTATGTTCATAGCTCTTTTCAAAGGATAGTTTATTCGGCTGTTTACTTCTGGCCAGAATCGTTCGGCAACGTTGTTGTCTGTTGATGTAGTTTGCTTGAAACATACCCGCCGTGTATTGTTACGTAATCTTGAAAGAACCTGTTGCACAAAAATAACTAAACAGAATTCACGCCCGTGGTCCATACGAATTTGCTCCCACAAGCCATATTTTAATAAAGCAGGCCTAAACACAAATTCGTATATTAAAATTGGATTCTTGATTGGCATTGCAGCATAACCAGCTACAAAACGAGAGCAACCGTCAATCATGATAACATGCGTGCATCCATAATCTTGTGCAATTTTTTCATTTTGATCAAAATGACACTTGTAGCCAAAATATGGTGCATAGTATGGGATAGGGTTTGTTCTATCGATAATATCTCTTGCACGAGCTTCATAAGCAGTTGGAGCAACAGTTTGTAATGCTACGGCTACTCGACGTTGGCTAACGGCCCCAGATATGACACCTATGTGTGCTCTCACACTTCCCTGCATTAATTTTCGTCCATAACAATGCCCATAAAGACGAACTAGCTCTCCAACCAATGAATTTATTTCATTTTGTGTTATACGACTTATATTTCGGTCAAAACAATATCGCCTTACACTCCTTGCACTAAGTCCTCTTTTTCCAGGATGTCGCTGTTGATATGTACTAGCTATTTCAGCATGGCTAGAACCTCTTCTTATCATTGATCTAACTTCATTTTCATCAGCTACCTCTGCGAAAGACGCCATACTGCAGAAGTCTTTGCACTTTTTGGTTGTTAATTCTTTTGTTCATAGCTAATAACTTTAGATAACTTTGTGGAAATAAGTTAATACCAAAAAATAGAATTTTAAGAATTTAAGAATGAATAATGAAGAAATTTAAAACCAAAGGATTTGACCAAAAACTTTGAAAGTTTGAGAATTCAATCTGAGAAATTAAGAATTCAATCTGAGAAATTAAGAATTCAATCTGAGTAATTAAGAATTCAATCTGAGAAGTGAAGAATTCAATCTGAGAAGTTTAAAAGTCGATCCGAGTAATTAAGATGTCGATTTGGGGTGACAAGAAGCTGTTTGGCCGAGATGGTACACTGATAGCACTTCTCACTTCACGTTTTCAGTGAACGTCATTTTCGCTTTATGAGGTCTTCGACTTAAGCTCGACCGTATTAATTCTAGGAATCACCCTTCAACACACATGCGCAGTAATAAAAAATGACGCAATATATCGAAAATCCCGTCTTAGACACCTTCCCGTCGTATTTGCTTAAGGTCACTCTTCTTGCACCTTTGACATTGGCTGTTCACCGTTGTAGAAGGCGGCAGCAAAACCAAAAGCAAAAACCGCGGCTGCATTACCAGACACGTCAACTTCTTTCAACCGAGTATCGTTTTGAAAGTAATTTCTTTACATTATTCTAGTGAGGTGGATATACGAAAATACTTCAAATTGTGAAAGAAACATGAAACTTGGTACAAACGTCTATCATCATATTTTGAATGATTTTTTAACAAAGACACGCCCAAAAGTCACGTGATCGCTGACGTCAGCCTTTTTTCCATGAGGAACAAAATGTCACCACATTTGTGTGTGTATATACAGGGCCCCCGCCATGGATTTCAAAGTGGGGGGGGGGGGGGGGGGGGGGGGGGGGGGCTAAAAAATAGAATAATTTGCCTAAAAATGTCGCCGAAGGAAAATTTGGCTTCCAGGGTCTCTAAAATGACCTCAAATCGATTTCTGGGGATAATTATGGCTAAAAATTTCCATTTTATTAAGTGTGAAATGTTGTGAAAAACGCAAATTGTTCAAGAGAATCTTGGTTATCTTGTGAATGTAAGAAAAAGGAAAATGGTCCAGAAATGTAATGATACCGCAAGAATTCAATATACCGCAAAAATTCGAAACTATTTCTATAACGTTAACACGAATCAGTCAAAGAACATTTACTACATGCTCGTAAACACATTCATAAAAATTACTGTAATAAACTTTGAAGTCAGTACATCTGGCAAAATGCTAAGTAGATAAATGATGATAGTAGATTGCCTTCCAGACTTTCAAACGGAATTTTCCAGCTTGAGTGCATGTTACAAGTCACTACATCAAGCATATTTACATCGCTGTTTACAGATGAACAGCCATTAACAGAAGTACTTTGTTCAGTTTGCGGCGTTGAAGAAACTTTATCTTTTCTTTTAAAGAAATAATCTGTTAACTTTTTACTCATCTTGAAGCCTACGTTTCAACGTTATTTTACAATTATATATATAATCGTATCGAAACTAACATGAACCTTTGCCTTCAGAAAAGTTTCCAAATTTCTTTCGATTGTTTTCTTTATATTGAATTCGAATTCAATTGTCAATTGAATTCGAATTAAATGCATAAAGAAAACACGTGCGCTTAGCTTACAATTCGGAACAACAATGTTTTTTGAATGAATGATGAGTTGGAAACAGGAAAAAAAGAACTTGGTAGAAACTACATTTGTATTCCTTTTATTTTTAATCTTAATTGCTTCATTTTTTTATTTTATTTTATTTTTTTTTTTTTCTTAAAAAAAAAGTGTGGTGGTGGTGGTGGGGGGGCGGCTGATATGTGTGTGTATATAATGTATTTCGCCTTTAGTAATTATTTACAACATAGTCCATGAAATCAAAAGATAACGTCATAAACGATAAAGGTTAGATAACTAATAAAAGTCGATCCTAGTTCAGAGTCATCTAGTGGAAACAAAATACTAGGCAGGGATCCCAAGAAAGCATCGTGCTTTATCGTGGGCACCCTTTACAATGTGGTATACGTAGATCTGGTTAAAATAGTGAAATATTTACAGAAAAAAAAAGTCTTATCACGTATCTTCAAAAGTCTTTACAATGTTAAATAAAAGTTACCAATGTTAGGAGTAATACAAGATATGGAAAATATATACAGATATATAAATAGATATATAACGGAAAAGAGTTTACTTAAAAAAAGACCTCACTTTCTTGTAGCTGTAGACAAAATTCTTCGCATTGTTTTTTAAATGCACTGTACGGTGTATTTTGCAGTTCAATTTTTTGCTTGAGCAATGAGTTCCATAGTAGTACTGACACATTTTCTTAAATATTGTTGGCTTATAAAAGGTGTTTTTCGCTGCCTTTGTATTGTATTTGTTTGCAGTTAACCGAAACTGATCTTATTTCTGGCACATTTGAATGTTTGTTAAATAATAGTGTCTGATAAATATTCAATTGATAGACATTTAATAATTTTATTTCTTTCATGAGCGGCTGGGAAGGATAATACTTACCTTAGTTCCCTTAATTTTCGCGCCCCTTTAATTTTCGCGCACTTGACCCGCGCGAAAATTAAAGGTGCGCGAAAAGCACCTATTTTCGCGCACTTGACCGCGCGAAAATTAAAAGGTGCGCGAAATAGCAAAATTCTTCATTTTTCTCAATTTTCGAGCTTTTATATAGAAATATACCTTATTATACACTTATATAACTAATATAATTAATCAAGTATTTAAGGCGGGTAAACAGAGTGCGGCAATGAGACTCAGGAATGAAAAATGGAAGTGAAAATGCTTTATTAATCTGAAAAAAATGAATCGAGCTTTTTTGGTTAAGATATCGTTGGTGGTGATTCTTGTTTCTTCATTAATACATGAACACTTAAAAAATACTACAGTATTTCAGTCATCAATAACTATAACTTCAGAAATAGTTTGAGTTTCTGGTACTGCTTGTGTGTTACCGATACCCTGAGTTTCAGGAATGACTTGAGTTTGTGTTTCAGGTATCACCTCTATCGAATCATTACCGTCATGCTCATGGTTCTCAGCAGTAGGTTGACTTTCTTCAATTTCTGAGTCTGGGACAAATTCTACATCTAGATCAATCTCTTCATCGTAGTTTTTATTATTGGTCGAAACAACAATCCGGTCTGGTTCTATGTAGTAACTTTTGATAAATGTTTCCATTTCGGAAAAAACTTTCTCGGTCGCATCTTCTTTCTTAACACTTAGAAGAATAGGAATTTCCAAACCTCCTGATGGAATAGGAGATGGCCTATATTTGGCACAAGTAACATGTGCTTCTAATTTTCCACCATAATTGATAAAAAAGTAACAAAAGCGACTGATTTCGCGAGGAATATGGCCAACTATTTCATTACTTGTAAGCTTTCCATTTAACTTGGCTCCCAATGAAATCGCAAAAGGATCGTGAATATTATTGATTTCTTGGTTGACTTGAAGCTTTTGTCCTGTCTTTGGATTCCAGATTTCTCGATAAACATGAAATCCTCGGCTAGCACATGCAATTTCAAACTTTTGTTTTCCACTTCCTGACATACCTGCCATATCAAATCAGATGAATGGGATGTTACGATTTATGAATGCCAGAATTCGAATGTTTATACAATTACTAGTAACCCGTGTAAAAAGTTTTTACAGGTTTTAATCTATGTGAGCTGAACAGAGAGAAAGGCTTAGTATAATGAATTTTGGTATGATAAAGATAAAGTTTGGATGTAGAATGTTTAGAATTTAGTATCCCGTGTAGAACAGCGTGTAGCACACGGGTTTTAATTCATCAAAAATAAAAATACGCGCTGTGCATCCACTTTATTCACTTTTTAAATTGAAGATGCAATGCAATGGTTCCCCTTGATTAAAGATATCTAACGTCAATACAGAAAAAAACACTCTTCACTCTTTTAATTAAAAATCTCTAGGTATTCCGGCTAAAGCATATTTAGTTCAACACTGGAGTTATGAACAAAAAAACTTTTTAATCAGAAGATCCGAAACACATCAACATATTCGTAATAAATCTTTCACGATACGATACATGCAGTAGTAAAAATAAATTGTGCGTACAGGTAAACAACAAAAAGATTAAAATCGCTGTAATTGTTTATGGAATCCACACCCCAATGTAAATAAAGGCCAAACGCGAAAGTCGTAAAAGTGCCAAAATGTGAATCGTAAACAATTGCGATTTTCTTTACGAATCCAGAGCGTCATGATTAAAAACCATGATATTCATTTCCTCAATCGCGTATTATTTGAAAGTAATGACGTAGAAACCCTATTAATACTATAAGAAAAACAAAACAAACAAACAAAAAGGTTCTAAAGCGTACTTACCCTAAAAACATAAATAAACCTTCGCGCAATACTTTCGTTGTTGTCTATTGTTTCTTGATCTCGCGAATAATCAAAACATTTGAAACGATTATATGCAATGCAATGTTTTCCCCTATACTAATCGTAGAAAAATATTAACCGCCGTGGTCTGACACTCCATTATGAATAAGTGACCGCAAAAACGACCCGAAATTTTAGAGAGTGAAAGCGTGAAAAAAGTGGTATGCACAGCGCGTATTAGTATATAGACTAGTATCTCGCGTAAAAGTTTTTTACGACTTTAATTTCGAAAAGAATCTGCAGAAAATTTTAATTACGGAATTGGAAATGGAAAGTGTACCCATGTTGTAGAGCTCGAAAAACTGATCAAAAAAGTGTATGCGATCGTTTCCCTACGATCAACCGTTGCAGAGATATCGTCGATCAAAGATTTTAATGACGTCATATCCGCAGTACCAAATAAAATTTAGGCCCAAATGTTGCGTCACCCCGTCACCTGTATCGCGGACCCCAAAAAACGTCAGTTATCCCTATTGGTTCTCGAGATATTTCCCCAAAAACGTCGCGTTCGATTGGGGATGCAATGCAATGATTCCCCGTGATCATAAAAACATCTGACGTCAAATGCCACGTGCTATTATACTAATCGTGAATGTGTCTTGTGTGGTCAAACTGCCGCTCTATGACCACGATTAAGAAGATTTTGACCATTAAAAAAGCAAAAACAAAACACTTTCTAAAATAAAAGTGGTATGCACACACGCGGATTAGTATAAGTAGACTAGTATCTCGCGTAAAAGTTTTTTACGGCTTTAATTTCGAAAACGTTTTGCGTAAGTCCCGTGACGAAATGAGGTGACGAAAAATAAAACCATGGAATCGTTATAGAAAGTTTACCCATGTTGTAGAGCTCGAAAAACTGAGCAAAAAAATGTATGGGATCGTTTCTCTACGATCAACCGTTGCAGAGATATCGTCGATCATAGATTTTAATGACGTCATATCCGCAGTCTCAAATAAAATTTTGACCCAAATGTTGCGTCACCCCATCACCCGTATCGCTGACCCTAAAAAACGTCAGTTATCCCCATTGGTTCTCGAGATATTTCACCAAAAACGTCGCGTTCGATTGGGGATGCAATGCAATGATTCCCCGTGATCATAAAAAACTGACGTCAAATGATGCCACGTGCTTTTGGAATGATCGTGAAAAAGTGTCTCTCGCTCTACGTGGTTTTACGCGCACATAAGAGGACGATGACCGTAAAAATTAAACAAATATATCACTCTCTAAAATAAAAGTGGTATGCACAAATGCGAATTAGTATAATAAGATGGTCGAATTTCGGGATTCGAATGGCGAGTCTTTAGGCCCTGTTCAGACGTTAAATATTTTTTCTGAGAACTTTTCAAACAAGAAGTTTGTCCCTTATCCCAAATTTTTCTTTACCAGCAGAAATCTCATTTTGATGAAAAAAAATTGGAGACAAAGGAAATCCTTAACTCCATTTTAAATCTTACAACATCTGAACGAAACCTTAAGGAATAAGAGAATCCATTGCATTGTAAATTCGAACGCCTTCAACTTTTTAGAGTGGCTTACTTTTTCAAAAGTTTTCGGAAGTGCGGAAGTGTGAGCGGTGAGCTTCTATGATGTCTTTGCACAAGTTCTTTAGCAAGTCCAACACCACTATCAAAGTGGCAGCGGCAGCAGGGAATCTTAATTCGACGGAAGAAGAAGAAGTGGTAAATGCGTTAGAAAATATTTCCAATCCTTCTCCTCAAGGACAAAATACCGCAGCAAAAAAGAGAAATGCAAAAGGGTAAGCAAAATTTTATTTTTCTCAGCGATTTTTTATAAGAATTAAAAACTTCTCAATAACTCTTAAGTCTAAATTACATAGTTCAATAAAGTAATGCCATCTTGACATTTTAAATGTTTTTTAATAATGAGGGCCTTTTCTACTTTCTTCTAGGCTTACCTACAAGAAGCATATTCCTGAATTCCGATGTACCGTAGCCAAATATGCAATCGCTAATGGCAACCGCCCAGCTGCTAAAAAGTACGAAGTGTCAGAATCTACCGTCAGAGGATTTGTGAAATCGTTTAAACAAACACAACAAGAAAATCCTAACACCGACTTGGAGGTCGTACCATTACGAAAACGAGGACGCTCAACCCTCCTTCCAGAAGAGCTCGATCATAAGGTAATGGCAATGATCAAAGAGATGAGAGAATCTGGAGCTGTGATCAACTACAGTATAATGATGGCTGTGGCAACTGGACTCATTATGGCCAATGACAGAACATTACTTAAAGAATACGGTGGAACAATTCAATTAGGAATCAAGTGGTGTGAATCTATTTCGCGACGGCTTAAATTCGTCAAAAGAAAAGCAACCACAGCTAAGCCTTTGATAGCACCTGGCCTTATCAAGGAGATTGGGCTTACATTTTACAAAGAAATCAACGAAATCGTTAATGCCCATCA
The DNA here is from genome assembly GCA_027922465.2 of Turritopsis dohrnii. Taxonomy (NCBI): domain Eukaryota; kingdom Metazoa; phylum Cnidaria; class Hydrozoa; order Anthoathecata; family Oceaniidae; genus Turritopsis; species Turritopsis dohrnii. Next base: position 656,491 of record BQMF02000118.1, on the reverse strand, counting down.
AATTCCAGCTGATATGATTATCAATATTGATCAGACTCCGCTTCCATTTGTGCTCATCAGCAAGTACACACTGGAAAAAAAGGGTAGCTCCCGCGTTTCTGTACCAGGGACTTCCGACTACCGCCAGATTACTGGAACATTCGCCATATCTCTGTCTGGCAATTTCTTGCCTATCCAGCTTATCTACCAGGGAAAAACTCAAAGAAGCCAGCCCAAATTTGAGTTTCCCAGCGAATTCCATGTCACTCAAACCCCGAATCATTGGGCTGACGAAAAAACCAGCATTGAGATGGTGAAGAAGATTTTAATTCCTTACATAAAAGAGAAGCGAAAAGAATTGAACGCTCCGCAGAAACCATGGCTGTTGATTTGCGACGTCTTCAAAGGACAATGGACCGAAGCGGTTAAGAGCGTTGTCAAAGAATCAAATGGTAAAATGGTTCCTGTGCCAAACAACTGGACTAACTACTTCCAGCCATTAGATCTTACCGTCAACAAGAGCAGCAAAGATTTCTTACGGAAAGAGGCTCAAAACTGGTACTCACAGGAGATCATGAAGCAGATGCAAGCAGGAAAACGTTCCGACCAAATAAAAGTCGATGTTCGAATTTCTGTGGTTAAACCACTACACGCTAAGTGGATAGTCAAATACTACGATTATGCAAGGAGTAAACCGGAAATTATCATCAACGGGTGGAAAGAGTCCGGAATTACTGAACATCTTCAAAAGAAGATAGATTTGGACCCTTTTTCTTCTAAAGTTATTTAACGAATGCCTTACTATTGTAACCATAGTATGTTGTAACTTATATCTGTTGATAAAAGGAAGAGCCGACTAAAAGTAAATACCAAAGTGTGTGGTTTATCCATGTCTTTGTGTTTTGGCCAAATAACCTGTTTTGAAAAATTTATGAATTTGAGGGTGCGCGAAAATTATTGGGTGCGCGAAACTGAGTTTTTAAGGGGTGCGCGAAAATTAAAGGCGCGAAAATTAAAGGCGCGAAAATTAAAGGGGCGCGAAAATTAAGGGAACTAAGGTATCTTTAAAACATATAATTCGGGCCCCATGCTTTTGCCGTCTATGTAAAGTCTTAAGTTTGGTCTTGTTGGTGCTAGCCCAAGCAATGCATGCATAATTAATGTAGGAGTTTACAAAAGAAAAGTATAATTGTTTCATGCATGTTTCATTTACGAATCCTCTAACTTTGTATAATAATCCTAAGTTTTTTGATACTTTGCTTTCAATACAAGTTATGTGATCATTCCACGTCAATTGTTCATCTCTAATAGAACGCCTAAAAAACGCATGACATTTTCTCTTTTGATTACATTGCCGTCGATTGTAAGCCGTGGAAGTTGTAAGGGGATGTCGTCTTGACTTGCTGATGGATGAAAGAAGCTATATTTTGTTTTTGAAGCATTTAAAGATAACCTATTGGAGTTAAACCATTGTTCAATACTTCTTAATTCGTTACTCATGATTCTAAATAGTTCTTTAATATCTTTATTAGAATAGAACAAATTCGTATCGTCAGCAAACATAATGGGTTGAATTTTTGCCGATGCCTTATGTAAGTCGTTAATGTAAATTAGAAACAATAATGGTCCTAGTATTGACCCCTGAGGTACTCCGCAATCAATCTTCAGTAAGTGCGAAATGCGTTTTCTCCATAGGTAATGTATTGTTTTCTGTTTGATAGATAACTTCTAAACCATTTTAAATAGTTTCCATTTATTCCAAAATAAGACAATTTGGAGAGGAGGATGTCATGATTGACGGTATCAAAAGCCTTTTTTAAGATCTATAAAAACCCCAAGTGTAAATTTTCTTTCATCAAAAGATTGTAAGATTTCTTTGGTAAGTTGTATGATTGCATGTTCTGTGGAGCAATGTTTTTGGAACCCAAATTGTTTGTTATATAACAAATTGTTTTCAGTAATGTGAGTGTATACCCTGTTATACATGATCCGTTCTAAGATTTTTGAGAAGATTGGTAAGATTGATATTGGCCGATAGTTGCTTAGTACTTCTTTTGCTCCTGTTTTAAATGATGGTTTCACTTTGGCAATTTTAAGTTGGTTTGGAAAGCACCCATGCTGTATGGAAGTTTTAAAGATGTGAAATAGTGGCATTTTTATTTCTTCGTATATTGATTTTACTATGTTTACACGAATCTCGTCAAAACCATAGGCTTTGTTCTTTTTCAGTGATTGGAAAGCCTCCCATAGTTCATCAAACGTTAATTCTTTATATGGCATCGAAGTATTGCACCAATCCAGATATTCAGTAAAATGTTTCTCACTTTGTGGAATTTTAGCTGCTAATTTACTTCCTACATTGGTATAGTAATTATTGAACTCATTTGCTATTACTTTTTGATCTAATATTTCCCGATTGTTTATGATTATTTTTTGGGAAAGTTTTCAGTTATTGTTTTGAGTTTTCCGGTTACTTCCTTCATAAGGTTCCAGGTTTTCTTGGAGTTATAAGCATGAGCTTGGAACTGCGATGAATAATAGTTCTGTTTTGCTTTGTTCTTTAATTTTTCAAAAACGTTTTTATATTCTTTATACTTTTTTTTCATTGGCATATGTTCTGCGTTTTAAGAACTTTCTATACAACTTTTGTTTTTGTTTAGAAGACTTCAGTAACCCCGCCGTAATCCATGGGCTAAGTAAATTTTTTCGCTTTATAGTTATCTTTGTCAGAGGAAAGTATTTATTATAAGTTTCGGAAAATTGCTTTAGAAAAGTATCATATGAAAGATTAGCGTCCCTTGTGCTTGTTACTATGGTCCAATCCTTTTCCTTAAGCGCATTTTTGAATTCTGCATTGTTCTTAGCATTAAAAGGTCTAATAAACTTTTCAATTTTATCAGGGTAATTTGTGTTGTCTATGTTTTGATCAACAATGAAAACAGGAAAATGATCGGTAAGATCTGTCTTGATTATTCCCGAAAGAGTATTTTGATAAATGAAAGAATTGATGTAGATGTGGTCTAGACATGATATTTTGTTTTTACCAATTCTTGTTCCTCGGTTAACTATTGACATCACACCCTTGCTTAACATGAAGTCAATGAACGTTTTTACAGTTCTATTAGTTGAGTAGTCAAGACTATTGATATTAAAGTCTCCCAAGAAAAACATCTTTTTACTTTCTTTTGCTGTTCGATTGAAAATTACTGACATGTGCTTTTTGAAAAGCATCATATTTCCATTTAGTGGCCTATAACAGGTTGTCACGATGGTGTTCTTTTTTTGTTTGTTTAGAATTTCTATACATAACGTTTCGGCATTTTCATTACACGTTGAAAGTTCTGTTCTTTGCTTAAAATTGAGTTCTTTTTTAATAAAAACGCAAAGCCCTCCTCCACGTTTATTATTTCCTTTTTTGATGCACTACGTCGTATTCGGGTAAAAGGAAGTTAGAATCTCTTATCAGTTCATCGGAAGACCACGTTTCTGACACACAGATCATGCTGAATTTATGCTGAATCTCATGTAACATTAACTTAAATTGCTCAAAGTTCTTACTCATGCTCCGAATATTGACATGCAGAATAGAAAAATAATTTTCTTTACACTTCTCTGTCAGGTCACGTTTGGCTTGATCAATAGACACATATTCAGCATCAAGTTTTAAAAAATCTTCACGAAAAAAGTTTTTATCTGGATCATGACAATCACTAATTAACACACTGTCTTGGTTGGAAAAAGGATTAAAACTGTCTCTCTGTTGTGACGTCATTTTAGTTGAGAGCCTTAAATGAGATAAAGTGTGATACCGTTAGAAAGATAATTTCACACTGATTCCATTATGGTCCGTTATGGTTCCATTATGTCAGTATGGTCATGGTATTAAAAATCAATTGTTCAGAAGATATGGAGCGATCAAAGTGTTTTTGATGACGTCATCAAAGTTTGCTTGAAAATTATTTTTTCAAAATAGGTAACGTTATGTATCATTTGAAAGATAATTCTTCCCTGTTTCCAAAAAAAGAATTACACTGTTATTTGAAAATTATCTCAACAAAAGATATTTATCTCAGGGTGTACTCAATTTGTCATTAAATTTTATTTCATCACAATTTTCTCCAATCCCATATCTCCTTCCGAACGAACGAACGATTTAAATGAATCGAAAAGAGATGCTGTTAGTCATGAACTTCAAATGTTTTGTTGTGGATTTGAATCTTGACAAGACAAAGTGAAGTCTCTTTTTGTTTATTTTCAATCGATTTTTATTCCTTATTTGATAACTAAAGTGAAATGATAAATGAGTGATTTTCATGTGGTAACTCCAGAGTTGTTCAGAGTTGAAACTAACTAGAAGATTGTTTCCTTGGTCAGCGAGTAATTGATGAAAGCCTTATCGATCCAGTCAGAAAACCAGGTATTTGACTTTAATATTTAAATAGCATTTAGTTTACCTTCAGTTAGTTTTTATCCTATAGGTTTGCAGTATTTCTAGATGTATAAGAGACTGATTTAATTTTAGGCTTCGATAGGCAAAAAAATTCATATCAAACGCTTTCAATTAACTTGAAGCTATTTGAAAAAATCAATTGCCAGCCAACCTTAAACGAGTTTGCAAGCAATTTGAAACCGAAAATGAACTTATATAAAAGGAAGCTGTGGGTGTGATCTTGCAACTCCTCATACAATAAACAAAAACTTGAGCGCAAACGGAGAAGGTTTTGTATCACACAAGATCAAGAAAGAGAGCAAGATGAGCATGAGATTAGATTCTCCCCAGCAAAGAGACCAGTTAGTGATCAGGAGTCGCAAAAAATAGTTTGTTTCTTTTGCGAAAAAGAAGGTAAGAATAACTCGATAGTTTTCACCAGTGCTTAACTTGACACTTGGTGATAAGATCAAGCGCATTGCTTTAGAATTGGAGGATCATAAAGTCTTGTCAAAGTTTGTTAAGGGAGATATGGCAGCCAAGCCAGCAAGTCGAAGTATCACTTTAAATGTCTAACAGAATTTTATAACTGTCACCGATCAATGAGCCAAAAGAAAATGATGAACAAGGCTTAATGAAAACTCTATCTTTTGTTGTTGGTTCAAACTGGTTGAGCTTGAGTCACTCTTTTTATCTTTTATCAAACGTTTGAGAGATGCCGATTTTAAAGCATTTATAAATTGTTTGAAATGCATCACACAATGGATGTTTGCAATGGATCACATCTATTATTCTCGGTGGTTGCCAGATTAGAGATCTCGAAGAAATTGATGTTTTAACTCGTGAAGCTTTTGAGAAGGGTTACTTTACAATCAAAAAAAGTAATCACGTTTTCTCCAACATCGCCATCGACCAGGCCCACGAACAAAATAACAAAATTGCCAAGATCCACGTTGGTGCTATTGGTATCTTGGATTGGTATCAAGATTCTTTACGAGGTGGGCTGTGAGTGCATCAATAATGTCTGAGCTCTATCAAGAGGATAAACCAAGATCGTCAACTGATAAATTGTCCCACCATGAAGACACCAAATCCTTTGAAATTAGATTCCGAAAAGATGTTGATTCCCTGAAATCCATTCAAAGAGCAAAAGAAGAACCTCGTTCATTTAGTATCAAGAATGGTTGTAAATACAGAAACATCAAAATCTGTTCATATCGCTCACAAAATTGAGAAGGGGCAGTTCACGCAGTTCTTGAATGATCGTATCTTTAGTCAAGAAAGATCGTTTTATGATAGAAGAAAAACAAATTTCAGATTTTCAAGCAGCCAACTTCTTCTGTACCAGAAAAATAAAAGCAGAAAATTCAAAGTCTGACCCTTGATAGGAAACTTTGTTCTCGTTTGTTCATCGCCTGTCAGTCATGAACAGGTAATCTTGAGAGCTTTTTGTTTTTTCCATGTTTGAATGACTTATCCTATATAGAATAGGTCTATTTTTACAGAATCAGTACTAACAAGACTTATTTTATTAAAAACAAAAAGCCGCTTGGCTTGAAGACTTGAGGACGTAACACAACGATAATATCTGATTTCAAAAATACAAACTTACGGTCAAATCTAACAAAATGAATTTTCTGACTGTCAAATTTGAAATCAGCACCATTCAAATATGATCTGCGCAAAATTTTGTGAAGTTTAAAGAACTTTCTAAATTTTGTCCAAATTTGGCCCAAATTGTCCAATTTTAGTCAAACCTGGCGAAATAATAGTGAATTTCGAAATCACCCCCGATCAATTGTGACCCGTGCAAAATTTCATGAAAATTGAAGAATTTTGGAAATTTGGTCCAAATTTGGCCTAAATTGCCCAATTTTAGTCAAACCTGGCAAAATCATTGTCAAATTCGAAATCAGCACCTCTCAATTGTGACCCGTGCAAAATTTCATGAAAATTGGCCCACTTGAAGTCCAAATTTGACCAAATTTGCGAACGCTGCACAAAAACGTTCATAACTTGGAGTAGTAGAGAAACCACGGGTATTTTAAAGACTTTTACTCCATCACGGGTGCCTAAGTCAACTAAAACTGTTGACGCCAACCTTCACAATTTTCAGAACCTTGATTTTTCTAATTAAGTAAAAGTTTTGAAAACTGAATGTGATCTGAATGTGGTCCTTCCGTATTGCTTTTGTTGACTCTGTTCCGTTCCGTTTTTTCGCTCACGTGATGCACGAACGTAAAACAATAAGCACAGGTGGAGATTGATCAGAGAAAAATTACACGAAGATCATTGCAAATATTTGGGGAGGGGGGTCAAACGATGACGTCAACTGAGGGGGAGGGGGCAACGCAAAGTTGACGCAGGTTGACAGAGGGGGGAGGGGAGTCAAAAATCTTGAAAAAATGGTTGACGTCATTTGTGAACAATCCCTAACGACATACAACACTGGAATTTCCAAACATCGAAATTTCTCCTTATTTTGATGACGCCATCAAAGACACTTTGATAGCTCATATCTTCTGCTGAACGATTGATTTTTTATACCATGACCATAATGTGTTTTGGAATAAGTGTGAAATTGACTTTCTAACGGTGTATCAAACTTTACAATTTGGTGACATTTTGTGACGTCAGCGTCAGCGTCAGCGATCACGTGACTTTTGGGCGTGTCTCTGCTGCGTGTCTCTGCTGCGTGTCTGTTAAAAAATCATTCAAAATATAATGATAGACGTTTGTACCAAGTTCCATGTTCCTTTCATAACTTTAAGTATTTTTCGTATATCCACCTCACTATGTAGAAAAGATGTAATCTATCATGTCGGACAGGAGATACAGGTTTACCAGCCACATTAGTGTCTAGGAACAACAATAAGAATGGTGGGTACAAGGCAATATAATCAAAGTAACCAAGTAAAGTTGTAGACCGCAACTAGACAATAATGAAGAAGCATACATTATAAATTCGAATTCTAATGTTCATTGGAACGGCTTCAGAGGGATTACTTTTCTCCTGACACGAGTACCTTTTTCCTAGGTGATAAGTACTGCGAGAGTACTTTTTTTCGGGGAGTACTTATTTACGGTTACACCGGTACCTCTGCTCAAAATTACGAGCAGTTTTTACAAAGCTGTTCAAATGTTTATTCAAATCCAATTCGAATGCCATGAATTTTATTTCTTCCCAAATTTCATTCATTCTAAATTATCGCCAGAATGTCGCAATAGAAAATTGTTGCGTTTTCATTTTGATTTCATAATACGATAATTTTCTATCGCCTCAAAAATTGGCGATAATTTAATATCGCCTTAATTTAAAGTCGCTTTTCGGCGACTAAACTTTCGGACAACGTTGCATTTGATATCTCTTTTAAGTCCGTAGTATAATGAGCTATATATTACGCAAGAAGAAATGCGTCTTTTCAGAACACCTTGGACATAAAGATATTATAGGATCACGTGCGTTCAAAACATGCTTTCCATGGAATTTTATTATGTGTACATGTGCGAATTTTTAAATTCGAATATTTTGATTGTACAGCGCTGGTACTGTAGCTACCAGTACACAATACTGACAAAAAACAACCCCAAAAAACACAAAGTAAGGCGTTTATAATCAGCGTTTGACAAGCAAACATCATGGAACAAGGCAATTTATCTAATACAATTTATTTGATCGATTTTGTAGGTGGTATATTTACCATGTTTGGAAGGTCGTCTAACAAACATCCACTTCAAACGGAAGAACGATAAAAAGAAACCTCGTGTATTTTTGTAGCATGTCTATCTATCTATACCAAGCAGTTAGCGGTTTCTAATAAGTTATTATGATACGATTTAAGGTAGTATTAAATCAAGATCTCGACCCCAGAAAACCGCCAACGGAAGAGATAGAAAGAAAAATCTCGCGCATGCTAAACCAATGTGTGATGAGGTTGTTACGCAAGAAAAGAAGAGAGACTGGGAAAAGTTGTGATATCATATCAGTCTATTTTATGTGTTTTGGGGGACTTACAAAGTAAATTTTATGATTATCAAATAAAATAGAAAAAGGAATAAAGTCACGTGAAGGTATTCTCTCTAAAATTTCTAGATACAGTCTACTCTCGATAAGTGGAACCCCGGATAAGTGGAACTTTCGTTTAGTGGAACCAATTTCTCCGGTCCCTTGGATTTGCATTAACAAACCTCTCTTATTTTATTCGGAAAAGTGGAACCCTCGATAAGTGGAACTTTCGATAAGTGGAACCATTTTTTTGGTCCCTTGAGCAATATTTATTCATATAAGTGGAACTTTTCCAAAAGAAAAGTCATTCACAGCACGTGTTCGAATCATTTTAATCAAAACATTCTTTTTTCGAATCAAATCATCATGTGGAATATATATATCTATAAAAAGTTTTCTTCCCAGCAGGCACCCAAAGTTTATTTAACGTTAGTCTAACGTTGGTTCTAGGTTTAACGTTACCAACGTAAAATCACGTTAATATAACGTTAGAAAGTTACATCAGGACAACGTTAAATTTCGTTAATTTACGTTATACTAACGTTAGTGTTACGTTATTTTTTACGTTGTGGTAACGTTAGTGGTTGGTTAGAATGGAAGTCTTTTTTTAACGTTAAATACGTAAGTCCTTGAGGATGATATGAATTTTGATTCGCACTTGATACACATTTTCGCCTTTTCAATTAAGAAGTGTATCTCTTCAAAACTCGCTTTTACCGTGCTAACCTAGTATTTCCTCTCTATTTTACGTATGGTAATATGTCTATAATATATCTATTATATACTTTGCGCTAGTCTAGTCGTAAAACGAGAAATCGATGACATCTGTTTTCTCGATAATTCCCGACAAAATTAACAGACTTTTCTACTACAGAACGAAGTGGTGAAATCGAGGCAAGTACAACGGTGTGTGTGCCATCCGCTCTCTTGTTTTTCTTTGTTCTAAGTTGGCGCCAGAAACCATCCACGAAGAGTTTGTTGTGGTTTCTTCTTGGTTCTGGTTGCTTTTGTGGTTTCTGTTCATGTCTATAACAGCATTTGGTATTTGATTCTTCAAATCTCCATAGTAATGTAGTGTAGAGATCTTAGGGAGCTTTGCTTAAAAGCCACTAAATTTTCAGTTTGATTATTTAATTTTGGTTTTGCTGGCAAGATCTGTACTACATGACTTATAGATGATAGCAAGAGTATTAGGGCCTGCTACACTTGATTATTTTGAATAGAAATCTTTTACTCAAGGTTTCTGCTTAATTTTGTTGTATCACCAGAGTGTTTTGCTTTGTTAACATATGAAAGCACAAAATGTCTGTTCTTTGGACATATCTCAGCTGGAAAATAGATATCTGTTCTAGCATGAATTTCCATTGATTTTCATTAATTGCAATTTGCCGTAACCACAAGCATTCGTTTAACACCTTCACTTATATTTGTTTCTTTTTCTTCTATTAGGCATGCGTAAATATTGACATAAAAAATATACTTTTCTTTTCAATTAAAGGTAAATATCAACTTCTATTGTTGTTCGCTGTTTTCGTCATTTTTCTTACTTTGTTGGGATGGACATCGGAATTTGTTTATAATGACTTTAAAAGTCATTACAATGTTATAAATTTTGATGTTGTTACTACAAGGTAGATTAACGAAATGTAACGTTGTCCTAATGTAACTTTCTAACGATATACTAACGTAAGTATCTAACGTTATATTAACGTAAGTATCTAACGTTGTACTAATTAAAAAAAGACTTCCATTCTAACCAACCACTAACGTTACCACAACGTAAAAAATAACGTAACATTTAACGTTAGTATAACGTTTGGTGCCTGCTGGGCTGCGATATATATAGGTTCACTTGAGACTTCTTTCAGCATTAAACTTTCAAATACAAACAACCTTCATGGCGGAGCGTTTTCTCCTATTTTCCCAAACAAATGCAGAATATCTTTTTATAAAAAGCCCTCAATCATCGAATGCTTTGTATTTCTGTACGCTTCTGTAATCTTACATATGGCAATGCTTTGGGGAGAGAGCCTAAACTCGTCTTGTAACTTTGATTATAATGTGAGGGCACTCTTAGAAAGAAACTTTTTGAGAGCGAGGTGCTTAACAGTAGTTTTGGGCTTTCTCTAAAAAAAACTGCCTTTGCCGAGATATCTAAAGTGGCACCTCTATCAGGTGTCCCGAATCAAGCAAAATTTTATATTTTTACGAAAGTGCATAAATTCCAACATTTTCGGCTGAAATTTTTCGTCGTTAGTTAATGCAATGATCAGTCAGAGGTTCTTTTTCGAAGCGAACCACAGTGTAAGTGAACCAGATCCATGACATGATGAAATCTCTGCACTTGATGTGAACAAAACCGTCCGCGCGCGACAAACAAAATCTTCTACAGTGGAACCTCTATTAATGGTCACCTCCATACATCGGTCACCTCCTGATAAGCGGCCAGAAAAGAAAGTCCCTGCCAAATTTATTATCAAACTCTTATAAAAAAACCTCCATACATCGGTCACCTCCAATCAACGGCCAAACGGCCACTTTCTATTGTCCCAATGTCTAATTTTACCTCTATTAACGGTCAAAAAAATGTTTGTGCAAGCAAATGAATGGAAAAATAAAAAAAATTGTTACTTTATTTACAATAATTATTTACAAAAATAAAGTCAAGTCAAGCAGTCTTGTCTATTGTAGATGATTTGAACAACTTTTGTGAATCATTAGGTGATGCTGACTGCTTTGAATCTTGTCACACTACGACTTGAATCACTTAGGCTAAATAATGTTGTGTTTATTTTGATCATGAATCATTCTTTATGCCCCTCCCATCCTGACCAGCCTTTTTGATAAACAAAGTATATTCATATAAAACCTCCATACATCGGTCACCTCTAATGCAACGGCCACTAAGCTGGATCCCCCAAAGTGGCCGCTATTTAGAGGTTCCACTGTAATTAAATAAATCCTTATTGAGTTTTCTTTGTTAAAATAAGATAACAACCCTTTTGATAAAAGCATAGCTTCGTGCGGTACTGAAACGTAGTTGGACATGCTTGCAAGAAGTGCCCCCAAAATTTTGTTGGAAATTTTGCAATACGGATACAACATCTCATTTATTTGACTGACGATGAAATTGAAAAATATTTAACGAAATAATAAAAGCCTGTTCTTCTCGTATCCTGATTCGCATTCAAATGAAGGGAAGTGCTTAAAGAAGAGCCTTGAACCTGAATTCCCAGGAAAAAGAAGGGACCTCATAATAATGGTGTTTTGGTAATGCTTTGCCCGCGCGCGCGCGTACACACCACACCACTTTTTACACAGCGACATCGCAAAATTACTGGGTACAAGTCTTTTTCGTGTTACATATCAAACAGCTGATGATGATGAACGTATGAGTTTTTGTGTCCAACTTTGAACGGTAAAAGCTCTGCGCGAATCATGCCTCTGTGGCTGTGACTATCACCATGTTCTGTGTCCGTTCTATGCTGATTGTTGCAGACTTTCCTCACATAATAATATAAATTTACAATTCTGTTAGGAATCATTACTGATTAGTATTTAGGGCTCAGAAAAAGTACGTTGCAGCAGTGGGCAATTTTAATCGAAAGTATGGAAAATCATCTTTGCTGATATATCTATGATTTAGAGAGGAAGTTTGGGAATCAGCAGTATTAAAACAGCTTATGATTTTAGAACAAATGCCATGAATAGTATATTATATTATTCGTAGTTATATAATATTTGCAAGTCATCTATGTTTTCCACATCAAAGATATCTTTCAGATTTCCAGCAGCAACTCCTGAAAAAGAATCACAGGACATCAATAATATTAACTGTTAACTGTGACATCTTTTTTCTATGTGTCTGTCCTCAGACTTCTTGCTAACAGTTGTGTTTTCACCAATGGGAATACCTCCATTGTTGCTCCATGATGTATGGAGATGAATAATCGGTTTGCTTGTCAATGAGAAATGTAACAGTTTAGGGTTCTAAGCTAAAAGTGGAGAAAAAGCGCTACAAACAGTATGTCGACTACTATACTTTCCTCATCAAAACGTTCACTTTATAAGAAAGCTAGTGTATGGAAAGATATAGGTAAGTTTGTGGGTATGTATAAATATATGTCGCTTTCTGGTTAACTATTATATATCAGCAGTCAAAAAGCAATTAATAAAACAAGGCGTCAGTGACGGAAAAAAAGTTTGTCACACTTTGCAGATTTAAAGTTATTGCTCCCCTTCCCATTTTTTCTTTTGTTGTTGTTTATTGTATGAAAGTTTTTTCTGCTTTCTTGCATTCTTATGCCTGTCCTCTCCTCTGTAGTATTCCAATGTAAAGGAGGTTAGGGGTCAGTCACAAATCGATTTTAGGTTTAGATAACGTCATATGACGTTAGTGGGTGGGTGGGTTAATTCAAGTGACGTTAAAAAATTCATAACAGAAGCATCGATTTTGAAAGTGCTATTTTTTTGCGAGAACACTCTCCGCTGCCGTGGTTCTTTTTCTTGCAAGATTTCCCGATTGTGGTAATTCGGGTTATTTTCCAGTTTTTTGGTCGGCTAGTTCCGAATCTATGTATATATGTTGTTGTTGGGAGATGGTAAATGTATGATATTTTTTTAACTAAACTAGCGTTTTTACAGAAATACTCAATTACATCGATTTTTTACCATTTCCGACATATATGACGTTATGAGTGGTGGGTGGGTGGGGTACTATTCGTAACGTCATATGACATTATTTGAACCTAAAATCGATTTATGACTGACCCCTTACGTTGTGTGAAAATGTATATTTCAGAAAAGTGCTGTGACGTGCAAAATTTTGTCCATTATGCTTAAGGTTATGATTAAATTAACTTACTTAAAAGTTTTTCTTATTTTGATGTCATTTTGCAGCTAAAAATGAAATAATTTTGATCTCAGCCAGATTTCCCTTTTTTGCCTCTGAAACTCTACAGCAGAGAGTATTCATGGTTACTTGCGCATAAAACAGGAATTGTGGGAAAGGTGCATTCCCCAGTAAAACAGAACTCTACATGGAGACCCTTGCTAAACATCAGTGAATTTTTCTGATTTTGGCATTCCTCCTCTCCCTGATTTAAAGTAATGAACCTTTCACTTCATCGAACAAATTTTTGTTAGGATTAAAATATATTCTATATACAGAAAATTTTAACCAACCTAACCCCTAAAAAATTTGTAAAGTGTGACAAATTTTTTTTGTTACTGAGCCATAATTTTTCTGGTCAGTTGGGACATGTCACGTCAAGTCTGACCAGGAGAATGAGTATACTTTTTGTATATTTCCATCTCTTCATCTTTTCAAAAATTTTGAAAGTGTCGAGGAACAACTCAGAAAACTTGTAATTGTGTGAGTAAATGAATACATGATATTTGAATTATACAAACGTAATGGAGAAATAATTGAGATTGAGAAATCAAGGTTCACGAAGAGTTTAAACCCCCTTCATCATTTTGTTTTCAATTATTTTACTGACATCTTTGTATCAAATGTTTAGGTAAAAAGTTCCTAAATCATGCCAAGAAGCAGATCTAGGTCTCCTTCAAGAAGTAGAAGTTCGTCACCTAAACGTAAAAAAAATAAGGTTAACTATTTGTTATTTTTAAAATTAATTTTGGCGTTTTGATGGTAGGTAACTGTTTGAATTTGGTTTTAGGAAAGAGAAAGAGATAAAGAAAGACGTGATAGAAGAGGAAGTCATCGTCACAGAAGTCGATCCCCTGGTTCACGTAAAAAATGGAGGTACTCCAAAAGCCGATCACGTACAAGGTCACCAAGTGTTGATAGATTTGGCAGATCAAAAAGAAGAGAAAAGTATGGTGAAGAAGAGGATGACAACAGAGCTGAACCTGGTGTGAAAACGGAAGAAATGGAAAGACAAAGGAAAATGTGAGCTTTGTTTAATGATATAATCACAGATTGAATTGTGCTTTAGTGAAAATGGAATGTGTCGTGTTATCTTTCCAGAAAGGAACCTTTGGCTTTCCTATGAATGAAGTATTCAATGAATTTTAGATATATGAAGATATAATTATATTGATTTTTCAGTCGAGCAACTGAAATGCAAGCAAAGTTTATAGAAGAAGAAACGCAACGAAGAATTGAAGATGTTGTAATGAAACGTGTTGAAGAAGAGTTAGCTAAAAGAAAAATTGATGTTGATGAAGAAGTTATGAGAAAGGTTGAAGAGGCAAAAAAGCATGTTGAGCACCATCTTCAGGGTGAATATGAAAGACGAACAAAAGTAATAGCTGAAGAATTCAAAGGAAAGGAGGTATGGTTGTTTTGTTTTTTTAAATAAATATCACTTCCTATAGTCTGTTCACCACATTCATGGCCAAATCGTTAGTTTCAGTCTTTCTCATTAGCACATAAATTAAAAAATATAAAACATAAGTACAGAGGGACAGCGTAAAGCAACATGCACACTAATTTAAAATGTATTACTAACATTTCAACGAAAGCCTATTGTTCTTATATTTTCATCAAAACAACTTATACACACAATCTTTTAGTATTCATAAATTATCTACGATGTGTGTATCTAACCTCCTGAAAACTCTAAAAGTTCAGGCATAAGGGTTAGCTTTATTTAAGATGGCAATCATTAAAATTTGAAAGGTCACCGAAGCATTCAGCCGCAGGGGCTAATACAGGTCAAATTTCATAGCGGTAACCGCTATTGGGCGCCAAGATTGAGGCGCCCAAATTCAAAAAAAAAAGGAAAAAATTTTTTTTTGAAAAAAATCAGACTTACGATTTAGCGTAAAGCAGAGAAGAAGCGCTGGGAAAGAAGGGCACTCTGTGAGGTTTCCGTACCTGGTTACCAAGGCTAGGTGATTACTTTACGAACTGAAACTTTCGAAATGATTATATAGTCCTGTAAAATATACACAAAATAAGGAAATCAAAAATGGCGGAAGGTAAACACGCCGATTCGCGTGATTGAATTTCGAAGAACATTTGAAGATTCTACAGGAAAGACTGTTACGACACGAATAACAAGAAATGAGAAAGTTTTATTGGACTAAGAATATGTATAGTATGTTAAAATAGAACGCATTTTAGACCATTCTAGGCCCTCAAATCGAAAATTTTTCGGGGCTTCGCCCCTGGACCCCACAGCGGGGGCTTACAGCGGCCCCCCCCCCCCCTGACCCCCAGCTGCATTTGTTCGCCTGACTCGCTTTGCTTGTCAGGCTCAATGTGCAGCTACCGCCGCCCAAATTCAAATCCTGTATTAGCCCCTGAGCCGTGAATGTAGTGAACAAACTATAAACATTGTGTTTGTTCAATTACATTTGTTCAGTTTTCAGTTCAATTTTTGTAGTGAACTAATACTAAAGCCTTGTGGTTTAAACTTAGCGATTACAATTATTAAGATTCAGTGTAATATCGTTGATTCGTCTAATGTGAACATTTTTGAAAAAATTGATATTTTATCAATTCTATTGTCTTAAGATCGTGAGTGCATATGCTTCGAATTTATACAAAAAAGTTAAAACTTAACAATGGAAAAAACCACCATGTTTCTACCATTTAAAGGGGGAAAAGCATTGTTTGTTTGATAGAAAAATTAGTATTACTTGAGAGTGTTTGCAATTGGGGATTTAATCGCCATAATCGTCAGGTCTGAACTAGGCTGAAAGCTTAGTTCCCACTGCAGCGATGATCACTATCACACATGTTGAGCATCAGTGATTAGGTGAAAATTTATGGTTTATTGAACCCAAAAAATGTCCAAGGATGAATATGAACAGAATTCTTTCCCACACATAGCTTAGGTTTTCTGTTGTTTTCTTTTGCTAAATATAATACAGCAAAAGCAATGAAAAATAGATGTGAGAAGTAAATGTTTTAGATATGCTATGTTTTCTTTACCTGATTGATCATTTGAATCATTAACATTTCAATTTTGCAGGAACAACTGAAGGCTGAAATTGAAAAAATGAAAAAAGAAGTTGAAGCAGCATGGGAGAAAGTTCGTGAAACGGAAGGGAAATTGGTAAAATGTTTGCATTTGTTATAATCAATTATATGAAATACTTTTTAGAAAAAATATCACCAAGAGGATGTTATATATTTCAGGCTGAAGAAAGACTAACGATGCTTGAAAAGCAAAGATCTCTTGAAGAAGAAAAACGAAAATTAGAAAATGAATACCACCGTAATGAAAAAAAAGCACAGGAAATGATATTGAATAAAAAAAATTCCCGACCCAGGTTATCATTTGGATTGAAACCTGTTACCCCAAAATGATTCACCATTAGTTTGATATGTTCGTCGAAGCACCAAGGGGAGGCACTGTTGATGCATCACTATGACATCACTATATACCAGTCTACTACGCGATGAGAATCTTCAATGTTGAGATATTTTAGGAAACGCTTTACAAAGATTTCTATGTGTTTATGTAACTTGAACGAATCAACGCAGAGAGGTTGTTAAAAACGTTTGTGAATAAGAGCTTAGATTTGATTTGTAATTGGGAAATTATGTTAATTTCTACGATTTGTGGTCTGTAACAGTAGGCTAACCAAATGTACGATTTATCATTTGTGGTCTGTAACAGTAGGCTAACCAAATGTATGATATTCTTATACAAATTATTTGCTTTCTCTTTGTCCCACATTTTTTCTGCCAGTTTGCTTAGAAGATCCAGAGCATTCGTTCCATGATCAACCATCATGATTCTCTGGTAGCACTTCCGTTTAACCAATAAATACTGATACTGATACATACTCTGATGCAGGGTTCACAGCGTCTGGAAAATCAGGAAAAAAACTGTTTGACAGGAAGTTTCTGGAAAGTCGGGGAATGTCAGGGAAAAAAAGTTTTTTTACATTTTAGGTCGGGGAAAAATTTCATAACATTGTTAATAACAGTGTCTATTACTGACTTTGTTCAGTGATAATTTCGTTTACCCAATCATCTATCAATATATTTTTTTTCGTTTCGGACATAGTATTGTAATATCTTCAATCTTAATTTGAAATGTTTTATCCCTTCTCTACCCTGTAAATTGATAATTCTGAATGTGTAATCTTGACTCTATGGCATTTTAAGTAGGCAATAATAAAGTCAGGGAAAACAGGGTCTTTTTAGAGAAAGGTCCGAGGGAAAATCATACCTGTTTTACTCCTGGGAAAAGATTTTGGTAAAAGTGCTACGAACCCTGTGATCTGGAATGGGACCTTTCTTTCTGTTTCTTCTCGTCCTCCAATGTAGTGGACGAAATGGATATGGTTCCATAAGTTTGACCTGTTAGTTAGGTTTGTGTAACCTTTACTGTAAAGAATGCCCTTCTGTAACGCTTGCACCCTTACTTTGTCGGCTTTGACTGCTGAAGCTTGGAGATTGTTTGCTTCTTCTGAAACATTGAGAGAGGTTGTGATTCTTTATCTTGACGTCATTGCAGCATTCACCGAGTAAAGTTTGAAGATATCGTTGATTGTGGCAGCAATTGACGTAGCCTTCGAGATGACAATTTAATGGGTGCTGCAGTGAAAAGTTCGTTTTGTATGTGCTGTACTGTGGAATATGCTGCAATTCAAAATTGCAGCGATCAACAAGTTATTTTTCAAGGCATATTATTTTTCTTATTTCAACAGCAAAGAAGAGAGTCAGAAGAGCCTTCAAGACGTTGATTTCAGTTGATTCATCGACTTGTGCAGCTGGTTCAACATTTTTTACTTGTGTACTGACTTTTCTGACTTGATTTCGTAAGAACACTTCCTTTTGATTGTGCATATTTTCCGATGAATGCATTTTGGGCAATGATGTTTTTAGTTTGGAACTCACATATCTTGGAAGATTTTGAAAATTCTCTTTCTGCAATCTCCGTCACATCGATAATTAAAAGCCCTCCCCTTTCGGTTTGGAAGCAATAATAAGCGTCTTTCAGCATTGCTAAACCGTTGCCAACCTCGATCCCGATTTAGAAGAAGCCCTGGGATCGAGGTTGAACCGTTGCATAACATAGGCATAAGCAGGTTTCGGATGAAATCCTCAACTGGTTGCAGAAGATTTGAGATGTCTTTGAACGTTCTGACCTAAATTTTTGCTGGTATCACCAGCAGTGAACGCTATATATGCTGCTTGTGGATATGTTCTGGTGATATTAGCCAGAAGAGTTTGTTACTTAACCCATTTGAGTATTTTTCTTTGTATTTTGAAGAATCGATTGATGCTCTAAGATGTTTCAACATCGATTGTGATATTCAGCTCATATTTCTTAAAAGTGCATTTAGCTGTTTCAAGGTGTTTTTCTTTAGCAAAAAAACATGACTTGGCATCATTTGGAGGGTTCTTTTTGGACCTAAGTATTCAGATGTTTCCACGAAATATTGATCTGTGATATTTTCTCTGCCACCGGCTAGATCATCGGCAAATGCTTCGTGTTTTGGTTTCGTCGGTTTCAGTTGACGATTTTGAAGAGGTTATTAGAAGCGTTAAGTCCCATCAGTAGATGACCCTAGAAATAGGATCAACTTGTGACGCACCCTCTTTTGACAGCAAATCAACTCACCCAATGGTGAACAGGAAGATTGTTTGTTGGTAGCGGTTCAACGTAAACAATGTAAGACAAAAGATAAAAGTGTTATGAATCATCACTTGTCTGTTCATGCTATTGAATGCGTTTGAGGTTTCGACCAGAAGAATCGCCTTGTGTCAGCATTATCGTAGATTTCCCTCATTGCGTGAACAGCCGATTCGCAACCACTTGGCGCCGTAAATATAGTGGTTATTCACTATGCGCGAGTGAATTTACCATAGCGCCGGGTCGACCCATGCCATAGGAGGGGGAAATTGGGTAAATGATACATCGGGTGGAGGTCATCCAGGAGAGCACAGACCCTTGATTGGGTTCGTGTCACTCATGTGAGTGTCCAATACTTCGAAGCCTCCAACCTAAGCATGCAACGAAATTACTAAATAGATAGATAAATTGGTTGACCACCTCAAAGTTAGTTGCAGACTGCCTACTGCCTCTATTATGACATTCTATAGGTGGATCACGATTCTTTCTGCACATGAATCCGTACAAATTATCTTGGCCATGGTTGGTTATGGTGTTTGCAAAATCCGTACTATACAAGAACCATATGCCTTTGATAGTAGCACTCTCCTTTAGATAGTCCAGCTGCGTTGTCAAGATGCAATCGATGTATCGATCAAAATATATTCCCAGCAAACGCAAAGCTAGCGACAGTTATTCCCTTAGACAAAGGTACAAGAAATAAAAACGAGATGTCAAATTTTCGCCCCATAAGCGTTCTAAGTGAATATTTACAGATGCAAATAGAGCCTTTCATGTCAAAATTTGTTGCTGCCTATAGAAAATGCTATAGTACTCAACATGTACTTATCCGGCTTATTGAAGAATGGAAGGAAAAATTAGACAATAATAACTTCGTTGGAGGAATTCTGATGGATCTTTCAAAAGCCTTCGATTGTGTCCCTCATGACCTGCTTATTGCAAAGCTGGCAGCATACGGAGTCGACAAGAATATTTGCTTTCACCTATTGTCATATTTAACAAGCAGAAGGCAATGTGTAAAAGTCAACAATACGAAAAGTGGTTTTATGAAAATTAAAACAGGTGTCCCCCAGGGTTCCATATTGGGACCGATTTTGTTTATTAACATATTTATCAACGACTTAAAAACGATTTAACTGATAAAACTTTAAACCTAGGAGGAAAACAAATAAAAACAGTTTCCTCAGTTAAACTGCTAGGTGTACAAATAGATGATAAGTTAAATTTTAACTGTCACATTAAAAATATCTGCAGATCAGCATCAAATCAGCTGAATGCTCTCATGAGGTTTAACGCGTTTCTTAACCCCCCTAATTTTACGTCCTTGACAAACAAAATGCATTATTTCGCCTGAATGATGAGCTTCTCTTTTTTGCAGTCCTTCCATGCCAGTGAAGATGATTGTGGTCGAATTTCTTTTCTGAAAACTTATTCTAAATTTCGATAACCCCAACAGATCTGCTCAAAGGAGGCATTGTTGAAATAATTCACAATTTTAAAAAAACGTACTATATGAAAACCGGTCCTAAAGAAGCACTTCGAGCACTAAAGCTTCGTTTCTACTTAGTCATTTTACGTGCACTTGTAATGTTCAGAGAAAGATGGTGCCCGTGGTTGTGAATCCTGTTCCAATACAACAAGAAACTTTGCAGCATGCTGTTCCTACCCAGAAAGGGATAAACTTATCAATTCTTATCGATTTTTTGCTTCAAAAGACCTACCATGATCTCACAGTGTTGTCGGAGCTGTAAGTATTTTCATATAGTAACCATTTATGGAATTTATAAATTTCTGTTTGTAAATGCATCATTACATGATGACTGTTTTGAAATCTCGCAATGTTTAGACGTAAGAAATGTATCTGTCATTAATAAAGTATTTTATTACTGTATTGGGGCCAATTTGTTCTAAATGCATTTCTGCCAGCATAAAGTTGCAATTACATCACTAATAATCTTTTGCCATTAGCATTATATTAAAGGTTACGTCTGATACAAAAACAAACCATATTTTCTAACTCCAGTTATGCATAAGAAAGTACAATTTCTATCTCATTTTATACACTAAAATGTTTTTTAAATTTTCACTTTGAAGCTTCGTCTTCCTTCCCGCTCTCAAAAATGTAAACAAGATCGTAATGGCTACCGTTACGTCACGAAATGTAAGACCAGATCGGCGAATGTGAGTTTGCGCTTGAAAAATGACATGTTTACGAAAGAAAGAACACCCTGATTAAGTTGTGATGAATTTTTATTTTAGAAAACAATATCATTGAATCTTTAAAAAGATTAAGTAGAAGTGCACGTGTAACAGAGAAAACTTCACTACATTATTTCAAAATGCAGAGCTCGTCGCAAAAAAATATTGCCTTTGGTATCAAGGTTGAACGTATTAAGGCGATCTTTCAGCCTTCTTTAGATTTCGGATTGCCTCTCAGTTCGGGGAAAAACGTATCGCTGGCATTGCTATTGTTGTTAAAATAAACCATCCATCGTATGGTAGCTATTTGATACTTGCCTCCGACATATTGGGATTGTGAACAAGGGACTGTCAGTTCTACACTAGATACCATTTTTTCATGCTAAAAATGTCTGTTGCAGCAAGTACCGAATTTTGAGGAAGTGAAATACTTCAAGATGCATTCATGTTCACTATCTTTATCATATCACGGGAACATATAAAACATGTTTCCTGTGGACCATTTCCACAGTGATGGATAGAGGACAGGAACCTCTCTTTTAAATCTTCCTTGTTTCCATTGCAAGTTCAAATGGATGATTCACAAGCAGGAATTCACTTCCCGAGATCGTGAAAATCTTCAAAAAAATACCATAGCCAGACCATTATTGATGTTTAAAAGAACTTTTGAACGGAAATAAAGACTTAAATATTGTGTACACTATTTATTAAAGATTACTTGAAGTAAATAAACAGGAGTTGAACATTATTTTTAATAAAGGTCTTGAAAGTATTTGTTTCGCTATGTTTTTCCTCTTTTGTCGGTCTTCATCTTACACTTTGTGACGTAATGAGGTATCTTCAAGAGTAATCCTGGTGCTTTCGCTATTTTCATCATACTCAATAAATGGCTGCCGAAGAAAGCGCTTTTAGCTATGATTATGAAAATAAATATTCAAATATGTAACCTCTGTGATCAAATCTTTCAATATCAATGTGATTTTGTGATTTAGTGAGTTATTTAGCATCAATATACGCAGGGCTTTAGCCAGCCCTGTCATACCGCATATAACGCGGTATTCCCAATTGTCAGAAAATTCCCAAATTTGTATACATTATGTTTTCCCATTTTCCCATTTGATATAATTCGAATATTTTTGTGTTACTATAGAAAAAAGTATTTAATTTGTTAATAAATACTTTACAGGCCAAATTTACCAAACCTCTGTAACGTGATATCGAGCACGTAAACAACTTCACAAAAGAAAATATATCCGAACTGAATGAATGAAACAATCAATTAAACTGAAAAAACAATGCTGAAAGTCAGCTGGCTGAG
The DNA here is from genome assembly GCA_027922465.2 of Turritopsis dohrnii. Lineage (NCBI taxonomy): Eukaryota > Metazoa > Cnidaria > Hydrozoa > Anthoathecata > Oceaniidae > Turritopsis > Turritopsis dohrnii. Next base: position 633,995 of record BQMF02000118.1, on the reverse strand, counting down.
ATTAATTTTCTATTTTGATTCTTTTTCTTCCAATTCAACTTCTTCTTTTGTTTGCGTCATTTCATTCCAAATGAGTTCCATCAACGATGTTTAGTTATTATTTTGAGCAGACAAAAAGCGAGTACTCTGTGTAGGAGAGTTTTATGTAAAATTTCTCAAACAATAGAATGCTAAATACTATCCTTCCGGTTTCTCGATTACAAAAACTTTTCCTGTTCGAAAGAAATAATTCTCTAGTTAGTATAGCACAACAGCAAAACGTTTAAGATGTCACATAACGGAAAATATTACGTCAAGAAAAAAAACAAAGTTAAATCACGACCTATAACCAGCTTCTTACCGTCAACTTCAACATCATTATCATCAACACCATCGTCAACGTCATCAGATTCTGTTTTTCAATCATTAATCATCAAAGACGCTGTTCCAATACTCTCATCGTCGACAGGGACAATTACTACAGAATCGTCACCCATGTCATCACCTATCAGTCAATCAATTTCCTCACAATCAACAAAATCAACTGAAAGACCGTTAAATTCAGGATCCCCATCGCAAGTTGAGACACCTATACCTTTTGAAAATCAACCGAATGTCAAATCTGTGCCCACGTCATCAATCTGTGATTTTTCAGTAGTAGCAAGAAGGAATACTGGAAATGCAGCTTCTACCGTTTCAATTCTTGGAAAACGTCCATGTCGTCCACACGTCGCCGTTACTAATAAGGTTAGTGAAAAAGAAAAGAGAGATTTACGCTTAAAATCATTCGGAAAATACGAAAAAGATTTCCCTGATTTTTATTATTCATATGCGGACCAAGGATGGTTTTGTAAGGTATGTGCTTCTTTTGCTTCGGGTTCTGGAAAGAGACCTTTTATCGAAATACCTGGGAAATTTGCAGACCATCCTACTGAGCGAGCTAACGACCATCTCTCCACTCAGAGACACAAAACTGCTGTTCAAAACAAACAAGCTTTCAAAGAGCTATCAAAAAGGGACAGCGATGTTTGGAAATTAATGAGAGATGCAAGCCTTGCTAATGATACCTTGAAACTTTCTAAAGCAAGATTTGTTATAAAATCTTTCTTTAACATTACGCATACTTTAATCATAAGAAACTGGGCCCATACATATAATTTCAAAGAGCTTGTGGAATTGATTGCAAAATGCGGAAGTAAAGAATTGAAAACACACCTGTTGACAGCTGCGGGAAATGCTAATTATATGTCTCCTGAATATATTTCAAAATACATCAATATTATGAATGACTACATTAAAATCCCACTTTTAAAATCTTTGGCTGAACAAGAATTTACATTTTTTACAGATGAAACATCAGATGTTACTTCAATAGAACAGTTGGCTGTTTATGCCACATTTGAAAATCAAGGAATTATTAAAGAGCATTTTATTGGCCTTATTCCCATAAGTAAGTTAGTTGGGTCTACTTTAAGTGCTGAAAATATCTTCCGAGTTTTACAAACATTTTTTGAAAACATTAACGTTCCTTTACGATTGGCTCGCTTTGCGTGTATGGACAACACAAATGTCAACTCCGGCATTAAAGGAGGTTTACGAGCTTATCTTGAGAATTCTTTTCCGATGCTACGATGGATTGGTTGCACTAATCACAAATTAGCACTTTGCTTCAAGCATGTTTTGCCTAATTACCAGAATGTTTCCAACGCCGATATCTTCTTGCTCAACTTATGGAAATATTTCAAATATCGAACACTTGCTATGCATTTGCTCCAAGAATGTTCCGAAATTTATGGAAATATTTCATCTGTTGTACCTGTATGTCCCAGCACCACCCGTTGGACTGCACATGATAGAGCTTGCATGGTTGTGTTTAAAAATTATCAAGCAATCTTACAAGCCTTATCTACTTGCTACAATGAAAGAAAAGAGGCAGAAGCTTTAGGTTTGTTTATCCAAGCAGTATCCCCTTGTACTATCTCCACAATACTTATGCTTTTGGAAGTTTTTTCCGCAATAACACCACTTACATTGTGTTTGCAAAAGTCACAACATAAAATTTGCTTGGCGGACATTCCTCATCAATTGGAAACAACCTTTTTACAATTAAATGATGTCAAAACAATGAAGGAAAAAAGGAAGTTCTTAACTGAACAAAACTTCCGCAAACTGGTCCAAGTTGCAGAAGATCAAACATCGTCCTTGCCAACTGCTAGCCATTTACGTGCGGAGACGTTCGACTTCACAAACTTTTCAGAAGAATTGTTTCCAAAGTTTATTGGCGATTTTCAATCAGAATTAAATGAAGCTTTCGCACAAATTCAATTCTGGAAATGTTTTTCTGTATTTGATCCTCAAAACTTACCCCATAACTTGTCAGAAATACAAAGTTACGGGGTAAAGGAAATGAAAATGCTTATTGATCATTATGGCAGCGTTCAAAAGAGCAGTAAATTTGGGCAGGTGCATTATCAAGGTCCTGATATTTCGGCCGATGAAACCATGGCAGAATTCGCTGGATTTAAATATCTCATTTATACCAAGCGCAAAGAACAAGAACAAGAATTTCCAGATCAAACATTCAATTCCCACAGGCTATGGCTCCTATTGTCAAAGAATGGTGTTCACAAGGAGATATATCCCAACTGTTTTAAATTATTTAAGTTGCTGATGATTTTTCCTTTAAGTGCCGCTTGTGTGGAAAGATTGTTTTCAAAGATGAAAATAGTGAAAAATCGACTTCGCAACAGTCTTTCGAACGCAACACTCGAGAGTTTGCTGTTTATTGCAACAGAAAGTCCGAAGGCTGGGTTCGAAGATGACGTTCTTGAGCAATTTGTGGATGAGCTGAAAAAAAGAAACCCAAACATGCGTTTGAAGATCTAGTATATTTAGGATTGATTTTGATTGAGGAGATGTTCTTGAAAGTTTTTATAATATATAGCCTATTTTCTAAACTTTTTTCCCTTACTTAGTTTATTAAATAATCTCTTTAATTTTTGTCAATTATGTTTACTTACTACTACTTTTTGCACAGACAAGGCTCGTTGTTTTCGAGTGTTCATAGAATTTGGCATAAATGGATTATGAGATTTTATACAATGTGAACATTTATTTTTCTGAGTATATATACTATGGTGTGGTTCTTTAAACTGTTGTGGTTTTAAAAAAAGTGTTGTGTGAGTGACCATAACAAGATGGTTATCACACGGCAGCATAACGAAGAATGCATGAATTAATTTTATCATAACTCGCGAATTTGGTGTTGTACAGAGAACATTGTGTTGTTGTTTATATGCTCAAAAATCACAGAGAAATTGATTTTAAAGACGTTTTAGAGAGTCTAGATCCCAAAATTTTCTTTGTCACCCAACCATGGTGGGTGACATTTAGATTTAATTTAACAGTAAAAATTCCCAATTCGGGTAATACGCGGTATTTTATTTAGTTCTGGCTAAAGCCCTGATACGAGTAGTTTGTTTTTTATCAGACGTAACCTTTAAGCAACAATGAAGCTTGTAATGTGAACTCAAAATGAGTAAAATGAGAACCTGTGGATATAATTTTGTGGTTTAAGAGCAGTGTCATTCAAAAATTGGTTCAGGCCACCAAAAATTTTGAAAACCAGTGTTGTGAAGTAGCCTGACTTGGACAGATGAAAAAATGAGTATATAATAAATTGTAAATACGATTTAAGAAACTCCATTGCAAGAGATTTGAGTTTTATAATGTTTTATATATATTTGTTTGTCTTCGCAATTTTTAAGCATGTCCAAATGACAAATGACATTATTAAAATATTGACCTACCGGGCCATTCAAATTTCTTTTGGGCCATAAAAATTCTAAAACCAATGATATCAATGGCCCAGCACTGACACCCAGATAAAATCTTAAAATTAGACACTAAAAAGCAAATGTAAACATGAGATTCATCTATTTTTTGTTAAAGAATATTTAGCCAAGAATAACTTTCTCCATTAATTCCCTTAATTCCCTTAAGTCTCTATGATTGTTTTTTTTAGACTACCAAGAAAATCAGATATCGACAGGTTTGACTTGATACTTTTATATGATTAATTCCATTGAAATTATACCTTTACTCCAGGAAATTAGCGTCAAATGATTTTAACATGAAAGAGATTAACGCTGAGGAAATTAACACGGTTGAAGAACTTTTACTTTACATTACAACAAGTGGCCTTCAAATTGTTATGTATGAAATTAACGCGAATCTGAGAAGCAGATGTAAATCTAGTTACAGGGAAAACACAAAAGTATTAGTTTATAACACGACAATAATAGTATTTTTATCCAACACCAAGAAATCAATTGAATAATCAATTGAGTCCAGATTTTCGACTCTCCCTTATTTTCTTTACAGCTTCAGTTATACCTGCCGCTCAAAATCCTTTCAATATGACTTGTTTGCCTTTATCAAGTTTAAAATGCTTGTATACTTTGGAAACTGTTTTAGCATGTATTTGTTTTATTTGTTTTTAAATCAGATGCAAGGGTTCTTCTTCATTACTCCAGTGTGGTTTATTAAACCCTAATAAGAAGCCCTCAGGAAGTTCGCCAGTTGGCAATGAACAGCTTGTTTCGCCTATATATATCATTTGGAAAGGCAACATATCCCCACTTAAAGTTTCGGACAATGTTAGCGTAATAGCACGCTTATCAATAGCTCATTGTCTTTTCAATAAAGTGTCTTTTATGTTTGTATATACTTCTATATACTATATTTGAAAATATCGGAAAAGAATATACATAAAATTAACATCTTATGATATTTGCTCATATTTGCTTAAATTTGCAGCAAATTATGCTATATAAAAACCGTGTTAGTTAGATGGCACATTAATTTCCTGGAATAAGGTAAATGGTCATACAATTTTAACTCTGCTTTGTTATGTGTTCATAGATTTGGATTAACTTTTCAGTTTTTTTCAAGAAATAGAAGAAAAAGCCCTACATTGTTTTACGTAATAGTTCTAATAAATTTTATCATTGTTAGGAAAATTGAAATTATCAGATTTGCCACAAAGGCTCGTCAGCAATTTATACGAGTGTTGGCTCTTGTAAAATGGGCATCCAGTGCTGATCGTGTTGATAAATGCCAGGTTGAGTATGATTGTCGTCAACAAAAATGAATTCTGATTTGTAAATTTCAAGGCGATGACCACAATTTTTGATTAGTTTTGTAAAGTATTTTATCTGGTGATGAGTGAATCCTATTGTTGAAACGGGAAATATAAATATACAGGCCTCGAAATTTCGATCTTTCACGTAACCTACACTTCGTTTCCGTTATATATTAGTAACGGAAACGATCGTTACCGATGTAATTCTGTAACGAATGGGTACCGCAATTTTCGTTCTGGGAAACGATCGTTTCCGTATATTGTTACCGTAAAGTAACCTTTAAGAGTTTATATACAGGTGCTCCATTGTCAAAGAGAAATGAAAACTTTTTGTTTAATCACAAGGTTAGTCTAACAGATTGTGATCATTAAATATTATTTTCGTCTGGGATAAATGAGCAAAATGTCGTTATTGCCTCGTTCTTTAAAACGTCAATAACAGAGTTTTAGCCATCAAGATAACACTGTAAAAGAATTAATACGTTTCGCATGGCTCGATTATCTGTTGTTGTTTTCATTAAATAAGTCGTTTCACTTTTTATACTTTATTATTTTATAATTTTTCTTTTAAATTTTTGTTCATTCATCTGTCGTAAAAAATAAATTTACGTACTATTCTGTTTAATCATCATAAAAACGTCTTTCAATTACAATTAATACAGAAGGTTTCTACAAAGTAACACACAACGTATGCAAGAAAAAATTCTGTGGACACTTTAAACAATAGTGTCTACAGTCAAATAATAAGATATTTTTAGATAGCAGATGCGATTTGAATTCTCATGCACATAGCGAAGGCAGTGTTTTACAAAAACAAGATTTCTTTGAGTCGTGAGAATCAAAACCATGCGGAAGTGCATTTCCAGCGCTCGTTCACACTTTCATCCACCTTTTTAAATATCACTTTAAAATAGAAGAGAACTAAGAAGTATTCAAAAAATAATAGAAAATGTAACCGGAACAAGAATTAGTAAATAACACGCCTGAAAGTCTATTCATTAAAAATCAATTCGATTCCACATCGCTGTCGTCGCCAAAACAATCATCTGAAGATACGTCAATCCAGCCGTCATCCATCTCTCTATCGATCATTTCCCTAGCTTGAACCGGCAAATACAAATTCTCACTTGATTTTTCTGATTTTTTTTCCTGTTTGTTTTGATGTGAAATATACCTGTAAAATGAAATATTTTTTTAGATATAACATATCTCCGATTAAACAAATTTAAGTCCCTTGTGATAACTATCTTCTAAAAAGAAACTAACCTCTTACGCTTACCAGCTGCCAAGTATAATTCAATCGCCACATTGATCATTTTTTCTTTGTAAGATGGGTCCAAAGCTTCTAAAATCGGTAAGTTAACACGCAACAAAAGTAAGTCGTTTAGAGTTTCGTTGGTCAATGAGAGACGAGAATCAGTGAGAATTCTCCCAAGTGTACTAAATCCCCGTTCCACTGTGCTAGAGGACCACGGCTGTATTAAGCACAGTTCAATAATCAGCAAAATGTGTGGAAATTTTTCGTGTTGATGCGAGAAAATTTGCTTCCAGAATCCAATTTTGTTTCTAAGAAAAATACAAATATGGAACTCACTCGAATAAGTCACAAAAATTTTTTTGTACATACAAAGAATAACAGGTGTGGTAAGAATAGAATAAAAATAACACTAAGATACAGACCTGAAACCAGAATAATTCTTAGCAAATCTCTTTAGATCACGAAATTGCACCACCGCCCGATCTTTGCGGTAATTGTGAAATTTTAAAGGCTCTTCAAAATGATTAGACAAAATTTCTAATGCATCGATGTATTGACCAGATTCTGTGTGATCCCAAGTACTAAAGTCACAAATTTTCATAGCTTCAATAACGGGCGTTTCGAATGAGGCGTAGCGAGTGTTCAAACTTGTTTTTATGGCAGGGATCAATTCTTTCTTTAATTTTTTGACCGTCTGCTTTCCACTAAAAACTCCGGTGATTTCAAATTCTTCCTTCACAACACTGGTATATTTTCCCAAGCTTTCCTTCTGCTTTTCACTCAACTGATTTCGCTCTTTAAAATGTAGTGTAGCTGGTAAGTTTGTTCCAGTGACTGTGAGGATATGAGTATCATCATCTTTAACCTCGTATTCAAAAGGCAGTGATTCGTCTGATTCGGCCAGACTCTCTAAATTGGTTTTGACTTCATCAATTACGTTGACTACATCTGTAACCAAGATTTTCGGTGACTGGAGTTGACAACTGATGTGTGCGATGTAGTAAAATACAAGGCGATAAAAATGCATCGTAGCCAAATGAGAGTAACTTTTCCACTTCGCCAGATATCCACGTAGTTTTCTCTGATGGTCTGCTGTAGCTAGGTTACTGCCTGGTATTAACGCGTTTTCAGCATACATCAGTAGGGATAAGTAGTTGATTATCATTGCCTTAATTGCTCTGTATTTATGGTTAGAAAACCGTGTCCCATCAGCTTTTACGAAGTTAACAAACATGACATTAAGTTGTAAAGCAGTTTGGATGATAATGCGCTTTGATTTCCCACTGTTTCTAAACATTCGGTAAACTTCACCGAGTTGAGAATTCAAATCATTAAAGGCAGAGTTAGCAACAAACGCATCTTTCATTGCTAGCTCTAATCGATGATTGGAGCAATGTGTGATAATGAGCCAGTCACGATCACAGTTAGCTAATAGGGTGCATGCGCCATTCAAGCGACCCATATTAACTGAAGCTCCATCCGCACAAACTGCAACAAGTAACTTCTGGAAACGATCTTCAAAGGTGTATTGCAGAAATGCATCGTCGAATGACATCTTTGTCGCGATAGACGTGACCCCACCAAAGTCTTTCATTCTTTGGCATTTAAGTAGGAGCTCAACAGGATCTCCTCTAATGACAACCTTTGCAAAAACAAGCTCCTTCTCCTCTCCTGTCTTTCTAGCTTCCGAAGCGTCCATTTCACCTGCAAGAAAATTTGCTGTCTTCGCAATTTCACTTAGGTCTTTGCGCATTGCTTCCGCTAAGTAATGGATAAATTCCCGGCAACTTTTATCAGAATCCTTTCCAGATATGAATTTCACCCCATTTGTTCTTTGCAACTTGATAAGCCCCGGAAATTCTCGGAAAGATCGTTCTTCCATTGCAACATCCAAAGCAGTATTCATAAGCTTTCGATAATGATCCTTTTCATTTGCAGATAAGCTTAATTCAATTGGTCTTGGTGCTGCTTCTGCTCTTAATGCTGATGAACCAGAGCCAGATGTAGCTGTATCAAAAGATGTGAACTTTTTTTTTGCCCAGTCATGTAAACCACCAGCTTTGATATGTTTTTCTACATTTGCACGGTGAATGAAAGATATTCCATCCGCATAGTTATCTACAGTTATGGATCCCTTGATGCCTCTCAAACGGGCCTCCTGCCTTATATCAGCCAAATGATCCCGACATATTTTACAAACCAAAGTTTTTACATTCCCTTCATCATCTATTTCAGCCCTGAAATCTTCCTGGAACGGCCATCGTTTAAAAGTTTTAAAACTCACAGTCGAGTATTTAGTTTTTTTAGCAGGTTGACTACTCATCATGATAACGAATCAAGTTAGTGAAAAAGCGAACATGGGAATTTTGATTTCATTCGAATGAATATATATTACTTTTGAAACAAAGGAAGACAATGCATTGCACGTGCAATGAACGAACACCTCTCACCAGAAAGAGCATCGGATTGTGGATGAATGAGCAAGTGTAGGCTTAAGTTTAAAAAGACTAGTGATCTTTATTGAAGTATCAACAATATTACAGCCATTCGGAAATGTTTTGCAAACAAACATAAAAAAGACGCCAAAATCACGTAATCAGAGAAATTAATTTACATAGAAGAGTTTTTCATAAATTAGAAGCTGAACATCTGCTGTTTTTTTTTTACTTATGTATTCATGTATTCAACTGCTTATTGTAACAATAAACACTTAAATACATCTATGTTTTTAGGAATATTACATAAGTTAAAAAGAATCAATGAATTTTGTGCTAAAACCAATCATGCTCAGCTGTTCTTTTCAAATTCGTAAATTGATTTGCGCACGCATTTTTCTTATTTAAACAAATATGAAAAACAGAAAACAAGTTATTGATGCTTAACAGAAACGGAACTTCGTTTCCGTAGATGATGTTATCACGGTAACGACACGGAAACGGAACGATCGTTACCGTGAAATTTCGAGGCCTGATATATAATATAAATATAAAGTATAAAATATAAAGTATAATGTTAGTTAAAACTAATAAGCATATTGTAAAGGGGGACTTACACGTAAAGATTCTTGAAAATGTTTTCTTTTAAGCTGGTGTTTTAATGCTTTAAATTTAAATTGTATATACACCAAAAAGTCAACGCGGTCATGAATAATTAATGAGTTGAGACACTGAAACTTGACTTTTTGGTGTACAATTCAAATTTAAAGCATTAAAACACCTGCTTAAAAGAAAAATTTTTCAAGAATCTTTACGTGTAAACCCCCCTTAAAGAACATGGTCATCTGGTGATATTGTAACGGAATTGTAGTGTTTATATATTTTGTATATATTTGGTGACCCTTAGAAAAATATCACCCCCTTGGAACACCTAATATAAATAAAACCCTTTGAGGATTTCAAGGTTCCTGAAATAATTTCCCTTTCTGTTTTAGTCAATTTCATCATTTTTGGACCAACAAAATGGCTATTTTGTCAACACAGCAGATACTTTGGCTCGTATTGCAAGAGAAACTCTGGTACAAGCTAGGTATGTGAAACAGACCATTACACTGATAGTATAATATAAGCATCTCATCTTACTAGCACTTCACATTATTTTAGGCTACCCAACTTCTCTTTACCAACTGCAATAGATGTCCTGACAACAGGAACGTTCAACCGATTACCAAAGTGTATCAAGGTTGGGAAAAATTCTGTTTCTTTACTTTTTTCCTCTCACGAATACAAACTTTGATGTAGTATCTATTCCAGTTAATATGTGGCTTCTGCAATGATCCACTCCATTTTTTTCGTTTGTTTAGACTAAAATTGTACCCGATGATCCAATAAGTGCAGCTGACAAAACACAAACCTTGAAACGGCTGAATGAAGTGATTGAACATCGCCTTGTCATTACAAAAATACCTACACAGTTTACAGATATAAATATAAGTAAGCTTGTTCTTTCTTGATCAAGAGGAAGGCTGATTAACATTCTTGTCAGGAGAAAAGATCAAATTAAGCATTGGTTATTTGTTGTTTTCTGTAACCAGATCTTTGGAAATCTTTAGGATACACTTGTCAAAAATCTTTTCCATGTATTTCCAAAGATCTGGCTGTTTGAAGGGGAATTAAACCATCAAATAATATATTGTCAGCATTTAAAGTTTCTAAAGCTGCAGAATGCTTCCTTGAATAATGCAAAGCTGAAGAGTGTTCTATTAAGCATTTTAAATAATAGACCAGAAAATAATTTTGAGATAAATTTCCCTTAATACCCTGTTATTAATGCTTAGGTGAGGGAAAAGTTCATCTGAAAGTGGAAAATGAATTTGAGGTGATGTCATGTTTTATAGAAATTATTCCAGAACATGATTTGATTATAATTGTATAGTGGTTTTGAGCATAATCTCCATTTCATGTTAGTGTGAAGTTAAACTTTATTCATGATAAATAACAAAAATGTCTAAACAACTGCAGATTGTTTCCATCACTGCTGTTTGCAATAACGTATTGCATTGGTTTCTTGCCAGGTGATTCTGATGGTTATGGGGGATGAAGCCAGCATCCCATGGCGGCTTTTGAGTATCGAATTTCTAATGGAAGAATATCAAACAGGAGGTTTGTTCACATTTTACAGATCTGTTAAATATTAAGTTACTGTTGGTACTGTATTATAGTCGAATTGTATCATTTAGATGGCAAATCACTGGTCCATGGTATGCAGGTATCTAATATTCTTAAATTAAATTGGAGAGGGGTTATAGAGCGGTTTCATCTTTTAGAGTTAACATTTTCACGTATTTCTTCATTAAATGCATTTTCTAGATTCATTACATCCATCAGATTGTCCAATCAAGGTTAATGGTTGAAGAAGAGCCTTTGGTTGATCTGTACACTACATTACGTATCCTCTCATAATGAAACTAGTCATGAATGAATCTAATTTTTCTTTCATGGTGGCAATAAAGGAGTGCAGGGGTTTGAATTTAATTTAAGATAGGTCGGCAAAATATAGCAATATCAGGTCAGCTTTTGGAGTTTTGGGTCGATTTAAGGTCGCCTTTTGCCGAGTGCCAACCTAAATTCAGAGGACTGGTTGTTTTTGGCCTTTTAATTTCATAAAAAATTATTTTGGACAGTTTGAGCATTAATGACTTTATATCTTCATAAAAATTGATTTCATATATTAAGACTAAAGCCTAAAAGGACTTCTAAAGGACTATCTGTAGAAATGAGGCTGGATAGACTTAACCTAGCAAGTTGATAGCTGTATGTTGATTTGAAATTCAGAAGGACAAAACCATTCTAGTACATCTGTGCTACTGTTTTATTATTATGATATTTGGATAAATTTTTGATGAGTTTGTTTTCTTAATTTGATGAAACTGCAGATTACTTTTGTTTATCTCTTCAACTGGAAGTTTTGCACACACAGGTATAGTCTAGTATATTGTTTTGATCCCCAAAAATGTTCCAAGGAAAAGCGGAAAATAATCATCCTGTCAATTGTCCTTTAGACGAAACGACTGATCGCTCAACGGTGGGGTGATTATGTGAATGTGGAGGAATATGTGGCTGGAAAGAAACTTCTTGTCTCATTCTGCAGGTAGTATTTCTCACGATAAGTTCTTGATAATAGACAAACATGAAAAACCAAACTGAAACAAGTTTCACATCACCTTCACGATGTTGTTTAAAATGATTAATGTAAATATCAGGTGCACCAAGTAAAAGTCCAGGTGTTTGAAAAGAAAAATTCACAAAAACTACAAGGTTTTTAGGTGTATGTTTTAATGTAAAGAAAATTTTGATGTCATACAATAAATTTTGTTCATTATATGAAGAAAAAACTTTCAATTTACAAAAAACGTCGATTTTTTAACAAAAAATGGATTATCTGTAATCAAATAGTTTTGGTCAGTTAAAGCTACATTGATTTTTTCAATTTAATTGCAATTTTCAAAAACATTTGATCTGCATTAGGTCCCCAAATTGTGATAAATGAATGGCAAATTCAAAATCAGCACAGCCAAAAATTGAAATCTGAAACCGGTGTGAGTTCAGTATGGCTCTCATGTAAAAACACACTCGTAGAGAGAGCTAAAACTATTAAATCTATTGTTTCGATTTGATGCTTGGCAAAACTCGCCAACACTGTATCCAAATTTCTCATGTAAACAGAATGCCGATTTCATTCAAACAGCTTAAAATTTCAAACCAGTTTGAGTTCAGTACGGCTCTCATGTAAATGCACTCTGATTGGTAGATTGTAGGGTTTTAGACATTAATAAACATTTACCTATAAAAAATTGTCTGTAATATGATTGGATGCATTGGCTGATTGAAAGAAAGTGCTTATTTTATTGTGCAAACTGGTAGTGGTGACTTTTGTAGCTAAATGTCTCCATAAGACATTTCAACATCTCTGATAGACTTACTTCGGAACTTTTATGATATTTTTACAAGCTTTTTTTTTTCTACAAAATAATTTAGGTCAACTGGAACACAATCACAGACTAAAGGTATATCATTCAGTTTATGGTTTATTTTTTGACTGAAATTATATTCTGTAATTTGTGACCATTATGGTATCTCCATTATTTCGTCTTGATTTCTTTTTCCCTTCAGATGCTCCATCAATTTCAATTGCAGCGAAAACATCACCAAGTGGAAAGACTTCTTTAGTCGCTAATCTTATCCCTAAAACTCACCAAGAAGGTTTTGATAACATAGATGGAATATACTTGTACATGGACTGCCTGTCCATGGAAAAAATTTACTCTGTTATGTTCAGACTTTACGCCATTTCTAAACTCTCCGGAATTAAATCAAAGTTAGAAACAAGCTTCTTCTATCAGTCAGTGGTTTTACTCGACAAGAATCTTCCCAGTTTACGTATATCTCCGTTTGGTCATTGCACTTCACATGAGTCAGTGCAGTTGTGTGTGGATAGGCAGTCTGGGATGTTTCAGCTGAAAGTAGGATCCAACCGAATAAGTAAGTCCATAATGTGTAAATAAATTAATCAGATAAATTCGAAATATACATTCTTTTAAAACACAGCCACCCAAGATTTATTTTAGTTGCGATTGACTGTATTTTATTTCGGGTTTCATAAAAAAATACTGTTTTATTTTTGTGTGTTTGTATCGAAAGTATTATTTTGATGATTCTAGAATCTTCATTTATTCAACAACTCCAAAGTTGCCTGCAAAATGACATTACAACATTTGCAAACGATTTCCATGAACTTAGGTAACTCTTATGCACTTATTTGCTTTTTTAATTCATGCTGTGTATGCTCATAATTTATTTTCTGAATAATGCCACAGATGCCAACTATACTTGGAAAGAAGTCGTCGATCAGTGCTGTTACTGCCAGTTCAAGTTCACGACAAGTTGCCTTTATCTAATGAGGATTCCCCTTTATTGTCTAAATTAAGCAAGAATAAGATGTTTTTGACGTTCAAGAGACATCCAAACTATTGTTTAGTATGTATTTGTTGTTTAGGATTTTCATTTCATGCATTTTCCTGTTGTGGAGGAGGAAATTCTATTTTCAGAAATTTCAATGTTTCTGTTTTACTGTTTCATTATTTGTATCATGCTGTGATGACGACAATCCTTCCTTTTTACATAAGTCATGCGAAAAATCTAAATAACTTGTTAAAAACATCGAAAACCAGTAATTTTATTCTAAAAATTCCTTGGTGTATAATCCGTTTGTTATACTACTGGTGATGTTTAGATTTACAGTGGTATTCCACTCGATATTATAATTCTGTCTGATAACAAAGTGTGAATGTTCGCGTAATTCTCTAGTATACTTTGGAAAAAGTTGAACAATTTTTTGAAATAATCAAAATATTTCATGTAAATGCTTTATTTTGAGAAAAAATTTTCCAGCAAGTCAGTAAGATTAAGAGCCATAAAACCGTAGCAGTTCAGTGAATTTGATTGATTTTTGTTTTTAAAGTTTTTTTCATTTTCATAATTTGTACAGGTTGTCACTGTTGATGTCGACCACACCAATGATATTAAACCAATTGTTGAAAAGTTTTATTTGCTAAAAATCCAATTGTCACCAGATTCTGATATGGGATCTTCCTCATCTACCTCTCTCCAAGAGAATGTGAGGAAAACATATTTTGCAGAATCAATCCTTCAATTGGATGCGTCAAAGTTCTTAAATGAAAAATTCAAATTGACTAAAAAGCCATCATGCATTGCAGCTCATGAAAAGAGAAAGGTATGTGTAATGCTAAAACGAGAACATGTTCTTCTAATATCATTTGTTCATCCTCTGCAGAAACACCCCAACATTTTACATTATGCACATGTTTTGAAAAGTCTACAGAGTTAAAATACATGTTTGCAAGAAGAGATTGTTTATCTGTTTACAATTATTTAATGACATGGCATGACATGTATTTTTTGTGAAAGAATTCATTTGAAGCATTAAAAGTTTCACTCATTCAGTAGTGATAGGAGATTGCTGACCAAACGCAGCTCAATTTCATGAAATTTCAAGCGGAAAAGTTTCAAAAACTATGAATAAGCCATGAAATTTCACTGTCTTACTAGAATAAACAGCTACTACCTTTTCTTTAAAGAGGTTCAAAGAGCAAGACAAAGAAAAAAAGCTAAAGCGACAAGATGGCACATCAACAAACGTAAAGACAGTGGATGATGTATCAACAACCAAAATCCCTTTCAATAGATCTGTCATATCTATGGTTTCAGAATGTTACTCACGAATACCCTTCATCGATCTTGCTCAACAGGTAAATGTTGTATGTGGTTCTATGTTGGGTTCTCTTTTGAATTCTAATTGTGAGATCATTTATGAGTCCATAGATAAACATTTATGTTGGACAGCTATATAATTGCTTATTAGGAGATTTTGATCAACAAAACAGTGAGTCTTTATGCGCAGCTCTGAGGAGAAAATATCCTATAGTTAGTTGAATTTTTATCCTCTTTATATAAGCTAAGAGTTTCCATAAAAAAACAGTAGCTTTACATAAAGAAATACCAAGTAAACTTGATGATCAATCATTAGTGTGACTTGCAAACACCTGAGGAGTGGTGATTTCAGAACAATTTCTGATTACTATAGAATAACTCCAACTGGTTGTTACTAAAAGGAAATAGTTCAGTTGAAAAAACGTACCAGTTTGCTGGGTAGTGTAAGGAAATTCTCATCACTTATTTAAAGCTGTTTTCATCTCATCATTGAGATCTTACAAATCATCATTTGAGATTAATTATACTGAATTCTTGAAAATTACTCTGACAGAAACAACAATAGCTTATTTGGTATAGAAAATTTACACATTCTGAATAAAAAACGTATTATCAATCTGTCCAAGCATTGCCTTGAGTTATTCCCGGATTTTACTGCAAACAGAAGAATTCAATTAAAATCATTTTTTGTAACATGAGTACTGAATACTGAATATTTAAAGGTAGTGTCCGCTAAAAAATTAAAATTTCAAGAATTGAAGAGTCTAACGAGTTATCATCGAAAATGTATTTAAAATTTTTAAAATTTTCTTTATGTTGTCTATAGCACAATTTTTTTAGAAGCTTTTCACAAAACACAACGTTCATCATGTTGAACATCTGTTACACTAAAAAGACTGGGTAAACTAATTAATATGCACAATTATGCGTATGATGTAGAGACTTGGTTAGAAAATTTAAACTTTGTTAAAACACATAGATATTCCCTAACTTTCTTTGTTTTGTTTCATTGCAATTTTGCGTTGAAAAAAAGTTCGCTTTATAATAGAAGTAACCTAAAGTAGAAGTCTAAACGTAAGTTGTTTTTCTTATTTTTTAAATAATGTCTTCAGCCAATAATCATGGAAAGTGATAGGTATGCACTATGAACCTGAAAAATCACTGCAATCCATCGAAGATTAAGAAGAGGAATCTGGTATTTTCAGTAGATTTATTTACGCATAGAATATGATATGTTTATATGTTTTTCGATGATTTCATCACGTGACGGTATTTCTTCTGGTGCAATCGTAAGTGAGATCTGCTGCTTTTCTTGCTTAATGTTCGTTTGATGGTAACAATTCGTCAGACGGCATATCGTATAATAAGTATTCTCTGGGAAAATATGCTTGTTCACACAGTAATGGACAACAGATTTGAATTTTGCGAAAGAATAATCATGAAAATGATTCTGCACTTTTGACTACTATCAAGTAATGTTTCACAAGAAAAGCCCAGGCTGAACGATGTTCATTTACTTTTGTAAAAAATCAATACAACTCTTCTTCGCCAAATCTCAAATGAGAAACGTTTTGCTTTTTCCTTGCATTCTTCTCTCAATTAGTGATAAAACATTTTCCTACAAATTTTTTTCTAACCAAGTCTCTACATCACAATGGACATATTAAATTAATCTCGTTTTGAATTTGAAAGCATGTTTACAATATGGCGATCGAAGAAGACGATCATGTGCCAAAGGAAAATTATTAAACGAGCATTATTGTGGTTAAAAAATCTTTTCAAGAAATTTGATCTAGAAATTCATAATCAGTGAAAATATATTTCTACAATATAAAATTTTAATTTTTTAGCAAAGAAAAAAATCAGAAAATCTATTATGATGATAAAGAATTTACTTTCTCAATTTATTTTTTTAGTTGTCTGCAGCGAAAATCTATTTCAACAGTGTCCAAAAAGAAAATGGCTCAGAATACTTACTTCATATTCTCGATTTACCAAATGCATGCAATTGTCGAAATGAAATTTACTTATCCCTCAAAGAACTGTTACTGCAATGCTTGGTTAAAAGAGACATGGAAATGAACTGTTGGACAATCTCTTATAGTTTCTCCAAACCAGACATTACGAGCTGCGCCAAATTACTTTGTAACAATATCATTTTCACTTACGAGGGTGAAGAAGACAAAAATATTGCTGCCCATATTCTGAAAGATTGGATTGGATTGCTAAAAATCTACCAGCAAGCCTACGATATTGACCAAGTGTTAGATGGTCAGTTTGTTTATTCAGAGTAATCTCAAGGAACCCTTGAGGGGCTATAATGTGTCATTCCAATAGTGGCAATTGGAATTATGCAACATTTTGATTAAGCCGTTATATTTTTAAGAACTACAAAATTACTTCATGAATTTGAAATTAAGTTTAAGGCAAAGTTGCCTTGAAAGGGAAGACGGTATTTGAATGTTTGTTATTACTTAATAGCCAATATGGCAAAAGCCTTTTTGACAAAAATTGTTTTACACATTTTCAACTATGTGCGTACTCAGCAAAGTAGGAAGTCCATTATGAAAATGAATATTTTTTTTTCTGTGTAGCTTTAAAGACAGTTTCAAACATTGAAGATCTTTCCCTGGCCAAGTATGATATGAAGACCCTTGAATTCTCTTACACAAAAGAAAATCAGTACATGGTAGGACTTCTCCTGTTAACCCAGGCAGAAATTTGTCTATCTTGATAGAAGTAAATAACAGGAGAAAAGATGCAATTTCATTTAATTATCTTGACTGTCTCAAAGATAGTTGTAGCTCTTTTTGAATATTTGTGTTAGCAAGGAATCCTTTGCAGTCACTTTACAGTAAGGGTTTGAGGGATAATCGTTGTTATATCTGAAAGTATGATATAACCTGTCTCTAGCCTACAAAAACTTTATTGATGATTAAAATAAAATTTTATATTTTGTTGATTATGATCTAGGAAGTACTGAATTGAAAATTTAGATTTTAGAAATCATTTCATCTTTCATTCGAATTTCAAAATGACTTATATGAACAGGTCAAAAATGCCATAAAATTGACTGTCATGGTTTTCCCCAAATTTTTCTGC
Organism: Turritopsis dohrnii; assembly: GCA_027922465.2. Classification (NCBI taxonomy): domain Eukaryota; kingdom Metazoa; phylum Cnidaria; class Hydrozoa; order Anthoathecata; family Oceaniidae; genus Turritopsis; species Turritopsis dohrnii. Next base: position 615,787 of record BQMF02000118.1, on the reverse strand, counting down.
CTGTTCATCTTTAAAGTCTGCATTGTCATAACGTGTTTTTTTAACAATCTTCAACGAATTGAAATGCGTATGTACAAAGAGCACTCTCTCCTGTCATATATTTTAGGTGACTTTCTCCTATGACCGTGTCACTGATCGATATGTAATTTCATTTTTGGAAAACGGGACGTCACAAGAGAAATGCCCACACTATCTAACACAATCTCAACTAACTGGCGAATTCAACCATCACAAAAATATCCAATACACTCTTAAGGTATGACTATTGTAAGGTATGACTGATGTATGGAATGAATAATGTATGGAATGTTTCATGCCCCCCCTAATATCAATGACCTTGGAATGCATCTCATTTTCAAGGGGTTTTGTAGCTGCAAATGATTTTCTGAGTTTATCCAATGTTTATTATCAAATATTGCTCTGTAGTTTTTTATTTGTTATTTTCTTAGATTATCCATGATACATATACTCCATTGAAGGCTGTGATGGGAATATCCATTTTACCCGCTCTGGCTATTTCCAATGTAAGTTTTTCAACAGGCTTCTATTTATAAATCAGGTCAGGTCCCTTTGATGGATATTAACTTGCAATAACACCTTGCAATAACAACATACACGTTGCAATAAGACCTTCAAACATACATTTTATCTTCTTTCTGTTTCAGAGAGTATTATCTGTGGTGAATAATTTTACAATCATATCACATTCGTCAACACATCTGAAAATCATCTATAGGAATGTGTATCCTTTCGAGTTTTTTTTTTGCAATCTTTTAGTAGTTCAAATGATGTGACCGTTTGCTGATGACTAGGCCTAAAATATGTAGGAAATATACTGGCATGAGGGTAGTTACAGTAGTGTCACAGTTGTATTTCTTAGATTTTGAAATAGCTAAGTCTTTGAGTAGAGTGATAAAGAAAATAAAGCAGAGTTTATGAAATATTCTTCTGACATACTAGTCAACAATTATAACAAATTATATGTTAATTATATGTTTATTTTACATCTATGTAATAATCAGCTAATTTTTAGTGTTTCTGAATTCATGATTTTTCATCTCCTTGACTTCATCATTGCGTTCAGTTACACTTTAGATGTTTACTTCATGGAATCTTCAATTTTGTTAAGAGGTCAGGTACCTTCATGACTCTCTGCTCTTTGCTTTCAACAATATCAAACGTCATCATGATTGTTTTGTATTTTCTTGTAGATGGGACATATTACAGAACGGATTCTACTAAAGCAATGCGTGGTTTTACAACCATCCCATATCTGACGGTATATTTAGTTCAATATCCAAGCCTTTTTTGTAGTTCTAAGGAAACTTATGTCCGGTGCAATATTTATATTTGGTTTTGTTTACAGCATAGGTAGATTATCCGATACTTCATAGCAATCACAAATGGCATGATTGCTTGTTTCTTCCTAAGTATAGCTCTTTCGAAGTTAACCACCAATGTTTTTATACAAGAAACAACAAGGTTTAAGTGAACGAAAATAACACAAGTCTATGCGATATGTGGAAAGCCTATGCGATATGTGGCAACCCCACCTCGCAGCATCTTAATCATACCCGCCTTAATGTCTATTTTCCGTGCTTGTGTTGGACGGATTTATGAAAAGTTTAAACATTCCGATGACTACCAACTTGGAAGGCAGATAAAACTTTGTAAGGCTTGAAATTTTACGTGGCAAACGTACATTTGGTGTTTTTCCTTGTTTAGAATTTCCTGAATCTGTATACTGATAAAATGCAATTTAACACTTTGATGGGCGGAAATGATTTTCCTTTCACGCCCGGAGGTGCAGAGTTTGACCATCAGAACGAACGTATGTAGCTATTTAAAACCATGGAAGTTTCTTTCCTTGCTTTAATTTCAGTTAATATATTTTCTAACAGGATGTATTTTCTCCTTATAACATTTTTGTTTTGATGCAAATTGAGCGATTCATTCTTGTATGATGACATTTGTAGATTTCGCTCCGCCATCACATGATTTAGTTTCACACAAGGACCGTTCCATGAAATCTCCGGCCGTTGTCATTTCATCTCCGCAAAGTAATTCGTTCAGTGCACCAAGTCCTGGTAACACCTACTCGATACCTTCACCCGGTAAGTTTTGTTAATTCCTACTTTATACTCCTTAAAACCTTCTCAGTTGGACGGGGTTTTTTTTCTTGAGAACTAATATAGGAGGATGTATGAACTTCCAAAGCAAACAATAGCTTGTTTTATACTAAATTTCAAAGAAGACAGAGAAGCAATTCTCACTTGTGTTGTTTCATACATAAAATTCTATGCTGGTTCAAAAAACAATCACTCGAAGGACTTTCTTCAGCATTGATTTTTCTTATTGCTATGACCTGTTGCTATGAACTGTTGCTATGCAGTGTTGTTGTTTTATGTTTTCCGTAGGCACGTTCTTACAACCTTCGCCGGCCTCAGTCAACTTGTCAGCAATGTCGCCTAATACGTGGCCAGGCTCTCCACCACTTGTTCAAGGTTCGCCGAGACCGGGAAAACCAGGGTAAGTGAAGAACCTCCCGGTTAATTTCTATTTTGCTAATATTACGCTACATGCTGGTGCATTTTACTGTTCTCCCCTCCTCAGTGTGATTTGTATACTCACTTGGGAAAAGCGTGGAGATATCGGAAACGTTTCTTTTACCTAGACTCAATGGAACCTTGCAAAGCCATAGGGAATGTTTTTATTAAACAGATTAACTGCACTCTTTTTAACTGTTTTATTAGTCGCTGGATTTACACATGTCATGGACATTTTAGGAAAACTTGGGCAATTTTATGCTCAAAAGTCGCGTGTGGATGGTATTAATGTACTGAATAGTGGTGTGTTTTGTTGTACTGAATAGTGGTGTGTTTTGTTTAGAGTGAATCCGCCACAATCGCGCCAGATGTTATCGAGCATAAATGTGTCACACACTCCTCTACCAATAGTTTTGACGCATGCTGGCTTCTGCATGCTGATGACTCCGGTTGAGTATGAGAGCAACCTATCGATACAGAAATCGATGAAGCTTTGTCCTTTGGAGAGGTTTTTTGGATCGGTGTTGTTGAGATCGCACCTCTTGCGTGTTTTGCGGACAGATGACACGGTAAACCTGCTTTTATCTCTTTCTATTCGCTAAGAAAAACACATGACAGGTTAAAGAAATAATTTACACAGTGTCATGACACCCTCTTATGAATTTTTACGCCCTTGAGAAATACATGATTTAAATTGATGTCCAGTTAAGCACTTGCATTTAGTCTTGAAAGCCATTCTGTTCTTTCATCACGATAAATGACGTAATAATTATAAAAATTAGAAATTAGTGCCGCAATAACCTAATTTATGAGTGGACCAAATATTAACCAATTAGCTTTCTCTTTCAGTTGAAACTTGAAAAAAATGAACATGGTATTGTGATATTTTCCGGAACTGGAAAAAATGGTCCTGACACCGGTCTGCAATATAGCGTCCGACTAAATCCTTCCACTATGGATTCGTTAGTCCTGAGAATTACCCCAATGAAAGGTCATGGTGAGCGTTTTGTTGTTTTCTTTTGTTTTCCGCCGACCTTTTACCCTTCTCAGTCGGTACAAAGTGTTTTCAACATGGGAAAAATGACAGGTGCAAGGAATTTGCTGATCACCTATTATATAACAAAAACACTGCTGTGTTCATTATATTTTTCACACGACAAAAGTTTTTATGGAGTGCCAAATATTATATAATTGAAATTTCGTCATGTTTCGCGTTTCATTCTGGGTTTGGCCATTGAAGAGAAAAAAACACGATTTCCAATAATGCGATTTAGATCATGGTTACGTACGTAGGCCGCCTGAAACTCACTCCGAAACTCTGAAACTCAAATTTCATGCCGGGTTCCGAATATTTCACGAGACTTGTCTTGTTCAAACCGAGGTGAAACGTTTCGTTTTCCACCCCTGGGATGAAAAGTTTATTACTTTGATTTTTCTATCATCTACTGATGTTCAGTTAAACAAAGATTTGTGAAACGCTACAATAAACGTTTGTTGTTATAGAGAATGCTTGGTCGATTGACGATTTGAAAGTGTTGGAACAATTTTTTGAACTCAAGGTCACATATATTTCCAGATTTCTTGTTTGTTAGTCAAACACAACGACACACTGGATTTACTTTGTTTTTCCTACGATCATATCCCAATTGTTACAAAACATTGAAATTATCGGGTAGTGTAGAAAGCTTTTTAAGTATTTTGGAGAATTTTGTTTGACAATGCTAACCGATTTGTTCAGCTCAGGAGAGCCACAATTCAATCGATCTCTATTTTTAATCTGTGAAACTGATTTCAAAGTTCATTTCATTCACTTGTGAGAAATCCCAAGTGAAGTGTCATTGAAGTGTCACAGCGATGAAGAGCGTTTGTATTGAAATAGCGTGTATTTTTCTATAGAAATGCTCTCCTTTGCAGTGATTTTTCAACAAATTTTCCCATTGGGAAGAAAGGAAATAGTGATGGAAGGATTGCTTTTGTTTGGAAGGTGATAAACAGATTCAAATGAGTTGAAATGCAGAAGCTGTTCGTAAAGCCTTTGTTAATACGAAAGATATCAAAAATCGTTCATACTGATAACAGCAAGTCGTTCCATTTCGCGGCTTTCATATCTTTGCACGATAGAATGAGATAATTATGTCTCAGTGGGTGACATTGTAAAATTTCGCTTTTCGTTAGGTTGTATGTTCTCCGTACAAAGTGTGTGCGTTGACTGCGTTCGCTCGAATACTTGGAACACAGCCTAGAATCATGAAAGATTTCATAAGGATCATGAAACTGGAAATGGTAAATTGATTTATTGATTTATTTATTTACCATTAGTAATTGATTGGTTTCTTTCAGTTGAAAACGTCTATAGAAGCAACTTTAACTCTTTTTTTCCTTCCTAGCAAACGGATTGGTCTGGTTTTCTGTTTCGCGTGAAATGGTGTTTGACTGTACCGCCCAGCGATGCGCCATCCGCCGCCTTGCCAGGCACGCCAGCTGTGGTGTTGAAGGCTAAGAATTTGATATTCGTAAGTTTTCCGTTTATTTTTTGTGGAACCATGTAGTCATTAAGTCCATATAGTAGTGAGAATAGAAGAACATAGCAGTGCCTTTTAGGAAAATTGACAGGATTTTTTAATGCCCAAGTATTCGAAAAGCTCGTTTGAATTTTAGCTTCAACTGACGGAGGTGAAAAACGAGGAGCATACTGTGACCATCACATTAGTTCACGATGTCAAGACAAACTCGGTTCAACATCTAGAATTCCCCAAGAAACAGCCCAACGCCCCGGTCGAGCCACCCACATGGGCGGTACGTGCCCGACAGGCATTACAAAACATGCTGCAAAAGATTTCTGAACAGATTTCAAAGAAAGGTGATACTTTCTGTCAATTCTATTTCAATTCTATTTCAATTCTATTTCAATCCATGCCTTGCATCGGTTCAGTTTTGTTGTAGATTTCTTTTGTCCTGTTTAGAGTCGCCGATTTACTGCGCCGTGTTCACAGTTCTCAAAAACATGCAGGTCAAATAGTGCTGGATGATGATCAGACAATACCATTGTGTTCAGAACAGGACAATAGAATTAAGAGACGCGTTATTTTAGTTCAAAAACATCAGAACGGAGTTGACGTCATGGGTTTGGCCTCGATATACCAAGTATCAATATGATGACATATTTAAGGCCTAAAACACACACTTTAATCGTATTTTGCAAAGTTTTATAATTAACGTGAAGGTCAGACTGTCGCAATCTTCGAAGTTTTTCCTTATAAGACATAATAAGATTAACACGAAGATCAGCAGCCACGTTTTTCTCTGTTGCTCAGTTTCTCACTTTCGTTTCTGGCAAACTGCTACTTAATAATCGAGACTGCCCCTTTTGTATCTCGTCGATAATAACTTAGTAAAGATCTGGTGATGTGATATACGACTATAATTTACAAAATTATTTGTTTGAATAGTGAAAATTTAAACTCGGCATTTATATCAAAACCCCGAAATATTTGGTAGAAATAAGATTTTACGCGTTCTTAAATTTGCGTCTCTTTTAACAGAAAAGATAAGCTGGTTTTTTGTAAGAATACATCAGCTGAAAGCCCTGCTAATTATACATAACCAACTGTTTTTGATGTACTTCCAATTCGCTAACCTCTCGCTTCTTCACCAGCGCCTCAATTAGCGTTATACAGTGGTGACCATGAAGAGGTAGAGGTTGTCAGTGGTTGCCTTGTGAGTAGAAAGTGTAAGAGATCCTACTAGGCATATGCACTCTTCACGTGCGCCCACTCACTTTGACTCAATAACTTACACTTAACATGGAAGTTCGAGCTGAATGTGCTTATATGCAACAGCATGAAGAGAATGTTTGCTCAACATTTTTGACGAAGCCAAAATCGCATCTTCTTTTCAATTTAATCTTTATTTATTCACCCTTTTACTTGTGTTAGTCTGAACCTAACCCTCACTAACCCAAACAAATTTTACAAGGTTTACACCATGAAGTTTTGATGCTTTCTAGAAATGTGTATAATATTAATGTGTTTGCATTTCGTGAACTCAGATGAAATATAAATAAATTGATTAATTAAAACATCAGAAAACGTAGTACATTGGGGCCGAGTTGGTAATTAATTGTAGGGATGAAGTAGGGATTGTGTTAAGATCGTGGAATCAGTTAGCATTTGAAAAAAACCCCAAACAACACTGAAATAAATAAATAATAATAAAAAAATGGCTGTGATTCAATGTAATGTAAGGCGAGCCAGGGCTTTGTCCTTAAAGTACGCTTTTATTGTCCCACAAAATTGGTGATAGCTTTCGGCCATTAAATAGGTCATTAAAGGGGAATTGAGGTCAAACTTTCGATATTGTTTTTTTTCGCCTAAAATATTGTGTGTGATGAGAGGATCACAAAAATATATATTTTGTGAATAATTTTTGCTTAATTAGCGAATAAGAGCATTTTAAAAATTTTACTGCTATGACGTCATTGGTGTCATAGGTGTTTACAGTTTAGTTAAAGCGACACGAAGCAAGAACATGTCGGAAAGCCTTTCATCACATTCTTCTGAACTTTCTAATATTTCTTCTGCTTCTGATGATTCTAATGGAAGTTATAGTGATGTTAGAGGATGCTATGAGTGTGAGCCAGAATATACAGAGGAAGAACTTAAGAAAATTTTGCATTCCCCATATTATGTAACCAATGAATACATTGTGATCTGCATTTCTTTGGATCAGGAAACCTGAAGTAACTCTTATTTTTGACTTTTCCACTGTTATTTGAACATCCAAAAGCAAGGCACGTAGGCATGTTGCCAGCGATGAGGATATAATAGTAACTAACACGTGCGCTCGTATATTGATATGACACCAATGACGTCAGAAAACGGACTTTGACCTCAAAAATGAAAATTTTTAAATACTTATATTTTGTGAAATAATAAAGATTTTTTGAAAATTCTTTTTTCTTATGAATATTAACGCTATTCTTGAATGTTTAGTGAAATTTTCAAAAAAAATTTTTCTAAACCTCAATTCCCCTTTAAATGCATGCAATGCTTTGAATTCAAAGGTGTTGTTAATGGCATGGTAAATGTAAGAGCTGAATTCACTTAAAAGAAATATTTGTTGATCTAAGTTTATCGAAAAGTGTTGTGCATCAAGATGGAACATCTCTCAAGGTGAATGCCCTAAATGTAGTTCCACAAACCAATAAAATAACTTTATTTGAGGTCACGTGAAGGAAACAATAGCATTCCACATAGAATATTCCGCTTAATGTAAACTTAGCTTTAGAGTCGAAACTTTTCCAGAATGTAGTGACGTAGCTAACTGTTTAGTAAAGTAACGAGGTATAAAGGCTGAAATACACAATCATTTTATAATGACCATTTTTCAATGATGCATTCCAATGACATTGAAAATTAAAAATTTTGCGCGAATACACTATCATTGAAAATTATAAACATGGACCCTGAAGAAGAAAAAGCAGCTGCTGTCGTTGTTTACATTTTATCAAAAAGAGAGTTGAACGCAGAAAACCAAAAATGAGAAGTGCATGGGTAAAGGCATGGCTAAATAGACGAAATGAACTTGGCATATAATACTCTCATGCATGAATTACGTGTGAGAGAAATCGCAGAATATACGAGATTTTTAAGAATGCCACCGAATATTTTCGATGAGCTGCTTCATCTCATAGACGGTGATATTACGAAAGAAATACGAGGCCCTATTTCTAAAAAACACGTCCATTTTCTTAAATACATGTCCATTTCTTAAAAACATGTCCGTTTCTTCAAAACGCGTCTATTTTTTTAAAAGCACGTCCATTTCTTAAAAACACGTCTATTTTCTTAAAAGCACGTCCACTTGCTTTAAAAATAGTTTCATTTTTTCAGGAACAGATCTATTTTCGTTCATTCATTAAAAACGCACTTTTGTGGCAGATACAAGCCACCGTAAAAATCAAATCATGTCCATCCATTCGTTATTGCAATCCGTTATTCAAGAGTCAATGTCACCAATCGAGAAAGAAAGAGCCACTAACGATGTTATAACCATGTGCAGAAATGCCATTGAAGAAAACCAGAATCACAACCATTTTCAGTTTGGAGATTACTGGTCTAATCATATTTACCAGTGTATTTTCTCAAACACTAACGACATGGGAAGAATTGATGGAATCATCGACATTGTGAAAGGATCAGTACGATCACTGCTAAATCACGGCCAATTCGAAAACGCAGTTGATCACTTAAGTTGTTGGAAAAAGCATTTCACATTTTCAAAGGAAGAGTTGATCTACAGTGTGTTTCGTAATGTTGGAAATGGAAATTTTAAAGTTGTTTTTTTAAATGAATATACCGAATTTCAAAATAATTTTTACATCAATGGAAAGCCATTTTCAAGCTCTTTCAGCTAGCATATTTTTGTGAAAAATGAAAAAGTGGTAAATAAACTACATGTTAATCGACCATTAAAAATTTAATTACATTTTTCCAAGACATTTTCCTTATTTATACAAAAACCACTTTTTCATTTTTCACAAAAATGTACTAGCCGAAAGAGCTTGAAAATGGCTTTCCATTGATGTAAAAATTATCTTGAAATCGGTATATTCATTTTAAAAAACAACTTTAAAATTTTCATTTCCAACATTACGAAACACACTGTATATTGACTACTTGAAAGCCAAGTCATTTTACAGGAATGGCGATTATAGGAAATGTAAAGAGGTAATGGAAGAAATTGTCAAACCCAATACTATAAAAGTAGTCAACGTGAATACCCAATCCAAAATACTTTATATATATGGTAAATGTTTATGTGATGGTGGCGGGAGTATTGCTGAATTCCAAAACATCGCAGATACCGCGGTTTGGAACGACCATGAAATTGACAATAAGTGTCGATTAAGAATCAATATCTTGAAATTAAAGAAGTCATTATACGCATGTAATTTTGATGAAATAAATACAATACTAAAAAGTATTCCTGCAAAAACAAGTAGTAAAATTGGAAGAGAATTCCTACTATGCCTTGCAGATATTCAAATCCTTAAGGGCGATTATAAAAAAGCACTTGAAACAATTCAAACCGCATACAAAGAATGTACAGAGGACCATGGCGATGAAAATCTTATGAAAACTTATGAAATTAAACTTAAACAAAGAAAGGTACTTGAAAAATATGGAAGAATTCATGAAAGCGAAGAAATCTTAGAAAGGTTGGAGAAGCAAGTGAGGATTCTTTTATCGGAAACACATCCAACAGCGATAATGGTAAAAGAAACAGAAACGTTAATGAAAAACAATAAGGGTTTCCATCTTGAAGCTGAAAAAACATTGACAGAAATCAACGAAATGAGAATAACTATTTTTGGAAACCGACATCCGAGTACGCTAACAACAAAGTTGAACCTGGCCGGTGTTTTTCAAAATCAAGGCAAGTACGACGAGTGGATGAAATTATTCCAGGATGTGTTGCATGTTTGGAGTGAAATACTAGGAAGCTAACATCTGAGTACGCTAACGACAAGGTCGAACCTGGCCGGTGTTTTTCAATATCAAAGCAATTACGACGAGTCGATGAAGTTATACCAGGATGTGTTGCACGTTGGGAGTGAAATACTAGGAAACCGACATCCGAGTACGCTAACGACAAAGTCGAACCTGGCCGGTGTTTTTCGAAATCAAGGCAAGTACGACGAGTCGATGAAATTATGCCAGAATGTGTCGCATGTTCAGAGTGAAATACTAGGAAACCGACATCCTAGTACGCTAACGACAAGGTCGAACCTGGCCGGTGTTTTTAGAAATCAAGGCAAGTTCGACGAGTCGATGAAATTATACCAGGATGTATTGCATGTTCAGAGTGAAATACTAGGAAACCGACATCCGGATACGCTAACGACAAAGTCGAACCTGGCCGGTGTTTTTCAATATCAAAGCAATTACGACGAGTCGATGAAGTTATACCAGGATGTGTTGCACGTTGGGAGTGAAATACTAGGAAACCGACATCCGAGTACACTAACGACAAAGTCGAACCTGGCCGGTGTTTTTCGAAATCAAGGCAAGTACGATGAGTCGATGAAATTATACCAGAATGTGTTGCATGTTCGCAGTGAAATACTAGGAAACTGACATCCAAGCACGCTAACGACAAGGTCGAACCTGGCCGGTGTTCTCCAAGATCAAGGCAAGTTCGACGAGTTGATGAAATTATACCAGGATGTGTTGCATGTTCAGAGTGAAATACTAGGAAACCGACATCTGAGTACGCTAATGATAAAGTCGAACCTGGCCGGTGTTTTAAAAGACCAAGGTAAGTACGACGAGTCAATGAAAGTATACCAGTGATTGGGGTAAAAGTTTCAACATGATCCACTTCTGGATTCAAAAGAAATGTTTCAATAATAACCGACAAGTAGAGGCACCCATTCCTTTCTTCTGAAAACTTTATAATATTTTTCTTTGGCTGAAGTAAAAACCACTGCACAAAACCAATGAATCTTACCCGAGCCCATCAACTCAACCAAGTTCTTTCGTTTTTTTATGTTGGACGTACGTATGAGCACTATGCAGATAATGTATGGAAAAACGTTTTTTGAGCTATCTCCATTGTTACGATTTTGTAATAATTATTGACCAGTACATCTTTTGCTATGCAATCACTGTAATAAAAAATATCTTCATGTAGAATAAGGCATATGTTTAATTTTTTCAAAATGACTTATAAAATCTTAGGTTTCAAACACTAAAAGTCAAAATCTTTAATCTTACTCTCACATATCAAATCAGTTTTGTTGCCATCGTTACGTATGATGGATTTCCATTCAACAAGTTTTGTGCCATCGTCGGAAAATGTAACATCGAGTGGTGTCTCACCTATGCCAGTTAAGTGAAAGTCACCGCGAAAGGAATCTGTAAAAATTCCAACTTTGTTTTCGCTGCTGTCTATAGACTTTTGTTGATTGGAAATCCAGCATTGAATCACCTGAAGACATAAAGAACTCAGGATATATTTTATGGATTCTATTCACGATGTACTGTTATTGTTGGCTTTGTTGAAACCATCTTTCCATCTTTCGCTGCATTCAGAGTTTGTAAAATATTCGAGTTTTGCTATATATTAATAATTCGTTTTAGACATTTTCTTGTTTTTCTATAAGGCAACTTTCCACTTCTGGCAAAATTTCCGCGGACAGAAACGTAACGACGAACGAATGCTAGAGAAAGAGCGTGATTGGTTCTTTTACTAATGATTCTTTTGTTCATTTCCGTTCCTGTCACCGAACGATCAATAGAAAAGAGGGAAAAAGAAAATAAACCAAAATAAATCAATCAGATTTTATTGCTACTTCTTTTCCTTTTCTGTCCATGGAAAATTTTCTGTAAGTGGAAAGAGTCGCCTTTAACCATTTTTATTCAAATTTATTCAAAAACGAGTGATATTTTTTCAGTAATTGACATTTTCCATGAAAACTGTCTTTCATCTTTTCTCACAATCATCAATTCATCATCATCTCAACAATTTATTAGAATTTATTGGCGCGCACGTTTATTTTTTATAAGAACAAAGTATATAGTGATAGAAAAAATCCTATCCTCCTAGAATGAAAATAAGGCTTCAGAGGGTCAAAACTTAACAACATGCTAAGAACATCAAAAGTCTGTGCTTCCATGTGGTTCCATTTCCGAGAAGTTATCATCTATTAGACTTTTCGAAACAAGAAAATGAAGAACATATTAAGAACATTTCAAGAGTTTGAATGGAAAAAGTTAAGAAGATCGCAAGGCTTTCTTGAGTTTCAATGTTCTTATAAAAAATAAAACGTGTAGTTCTTTTAGTTATTATTTTTAGAAATTTTGTTAGAAGGTACGTAAAACAGATGACAGTTTGGAACTCTAGGAAGTAGACCTCCATAAGCTATATTTCCATAGACTAATAGCTAAGTCAGTTGTTTGTATGTCTCTTCCCTCTTTCTAACCCGTTGGATAAATTCTTTAAAAGTATAATTCTGCCGAACTAAAATTAAGATTTATTCGTGAAAAATATAACTTTCGCAGAAATCCAATAAATCCAACTTGGTTTGAGAACCATTAACGAGAAGGAGAACAGAAAAGATACATGATTGTTGTAACTACGTCGTGTTTACAGTATTTGTTTGTGTTACTTTACTGCGACAACAATTTCATAATGGCCGCATGCAAAATAAAGCAAGCAATTTCAATTTCAAAGAAAAATGTCAATAGTAACACGGTTTTCTGCGGGTGGATGGATTAGGTTCTCCAACCCATCCATCCGCAGAAAACCGTGTTTCTATTGAACAAGCCTCGGAATTCGAAGCTGGACATGGGTGCCACTCCGAATTCAGGGTTGAGAAACATGATATATACGATATCCCTTAAACGGTTGGTAATTTCTTAAAACATTGTATGCTAAATTTGTACAATTGTGTTTGGTTATCGAAACTTTGTACATACTTGTGGTGAAGCGTTTTGCATATCCATGCAGATATGTTAACATGATACGTCGATTCTATTCCAGAGTTGTGTGTTGTAAATATCTAAGTATTTATGTTATTTATGATTGGTGGAGCCATTTTTAATCAGTCATGGTTATCCCCACAGTGTTTGCAAGATTATGTTGATAGATTATGGAGCCACATTAAATTTTTATTGGGGATTTAGAGATGGGACTATTATGCGTATTTATAGACCAGACCAAAATCAAAAGATTCTGTAGAATTGTCATAAGAAGGTGTACAGTATTAAGTTCCAATCTCTCGTATCACCTAACGGAATGATAAACAAAGGGAGAAGGCATGATAGTGCGATGTTGACAAACTCTAGTTTCTTAGCTAAATCGCAGCCAAATCGCATATGTCCGTAATAGAAATCTGCTTTGCATATATGGTGATCCAGCATACCCGTTAAGACCATATTTACAGGCCCCTTTTCAGAAATATCCCCTACCAATAGGCATACTATGCGACAAAACTCCCGGATTTCCTCAAATAAGCGCCGTGACACTTTTATTTTTTCAGTTGCGGTGCTTCTTAGAGGGCGGTGATTACTTCGAAGTTTGTGCTTTTTATTAATCACGGGAAATGATGTTATGGGAAATGTGGCTCCCGCGAAATTTCGATGAAAGCCTCAAATCAAGAGTTATACAAAACAAGAAAGCTTAGGACTTGGTATGGATGATTTGATAAAAAGATACCTAGGGAACCTTAGGATATTGACATTTCTCACAATTTCGTGATCTAACGTGTGATGCTTATTGGGTGACGCTATTAAGAGGAGGGAGGCGCTGTGGAGGAAATACGGTTGTAATTCTTAAACCAAACAAGATGGAGATGGAGTTGAACTACGAAAAGAATTATATGAATTTACAAAGAAACTCTATACAACAGAATTGATGGAAAATTAATCGATCGAACCGATCGAATTTTGTAATTCTGACCATGCTGCATGATGCTGCATGATGCCAAAAGGGTATCCTTTACTATAGAGATAAATCTTAATGAGACAATTAAAAAGAAAATTTCACCAAAGTTTTATCATTTTCCAGATTATAACTTTTTCTCATAAAACCTGTGGTCCACACTGCGATTCTTTGTATAGAATAAATCCTTCCAGGAGAGCTCTTTTTACTTTTTACTTCATGTTTTGCAAGATGTTGGTATTTATAGAAAAATGTTAATTTCGCATTATGTTCTTTATTCCTTGCGAAGAAGAGAAAAACGTATCAATATCTCTCTTACATGGAATTTACCATCTGTTTCTGCTCCTTTTTGATAATCCTTTCTATCACCAACCAGATGAAGAACTTTTCAAAATCGAAACAGATGGAACGTCCCGTACAACCCTTTCCTTAGTAAAAAGTATAATCCATGAATAAACCACGAGGCCTGTGTTTCCATTAAAAGTGTCAAGTATTTTTACAAATACAATTTGAAGATTCGTCAGTTTCCACATTAAATTCAGAGGAGCTTCTTTTATCGATGTCTGACATGTTTAAAGTAAAGAATTGCACTGAAACACAGCTGCGTTAGTGACGTCACCGATATCGAAACCGTAGCAACAACAAGAGACAAATAAATCCTCGTTTATAATATTTTCAAGTGTTCTTTAAAGATAATGAACTGTTATATGTAGAGCTGAGAGGGTTTCACTATGCTCATTTCAGTAGAAATGGAACAATTGCGAAATGTTCTGGGGGACGAGCAGCTGTTTATTATCAACAAAGCGTTCAAACAAAGTAAAAAAATGATTGGCTCCTTCGTTGTCTTGTGGCGCCGTGCGAGAGATCGGGGTTCAATTCTCCTTGGCGGCGATTCATCATGCGCGAGTGAATGTACCTTAGCACCGGGTCGACCTATGCCATGTGAGGGAAATTGGGTAGAGATACATCAGGTGTTGCAGGAGGTCATCCAGAAGAGCACAGGCCTTTAATTGGGTTTGTGTCACTCATGAGAGTGTCAAATACTTCGGAGCCTCCAACCTAAGTCGTGGCCCCTCCTGGAAAGCAGATGCAATAGCAATTGAGTGAGGCTAGCCACGCAAAACAATACCAAATAAATAAATGAATTTAGATTATCTCATAAGAAACCTGTTGAGACACTTTGGCGAAAAACAAACTTTGTGACAAAAAATATAGCTGCAAATTCGTCTTGTGTGAATCCACCTTAATAATAAGATGTATGACGTTCACATTAATCATTTTTTACTTTAATAACAAAACAGTATATATACATATTTACAGTTTCTAAAAATAAAATAACACTACCATCATTACTTTTATGAAAAGTCAACGATAGTGAAATTCGATTGACCAGAAGTCTCACCAGAAGTTTCTCAGGATAAAGTATTTCAATATTCTTTACAGCTCATCATCCAAAAACTACAAGCTTTCAAATTTTATGGTGACGAGAAAGATGTTGCTCTAAATGTTGTTTCAGCTTGAATTTTTTCATACAAATATGACAGCAAAAATTCCTGTAATTTAAATGAATTGTTTCAACATGAGTTTTCAAGTTTCCTTTCAGTTTAAAAGCCTTTCCACACTCGGTACACTCAAATCTTCTAATATTAGAGTGCACAAGCATGTGTACGTTGAGATGGCAAGCTAATTTAAATGTTTTCGAACACTGATAACATTCATAATTTCTGACGCCTGTATGCACAACACTGTGCAGTTCTAAGTTGCACTTCACATTGAATATTTTTCCACAAATACTG